>OW386537.1:30645589-30959589 GCA_936435175.1 Glyphotaelius pellucidus
CCTTCCTTTCCTTTTATCACTTCCTTAAGATTCCCTAGTTCTGCCGTAAATTGGTGCTACTAACAATAACAATATTTCTAACGGTTATGCATAGGATAGGTATTTCAGATTGGGAGACGCGGGAGCAGCCTATTCGGCCATAGAGAGGCACTTCTAGGTACGTACATTTAAATTAAAGTAAATAATGAACTTGTATTGCCATTTGATTGTCCACAGGATCGACCATTACGTGAGCTAGGTTCCTTCTTCGTGATTTACTAACTGACCTTTAGACGTACAGTTAAATTTTACTAGCGCAAAATTGGACAAGAGGATGGCTTAACCAGCCTTAATAGAGTAGGTGCCAAAGGGATCACTATAGCGGGGAACGGGGACTCTACAGGGAGTATACAGTTAGGGCCATAGGCATCGGTAGTGTAGGGCAGTTAGACAGGGCGTATCCTTCATGCGTTTGAGAAAACAACAGAAAAAATTCTTCCACGCCTTTTAAAGAGTCGAAAGTTACCACGAAAAAGAGTAAATACATTGAATTCCTACTCCAAATAATCTGGAGGCTTCGAAGCAAAAATCAATCACAACGTGAAGTAAAGGGTTTATTGTAAGATTTCCCAAGACAACCTTGTTTTACTGTGTTTCGCATCACAGGGGTTGGGAAAATGAGATCAGGAAAACGGCGTAGCTGAACCTTCCGATCGGAGATCTCAACGACGAAGAGAGAAAAGGAAAGGGTGAAAAAACCTTACAGCGGGGTGGGACCATCACAACTGTTGCCGCGAGCCAGGAGTAAAAGGTAGTACAAGTTGGAGGAATTTCGACGTGTTTTGAACGTATTGATGGATACTTTTACGTGGGAATAAAACTTGCAAAAATAGAAAAAAAATAATATTATTACATTTGTAAAGAGTAGTTTTGTGTTACGTCACTTCAAACGCGGTTAGCTTAATAAACAAAATAAAAAATACTAATAATAATAATCCATTACAAGACATTGATAAAATAATATGAAACGAAGAATAAACAGAAATTACAAAACGATAGCGGTACTTTTCTAGCACAGGATAAAACAAGAAATTTAAAACTGAAATATGATATACTAACGGAGGACAGCTTGTATTTAGAAATGAAGGAAAAAATGTAAACAAACCATTAGTATAATTTATTACACCAGGAGTTTAAAATACGTAGGGTAAGAAAAAAATTGTAAACAAAATATTATTAAGGAATTTTGACCTCGGCAGACTAAGATGTAGGCCATTGCAGGCGAGGGTAGAAAAGATGCAAGCAAAAAAAAAAAAAAAAGGTAAACGAACCGTAAAAACGGAGATTTATGACCGGTACTCGAGTACAACTGCTAAGTCGGATATATTCGTCGAGGAAAAAAATTTATGACGATAAGGTATAGCTTTAGATTTTTGGTTGATAGAGGATGATAGTTACGTTGAAGCAGATCGAGCCGTTACGAAATGAACAAAAAGAAATAATACGCGTATAAAGAAAAAAAAAAAAACAGTGATTTCAAAATAATGTTACAGGGTTTTAAACGAAATTATAGTCTTAACTGAATCGTTTAAAGAAACAGAATCTGTGGAATAAAAACATATAGAATAAACTTTAGTTACGTAAACCGTGGCGTTACTAGTGACATTAGGCGTGAAGACAATAAAATCAGATAGAGACGGGGAAGGTAGGAAAAATTTTAATCAACCTCCGACTTATCGAAATTATATAACGTACCAATATAACGTGCATTGAACTTATATAACGTGTCGTATAATCGACTTATCGGACTTATATAACGTATAAAAGGTTTTACAAGGTGAGGAGAAGAAATTGGTTCTATAATGGTAAAATTAAAATATCAATAGATTTTTAATATTCAATTATTGATACGAAAAGATTAGTGAATAGTTTGGAAAGAAAAAAAATTGCGCAGAGAATAGTTGTATTTATACATATTGATCAGATAAACCATGTTACAGACCAAGCGTATCTGAAAAATTTGAATTCAAAATTAGGCGCGAGGTTAAAAGAAAAATAATTAAGTACCTACTTAAAGGTTTGAATTTTAAGATTGACAGTCGGCCTTCCTTATCAGTTAAAAAGGACATTCCATGGTGCCATCAAACCTCAGTATTTGTTAAATTTACGATAAGGTTTGTCTCGTTTTAGGGGAGACCTTCAGTTGGCGAGAGTTATTTAAACAAACGAATAAAAACGCATTCATCATTCATCTCGAATGACAAAAAGACGACAAAAAAAAAAAAGGTCGGCGTCGGAATTTGGGACCTTTTTTTCAATAGTGTGTACAGGATGGAATCCGTAATGGTTCGACCTACATTAAGGGGAGACACGTCGGGATTATGAGTGGCTAAATATTGAGGTTTGTGCATCTCCGATTTTACTACTGGCAGAGTTAGAATGTATTTTTCAGAATGCGCTTTATGTTAATACGTTTCGGTAATGGAAGGATACATTGTATAAGTTGCGTACGGGGCATTTATTAATGGTGTCCGGAGCGGGCAATTTTAACGATTTCGGACAAACTCGTTTAGTAAAATACATTTATTTTATTAAAACACAAATACCTTTGTATACATCGCTGTTATTTGATACACACTTAGCACGTTTTGTGAACGATGTTCGCCTCATCAGGACTTAAGTATAAAAAAATAAATAAAAATTAAAAATAAAATTAATAGAGTAAATATATAATAAAATAATAATAATAGGTAAATAAAAATAAATAATGCCATCGAAAAAAAAAAAACCCTAAATGAAGGAGTTTTCTTCGAAAAAAATTAGAATACATTTGCGTGCCTCGGGGTCCTTAATTTAAAGTAAGTGAAAACGTATTAACAAGTTTAAATGATAAGCAACTACGGTTCAGTTTTAAAGGAGAGACGTCACCCGGTCGCCTCTTAAGATAGTCGTCCTCTATTTTATAACAGAAATCAGCCAAACACCCAAGGACGGAGTGCGGTCGCGTGGACCAACAAAATGCAGTAGGTAATGACGGTTGTTAACGGGCGGCTGTCAGTTTTTTTGGGACGAGTGAAGATATATAGTAGATCGTGAGCACAAAGAAACAGAGATTAAGACACTTGATAAGGAACCAGGACGGGGCCGAATTGGGGAAAACATATAGTAAACGAGTTCGGAAAAAAAAAAAAAAAAAGGGGGAAGGAAAATAAGTAAAGTGGATCATCGAGGGGGGGGGGAGACAGTAGAAGATTTGCGTGGATTTTGAATTGTTGTTTGAGGGAGGAGAAGAGGTCATAGAGAGGGGAAGTATAGAGGGAACAAAACATTTTGAAAAGAAGGTGAAGAAGGAAAACCTTAAAACCTATGTTTACAAATTTTTCCATCGACTAAACACGGCGTGTTTTGACGCTGGAAAAAATTTATATAGGGAGGCTGTGATGGTTCAGTGTTGTTTGAACAAGTAGACGAGGAAATTTTTTTTTTAAATATTTAAATTCGATCATATTACTGACCTCTGTTGGGTGTGTTTGAAAACGAAATTGAAGGAGTCTGTAATAAAATACGGGTTAATTATCGCGTGGGAGGTGCTAGACTATCGGAGATGTAAAACGTTGGACAAATTGGAAATGATAAATTAACAATTATTTTGAACACAACGAATAGCGAGAGAGAGGCGGAGCTAAAGGCGTTTATCTGGTTCTGGTTCTCACGAAGTCCATGGTATGGAATGCAGACCCTTATGAATTTGATCATAACTCACTTCATGATGACCAAAAATAAGAAATTGATAACTGTTGAAATTCGGGACCGAGACTCTATTGAGATTTTGAAAAAGATCGTTCAGGAAGTAGATTTTGGGTTAATTATGAACTTTTGCGTTTCAGTTATTAGGAGCGACATGGGGAAGGTTTACAATCTCTTGTACATAAGTGACGTTCTAAGAGATTGACAGGTAACACGATTTTGGCTCTTAGAAGAGGTCATTAAGCCGAAATCACCACTCTAGGTTACGTACAAAATAGTGGAAAAAGTAATTAGCCAAATGCATAAAATTTAACGGCCCGTCTAATTCTAAATTTATTTACAAATTCGAGTGTGATTTTTGAAGAGATCAATAAAACATTTTGACAGTTATTAGCTTTTTCGGGAGAACGAGACGATGAGATGTGGGAGGTTACTTAGTAGAGATGCAAATAACAGGGACAGATTAGGCCATGGTGGTGATAAATGGCCATAAATGAAAATCGAAATCAATAAAAATGTGAGTTTAATACTGGGAAAAGCCTTACGGGCGTTGCTATTTGTTTAAAGAGAGAGTTTGTCAGAGTATAAGGCCTAAACACTCACAAATACGGAAAAACAAGGGAGAATACATATTGTTCGTAGAATAATGCGTAAAATAAAATTCCTTCGCGTTAGGTTATAAAATAATGATAATAATAATAAATTATTCCAGAATGTATGCAGGGGTAGTGCGGTGTAATACATTTATTTTGAGTGGGAGAAAATGTCCTATGACAAGTTTGAGTCGAGCGCGTGGTCCACCCCTGTTGTACTCTGCTAGACCGAGATAGTCGGAACCCCGATTTCAAGGGTTGGTACGGTGACAAACGCAGAAAGGCAGGAGGAGGCATGAAGCAAGAGTGGAGGGTGGCAAACTAGTAAATACGACTCAAAATTGCATGAACTTATTTTGATTGATGGGAGATTTTCGTTTTAAATAGGCAGGTTTTTTTGATAACAGGGGGGTGAAAGACGGGCAGAGAGTGAGTGAAGATCAGTCAGTGGAATTCGGCGGAAGAATACGGTTAAGTCTGGAAGTTTTGGTTCTAACCAGCTCGTAGCAACGGTTAATTAACTTCAGTGAAAACAGATAGTGGTAATTTTATTAAAAGGGAGTCCGGAGTTTATTAATATAATTTTTTTTTTAATTTTGCGGAAATATGGAGAGGAAAAATCGTATAAACTTTACGTAGATTAATTTGGGCTTTAATAATAAATATACCGCTTGACGGAAGCTATAACAAAAAATGATAACTACAGATGATCGAACAGAGTATAGATTTCAGGACATTACATAACAGGGGGGGGGGGGGGAATGGTCGTAGGGAGGTGGAAAGGGTTTCTTTGTTTTCCCACAGGTTATAACAGGTGCAGGTCCAAAATCACAACGAGCGTGTATTCCCGCTAGGATAAAGGGTACAGTTATCAATCACTCTCGGTAAGTCGAATTACAACTCCATAATTTAAATTACAGGACATGCTGACCGCAAGAACGAAGCAGTCAATTGAACTATTGTTTACTATAAGTGTGCGTGTCGGTCAGGGGTTTTTTTTTTCTCTTCACCGTTATCACTCGGGTCCAGCCACCCGAACCGTCGCCTAACAGCTGGATGCTAGGAACGGAACAGCAGCAAAAAATGGTTCTTACAAGTACCTAGGAACGCAGAGGCAATAAGACTACGATAGTACACCCAATCGAATTGATGAAATTTTGGCAGTACAACTTACCCAATTGCAGGCGTTGGCTGACAGTTTGGCGCAGACTTCGACAGGAGGAGGGCGTGAGAACCAGATTCACGATTCTATGCATGTATAACATTATATCAACCTGTTTATCTGCGAAATTTCTACCTGTTGTATTGCGTGAATTAAATTTTCACGTTTGTGGAATGTATACGATGGTACTGAGACTATACATAAGTGAGATATGTATGTCGGAAAGGTAAGGGTTTTCCCTCATTACCATGTTACGAGGAGGGGAGGTACCAGCCACAGGCTGGGCGGGTCACGCGCTATGTCGGAGGTCATTCCCTTTCGCGGGATCGTGTCGAGCGAACGGGCGCGAAAGGTTATGTACCAGGGATGCCGAATTGTATGTCATGGACACGATTCGCTGACGGAGGCGTTTGACCTTAGACATCACGGGAAGCCTGCAGGGTTGAGTGGAGGAGACCGCTAACAAGGCATCTTGCGGGAAAATTCTGTAACGTTGTTGCATTCTCTCATCTGTGTCAACCCAAAAGTAAACGTAAGGCCCACAAAGTGCGCCTTATGTCAACTATTGGAGGTGGAAAGACGAAGACGGTCGGCTTTAATGGTCTGCCTCACAGCTTCGCGCCACTTGCCCGCGGATAGAGTCATGACAAGGGACGAAATGGAAATACCCCTTTTAGAGCCAGTAACGTAGAATCTGGAGGCGTAATGAGTATTGGAGTTGACTGGGAAAGGTTTGAAAGCCTGCTGTTCTTCCTCTGGCATGAGTGAGTCCGGGTATGTCAGGGTGATCGTCCAAGAGATCCGCCAGATACCGGGGTATAGCTCAGACATGCATTGGCGGGATAGTTGTGTCCGGAGAACTGCCCACTCGGTCAACTTGGTTAGTGGAGGAGCCAATACTAGTTTGCAAAGAAATTCTCCTTCCTTTCCTTTTATCACTTCCTTAAGATTCCCTAGTTCTGCCGTAAATTGGTGCTACTAACAATAACAATATTTCTAACGGTTATGCATAGGATAGGTATTTCAGATTGGGAGACGCGGGAGCAGCCTATTCGGCCATAGAGAGGCACTTCTAGGTACGTACATTTAAATTAAAGTAAATAATGAACTTGTATTGCCATTTGATTGTCCACAGGATCGACCATTACGTGAGCTAGGTTCCTTCTTCGTGATTTACTAACTGACCTTTAGACGTACAGTTAAATTTTACTAGCGCAAAATTGGACAAGAGGATGGCTTAACCAGCCTTAATAGAGTAGGTGCCAAAGGGATCACTATAGCGGGGAACGGGGACTCTACAGGGAGTATACAGTTAGGGCCATAGGCATCGGTAGTGTAGGGCAGTTAGACAGGGCGTATCCTTCATGCGTTTGAGAAAACAACAGAAAAAATTCTTCCACGCCTTTTAAAGAGTCGAAAGTTACCACGAAAAAGAGTAAATACATTAAATTCCTACTCCAAATAATCTGGAGGCTTCGAAGCAAAAATCAATCACAACGTGAAGTAAAGGGTTTATTGTAAGATTTCCCAAGACAACCTTGTTTTACTGTGTTTCGCATCACAGGGGTTGGGAAAATGAGATCAGGAAAACGGCGTAGCTGAACCTTCCGATCGGAGATCTCAACGACGAAGAGAGAAAAGGAAAGGGTGAAAAAACCTTGCAGCGGGGGGGGACCATCACAAATTGATCCATCGTTTGAAGACGTTTATTTAATATTGTTAGGTTTGTTTTTTCAGAGAAATTTTTGTTTTAGAATATTAAAGAAAATAAAATAAAGATAATTAAGAGTGAATTCATTATTACCAGGACTGCGGTCTGCCCAATACCAAATCTTGCATAATGATTGACGAGCATTAATTTAAAAATAACTACAATGAGATATTAATAGTATGGATGGCATTTTGTGACTCGAATCTCGAATCGAACTGGTCTGTAGTGAAACAAAACGAGAAATGAGGTAGTCAGGATCTCAGAAGTCTAGGGATTGCGGGGATTTCCATTCCCCGAACATTTCCCAATTAGCTTTGTTGATCTTTTCGGCAGTGCCCAGAAGGTTATCTCCACTATAATCTATCATTTTCATCACTATCACCCCAATCCTGGTCATTAAACAGTTCAATTATTGAAATATTGAACTTTTGACCCAGAGAACTAGAAGCTATAACTGTGGTAGAGAATTTCACGAAAGCGAGACTAAAGCGAGATGTTCTGCACTTGTCTACTTGCAATTATAGATTTCCCGACAGCTGCCAACGTCGAACACCGCCACTGGTGGCAATTTCGTGGCTACAAAAAATGTCTTTATTTATGTGCCATCCAAATATTTCGTGTATGGAAAATATTCTCATTATTCTCAGTTGATTTAATTTTATAGAATATTGTCAAAAATTGCAAGCGTAAAACAGACAAAAGTTAATTGTTTTCGTTCGAGTTTTCGAAATCCTCAAAATCTCAGAACTTTTAGACCATACCATCTTATTTTTGTAGTTTACTTTGACGTGTATCGTCATCCTCTTAAATTTTTTTTAGAAAAAAAACCGTTGCTAAGAGATCCAATGGAAGTATCATTTTTTGATATCAATATGAGAAGCTTCAGGAGGTCGATTACAAGCAATTCTAAATAAGTCATAATATTTAGAGTAAAAAAATACCTTTTTTATTCCTTGGAAAGAAAATAGTCAAGTTTTGCATTCGAGTAACTCTCAGAAACGTAAATAAATACAATTAGTATTTGTGGTTGATGTTTATCTTTTGGGTTGTTAAAAAAAAATTTCAATTCATAAAATATTTGAAGTTAGTTTTCACGTTTTGCGGAGGTTCTATTTAAGTTCTGTTATTATATTATCATAGGCCAGTTGCTGCATGAAACTGAAATAATCACAGAACTTGAATAGAACTTACACAGAACGTGAAAATCAACTTTAAATATTTGATGAATTCATCAAATATTTTGAAACAACCCATCCTTAGTATTTTTGAAGTCGAGTGAATGTAAAATTTTTTAACTAATAGTTCTGTAAATAGATGGTAGTGCCCAAATAAGAATGTTTTTAATTTTATCTTTTATTTAAATAAAACAAAAATTCCTCCCGAAATCATAAGATTTGAAAGTGGGTACTATTTAATACCTACCTACTTAGTTAATTAGAACCCATTAAAATGGCCACCATCTTAAACCGGAACCGAAACCTAACATATAAGTTTAATAATTAATAAACATGGCAAAATAATACACAGTACGACTTACATCAGGACTTCGCCACGCTCAAAAATAGGTTAAAATTACGCTCAAAAATAGGTTCCGTAATTTAGCAGATATTTTCAAAGTATCAACGAATAATACGGGATTTAATATATATTATCTACCATCAGAAGGGCTTATTACGAGAACAAAATAATAATAAGTTAATGAGATAAATTTGAATGTTGTCTTTTCTAAGAAAATTTTCTTACAACGTCTACAGTTCTGCAGTGAGACACGTATATAAGTTGGCGGCGGCTTAAATTCGCTATATCTTTATATTTTAATCTGACAACCACACCTACTATCGTAACTTCATAGTTGGCAGCCCATTCCTTTTTCGCCGACTTATACTTGTTTATCTGTATCTCAGTTACAGTCTTGATCTTGTCAAGCGTCATCCATAACCCTCGTTTAAAAATTAATTAAATCAAGAATTGCCGCGCTCCAAAGATCTCGTGTAGAATATTACCCTTACAATATGTGAAAATTGAAAATAAAATAAACCTGCGGGATATAACAAACATCACTTCCAAAACACGCGAATAGCCATATAATACCTATGCAGTTGGTATGAAAAAATGTAATTTTATTGGTATGTAAAAAATGGTTCCATGCCAACTCGGAATGAAACCAACTCAGAACCATCTCAGATAAGTCATTTATAGTGATAAAACAATAATTTTAATTTAGCCGATAACCCTAACCTAACTGAACCTATTTAACCAATTTTTTATTTATATTTTTTTATCACTCTAAATGACTTATCTGAGATGATTCTGAGTTGGTTTCATTCCGAGTTGGCCGGTCACCGTAAAAAATATAATATGTACGTAGTACCGATTTTAACAAATATAATGATTGAACAAGAAGAAAACAATAATAATCTAAACGAAAATATGAAAGTAAACAATTCACAGAAAAAACAGAAAAACATAATGGTCGCAACTGGGACTCGAACACAGAACCTCTCGTCTAACCGGAATGTGAGCGTTTACCAATTCCGCCATGCCACCTACTGTCAAACCGTCATATTAGTCAATCTCATATTTCAAATTTTAGAATTGACAATACTATCTTCAACATTTTTTTTCCATTTTAAAGGCAAATATTTTATTTTATATTATATTTCCCTTTTATTAGAAACAATCATTCTAAGAATTAGTTTGTAATCTTGATAGCGTCTCGGATAAATATAACCGATTTTATATATTTATTTACTAATTTATTAATTTATTAACGCCATTTTTGGGGGCTTTTACACATTAATAATAAGAAATATACAGTATTTGTTGTACATAATTGAATTGCCCCAGTAACAATATTTTATAGTTGTTTAAAGATAAATTGAAGATGTCCACTGACTTGATATAATTATTTCCATCCATCAGTATTCTACGTATGGTAGTTAGTCCCAGAATTTTTACACTGAAATAAATCCTGACTTCTGGTATTACGTTGTGGTATCCGGAAGCTTATCAGTTCAAGCAATACCGGACTATCAACTAAATCATTTAGAATTTTACATAAAAATTCCAAGTCAGTGAAAATTCTTCTGTCTGAAAATTTTGGCATATTCATATCATTTAACAGAGTATGAATCTATTGACAGAGTGTGGATCTAATGGAATTAGTGACTTTATAAAAGTCTAAATAAATATTCAATTATTTATAAGAAAAACTCTCTTTTCCTAAATTTTGTAATATATTGAGTCTGAAACAGTATTGACACCGAATACAGAACCGTTGTATGAAGGCGTAATTAGTATCTAAATAACAGATATCGCAAGACTATATGCTCAAAGCTTGAATAAAAACACTTAACCACTAAATGAAGTTTCGCTATCTCAAACACAAGTCACTTGTTACTCAATAAGCCCGATAATTAAAAACTCCAAGTTCAAAACCTTTTCGTTATCTGCCCCTCATATCTTGGAAAGTTAAGAACGCCACCCTGAGTAAAGTTGTGTTCTGCCAAAGGGTAGGTTGGCCTGGTGTGTGTTATAGATTAGTAGGCGAGATAATAACACGCACCTTTGATAAGGGCCCGCCGTAGCCGATGGGCGATGGGGATGTGTAATAGCGTTTGGGCCGTACTGCCGATAGGGTCAGATTGAGTTCAACGTTTTTATGTTTTGTAAAAGATTGAGTGGAAAAGCCTAGATTTTATCTCGCAATGAAGCTCCCATTCTAAGGGTGTTTGAGCTTTATTTATATGTGGGATCAGTGTCACCGAACGTGGCGGGTACAATTATTTTAGGGTGGTGATACGGAATGGTTTTCTACCTTCATCGCATTGCACGTGGCGATGCGTGGAAGGAAATTGTTTGTTTATTTTTAATGTGTTATAACCTTGTCATAACTTGACAAAATGAACGACGGGATATTTTGCGTTGACTTTCAACAGCTGACTATGCCAATAAAAATGTTTTGGTCTTCCGTTGCATTTTCCTATCGCAAGTCAGCTATAGAAAGAGCAATCTTTAACACGTAGGTCGCACTCGGGGAACAACTATGTGGAACTCTATTCGGATTGATAGTTTAGGCAACTTTGTCTACAATCAATCGCAAATTGGCTATAGTCAGGACAATCTTCAATATGCAGGTTGCACCCCGGAAAAATTACTTGGATTGATAACTTAAGTATTCTTCTTTACATTCAATCTTTCGTTTAAGTGCTTAAGCAATCTTTGTGCTGGTCCTCTTGCCGTGACCAAGAGATTGAAGAATTTTTTTTTTATCTACTACAATTACCCATGAATTTTTATCCATTCGATGTCGTAAAAAAACAATTTGAAACACCGATTAATCTAGATGACAAAGGACTTTCTGTAAAAAGTCAATACATTTGTGAGTAACTTAAATCTAAAAATAGGACTTCTAACGAATAAAAGTGTCATTTTAAAACCCCTTGTAATTGTTCACGTTCGACACCGCATGAAGGATTATGGTTCCATGTTAGACCATCCTGGCAAAAAGAAAATCGGCAATCGTGACTAATTCTGTAATAAAGAGATCGCGTGCTGATCCAAAGTCAAATAGCTTTTATTTTGATTACAGTCCGGGGCCACGCAACCGCTCACATAAAACATGACATGCTAAGGAAACTGTTCATATTCGTGAAAAATGCAATAGCTAAACGGTAAAAATATCAATCTTTTTCAAAAGATTTTTTATTACAATTAACAAAATTATACAAAGTGTTCCGACTGCAATACCGGCTACTGCGGCGCGTGGGCAAACAAATCCCCTTGAAATGTATTTATGGAGTTCAATTAATTCTCAAGATAATTCATGAGAAGTCTCATTCATAAACAACTTTATGCAAAGTGGAGAACAATACCAAACTGAAGTAATGCCTGACAGCTAATTCGTTAATTTTTACGACACAACTTTTGAGTTTAACGTTTGTAAGCCAACTCTGAAGTTATTATAAAAATCACGACTCTTAAAGAGGAGTATAAACGCTAAAAATATTTCGATTCTCGTGCCTACAAAATTTAAAATCGCGCGTCGTATTTGCACGAAGCAAGTAAGTGAAAAAGTTGTTTTTATTAATTTTGTGCATAATTTTATAAGAATGAAAAAAGTTAAAACATACAAAACCTCAAAAATAGTTTTAGCCATAAGGGGTATTTTTAAAAAAAATTCTTTTTATATTACTTCATAGTTAAGTCTCGAAAAAATCATTTTTTTAGTGGTTTACGCTTATATTTTTTGTTATGTAAATAATAATTTATTGTAATTCCAATATATAGAAAAGCTAGTAAAAGCTTCAATTTATCCGTAGCATATTTTTTGATGTTCATACTGTAAGCCGATTCGTCGTAAAGATGAATCTAAAAGAATCTAAATAGGATTTCACGTATAACTTCATCTTAATACGGTTATGTTAAACTTCGGTCTGAATAGGATGAAATCATATGTAGGTAACACTAACAAATTTTACACACTTGCTTCAAAAAATACCAGAAAATTATATAAGTCATCGTAGCATTAGAAATCATTAAGTAACATTCATCGACCACCATAACACTGACATGTGACCAGCGTGGTAACCATCAAAGCAATTAATAATAAAAAAAAATTCTATTGCTTTCTGCACGAGTCTCACGTTTACAGATTTCGTAAACTTGGCAGTTACTTTAAATATAACAATCAAGGAATGTAAATAAACATTCAGAAATCAGTGAGTCGTCCGCAGATTGGAATGAAAAAGGACCCTTTGTGTACACAAACAATAAAAACGCTACCACAATCACCCGAATCTCCCATCTTCTTAATGATGGACTTTTTAACAGCAACCTGCGGAGGCTTTGTTGGGAATATTTGGCTAAGATTAAATAAATTATTGGAAACATTCCGTTGAAAATACATTTCTGAATTAGGTTTCTTGCAAACATTTTCAAAAATATGGTCATTGCCCCAAAATATTTAAGAAGAAGCTTCCTTCAGATTAAACGAAATTATTGGGATAAATAAATTTAGTTACAAGCCTAACTAGACAACGGCTTCTCGACTTTTCTAGATGATATCTCGTTTGTTTGTTGGGATGTATCTATGTTTGAATATACTTTTTTGACGTGTGTGGGATTTCACAACCTTTCCACTTTCTGGAATTAATAATTTATTAGTGTAACAATCAAGGTAAATGTTTTTATTACCTTAAATGAAAATAGATCACTTTGTAAATCGTCACTACTTATTTATTCCAAATTATTCACTGTTTCAAAACTAAAGGTTTCTTCGTCAGGTTAAAATTAACGTTAATAAAAGTAACAAAAGACAAACAAGTATAGACAAATAAGAACTATAGACAAAAAACATTATGGGGTGTGGTGATTCATTACTTAAAAATATTGTAAAAAATAATTATATAAAATGAAATATTAAAAATTAATTTCTACTTTTTTAACATTTACAAATTTTAATACTGAAGTTAAGGAGCATCTAAAGTTTTTTTTTTTAAAGAAAGACAAATATTCCCGGGTTACGAACAACCCAACAATGTTTGAAAATCTCCGACTACCACCACAGAAAGCCGAAAATGTTGCTTGTGTTTTGATGGAGGACTTAGCCAGCCGAGGAATCGAACACGGGACGCCCGGGTGGAACCCAAACGCGATGTCCACTCAACCACTGACCGGTCACCGGTCAAAGTTTTTAAATAGTTATAATTATTGTGAATTTTCCAACCACATTTTGAAAACCAATCCTTCTATTGATATAAATAAAGGATTAAAAATTTTACACACAAACATAACGGGTTTACATTATTTAGATAATTTAGAAATGTTAGACATTAGAAAAAGTGTTAATAGTCAATAAATATTATTATAAATAACCGAATGTTTTTTTAAATAGACGAGAAATAATAATTAAAAATTTTTTCATATTACTACTTAACATTCATAATAATTTATTTTGGTTATTTAGATATTTCTTGATTATTTTGGTATTTTTATAAAAGTTAAAAAAAAGCGATTTTTAGATTTTATAAAATAATTTTTATACTTAATTTTATATAATTGTTGTTTATGATTTTTTTAAGTAATTAATCAACACTCGCTATAATTTAATTAAATGAAGATATTATGAGCGAAACTCAATTGAAAATCTGGAAACAGAAAAATCAGAAAAAGATATTTACCACACTTCGACTAAGAACCACCCACATTATCTTCATTTTTTCTTAACGCGTATTTTTATTGGCTGCCATCTTTATGAATGATTGCAAGATTCAACTCGAACTAAATGCAATCTAGATGGTGTCTGGATAAATTTTTATCCATTTTATTTAATGTGCGACATCTATTGACTCTTCTGCAAGTCTAGGATGAATATTATTATTTTTATTTTAACTTTTTTTGAGTAAAACCTCAAACCGTAATAATTAATTAAATGAAGACATTATGAGCGAAACTCAATTGAAAATCTGGAAACAGAAAAATCAGAAAAAGATATTTACACCTCTGGACCTCCTCCTGGCACTCGAACCCAGGACCTCCCTACTTTCCGGGTTGGGTGCTCTTATCCACTGAGCATTATTACCATTCAGATTTTCAATAGAGTTTCGCTCATAATGTCTTCATTTAATTAAATATTACGGTTTGAGGTTTTACTCATAAAAAGTTAAAATAAAAGTAATAATAACTCGCTATAATGTTTTTGTCTGTAGTTCTTATTTGTCTTTACTTGAAGTGAAATAGCACAAACCTGTGCAATACAAATATTGCACTATTATTATTTTGTTATTTTTATTCATGTTAATCTTATCCTGACGAAGGAACCCTTGGTTTTGAAACATGTATATAATTTTGATTAAGTAGGTGGTGTTTTGCAAAGCGATTTCTTTTAATTTAATTAAAATGATGCCATAAAGTGATTTTGCAAAGATTGAAGAAACTTTTAGTACCATTCATATTTTTAAAAATAAATTGATTTGGATGCAGTTTTTCTAAAATGACAGGCAAGTATATTTCTAGTGTTGAAGAACACGGTGATACAAGTCTCTGAGTAGAAATGATTCAGTTTGGTTTATGGCAATATCTCAAGTCAAACATTGCTTCTGATAACAGTCTAGGTATTGGAAAGTAGCGATCGCGAAACTTACTTTCCATAAATTTTCCTCAGATCTCGGGAAACTTTCAGGTTTTATTTCAGTTTCAGAACTAACACAAAAGAATCGAATCAAAGTTCAGCTTAAGACCGAGGGAAGCTTTTATTCAAATGGACGATTTTAAAATTAAATTTTATTTTTTCAAATTAATCTATTTTAAATTTTCTTAACCTTCGAGTATATATTTGACAGGAGTGTCCATTGCCCGGAGCTAAATAAATTTACGTTTTTTAATGAAACCGACGAAAATTAGGTAGACTAATTTTTTTTTAGATTTTCAATGAAAATTACGTAGAATAATTTTTTTTTAGATTCAGACCCATACATTACTAGTTTTGTCAATCAATGAGATAACCATCGACTTCTTCCTGGGCGATACTGAGAGTATTTTTCATTCTGAAATACAGAAACTTTTCAAAGAAACAAAAGTATAAATTATGTTTAAAAAAACACATAACTACGAAGCCCTACACCTCCATAATATCTGCGACCTGCAACCGTTTAGTCCGGAATCACAAAGCTAGTTGAAAAGTACAAAATTTCCAAATTTTTATGATAAAGGTAGGTATCTTCTATTCTCTATTACTTGATATTTTTCCGGTACTTAGGAGCTCCAGACTAGTCGTGTCTACCAAACTCATCGGTATTGTACTCTTGGGATTTGTTCAGAGTCAATAGTTGCGTTATGCTAGTACTCGTATCTTCACGGTTTGTATAGAGCGCCCAGCTTCTGAGTAGCTTCGTCTTAACCCTATATTTAATATGGCCCCAGTGTTTCGGCTGGTCTCTCAGGGCTAAACCGAGTTTATCAATAAAAGTATTTTGGGGAAGATTGCTTTCTTTGAAGGGAAACAGATTTTTATTTTGATCCCTCTTGGTCGTAATCAAGCATGATTAGGCCAATTTTAATTTAACATTTAAAGAGATTATTTCTTCCACCATGGAAAGACTTCGTGCCTACTAAGTCATTTGAGTTTTACCAGCTTGCAAGCAAAAACCGTAGTATCGTCCCTGTGATAATGTATTAGAACAGATTGCGCACCAATATGAGCGGATATTCGCGGGTGACTTTGTTGAACGCGAGGAAGTACGACTATCCGAAAACGTGAGAATCTTCCTAACTTTAATCCTCAATCCACGCACAGATGGTCGTATACTGACAAGCCCTTGAGACCTCGTTGAAAGCCTTGGAGGTTTAGGAGCTCCACACAGGAGGCTCTGGGAAAAAAAAATTCCCCAGGGCCTATGTCATCTTTGGGGATGCTGTGTGGAAGGTTTTTTTAAGGAAAGGAGGAAAGTAGAGTTGTGGGAAGGAAATGGGTTTAAGGGGTGGGTAGGAATCTGAGGTTCAGTGTGTCTTGGTCATCCGCCTCCAAGACCTAGACAAACCTCACCCCATGAACCCGGGCACCCCTGCTAAATCACCAAACGTAGCGAACCACTTGGAGAGTGACCTATGGCAGAGGTGTTGGTTCCCGGCATATGGCAGACCTATGGCAGAGGTTAGGTTCCCGGGGCGGCGGTACCCATTCCCGCCTCCCAAATTGCTGTTTTGTCAGTAGGAAGTTGTGTTGTTAGTTGTTGATATTATTAAACTATCCTTTATGTAAACAGTTTGTCATAAATCATAGATTCCATCACCGTTAACACAACTGATGTGATTGCTGGCCGGTAGTTATTACCGGGTTAGAGCTTTTATTTTAACTCATTCAGACCCCTTGAGCATAATTATGCACACAACTTTCAAAGCATAATATAAGGTATAATTTTATGTTTTTTTAAATGTTTCCCCTTTTTATATTAGACTAGCAATATTATTATTGCCTAAAAATATGACTTGTGGAGACATGTACCCGTGAAAGTTGTATTAATTGGTTCTTTCAAATAGTGCGATTGAACCGTTTGACAAGAGTGTTGGTAAGAACATTTTGTTTTCATTGTTTTTATTAAAATTTCATAAGTATTTAACAAAAGGAGTACGCAAATACAATTTTAAAATGTTAATAACTATAATGTATGAATTGAAGATGTAAATAGTGAGATAAATAAGCGTATGGAAGTGTTTGAATTTTGATGTGCAGAATTGTGCACAATCAGTCTCAGTGGCACCTTTCCACGATATACATTAAATGCAGTACATCTTTGCTTAGGATTTGGAAAACTTATTTTGCAGGGTTTATTTTAGGAAAAATGTATAATCCTGTGAATAAAGAAGACTTGGAGGTGATTTTGGGATTGTTGGAGAATGATTCTGACGCAGACCTGAGTGACGATGATAACTTTGACGTAGAAAATGAACATTTGGAGGACAATGCTTTGGAACGTGAACCTTCGGCTTCTACAAAACAAGTTAGAATAGGTGCGGATAAAATTTCTCCAGATACTATCATCGATGAAGAGCATTTTGAAGAAGATGATCCATTGGTTATCACTGAAAAAAATAATATAAAGTGGCGAAGGAGAAATTTTGATGCTTTGCATGCTACTTTTGAAAATGGGGAGGACGACTATATTGGGCCACTTATGGGTTCAATTCATTATTTTTTTAAGGTATATTAATGAAAGTGAAGAAAAAATGGCAGAATTCATAAACATTTATGCTCTGCAAAATGGCAAACATAATTTTAAGCCAGCTAATGTTGACGAAATTAAATCACTTGTCGGGCTGCGTTTAGCTATTGGAACGTTACATTTTCGAAGAGCTTAATTATATTGGAGCAAGACTCTCGGTGTAAACTTATTTCTGGATGTGATGACCCGGGACAGTTTTTTTCAACTAAGAAGCAATCTACATTTAGTAAATAATTTGGAAATGACACCAACGTCTTCCGATAAACTTGCAAAAGTGCGTCCACTGTACAATGCCATCAGAATCATGTCGTTTCTACGATTCGTTCTTGAGTTCAACAGCTCGGCAGTGGAACGATTTGCCGGCCTTTGTGTTTCCTTCCTACTACAACATGGGTCTCTTCAAGGCCCATATTCACTCCTTCCTCTCCTCAAAAACATCCTCCACACAGCATCTTCAAAGATGACATAGGCCCCGAGGGAAATTATTTTCCTCAGGGCCTCCTGTGAGGAGTTAATGTAAAAAAAAACGTTGCCTGGAATTAAAGCCAGATGAAAATGGTAGGCATCATATTTTTTTATTACGACCTCATTTTATGACGAGTATTCTACCGATAAAAATCATATTTTTTTTTTTTTAGAGTTTTGCAGCTTACGGAATGTAAAGGTATATGCTGCAAATGTAAAGCTTCACTTGGTACACGTTGAATCTGCAACTCGTTATTTACTTTATCGTTATATTATAAACACTAAACTGGATTAAATTGAATCTGTATGCGGCGAATTAAGACTACACTCAGAACATAAAAATGGATTTTCTTTGATTCTGGCAGTACATAAATTGACTGCAACTAGAATTTTATAACTGCACTACAAATAAGTGAATGTTTTCCTTTGAAATGTGTCAGCAGCTGAATCCAAAACTGGAATTTCACATTCTAAACACAAAACTGGTTTAAATTAAATCTATATGTGGCGAATCAAAACAACACTCAGAACATAAAAATGGTTTTTCTTTGATTCTGTCGGCACATACATAGTCTGCAACTAGGATTTGGAATGAAAATGGATTTTCTTTGATTCCGGTAGCACATACATAGTCAGCATCTAAAATTTTATAACTGCACTTCGAATAAAAGAATGTTTTTTTTTTAAGAAATGTGTCAGCAAATGAATCCACAACTAGAATTTAACATTTGAACACAAAACTGGTTTTAAATTAAAAGTGAATCTGCTTGCGAGTCCCCAGCTTAAATACATTCATAAAATGCGTATAATGTTCCAACAAATTACAAATTTAAAAGAATGGTTTAAAACAAAATTTTTAACTCCACTCGAAATATTGGAACGATTTTCTTTGAACTGCGTCAGCAGATTAATCCGCTACTGGAATTTTGACAGATCATTCGGAACATGAAACTGGTTTTAACCTCAGAGTTTATCTGCACGCGTGTCTTTAGCTTTAATTGATACTACACCCAGAACACGAAAATGTTTTTCCTCCTTTATTTGTACTTGGAATACATGGATGGTTTGATAATCCATCGGAACACAAATGATGATCCATGAAACTTTCTTAGAATTGTCAAAGCTTTACCCACGGACCCCTCTCAATCATTCTTACTGAATATTATTAGTCATAAACAATCCAAGCGCAAAAAAAATAGGGGAATTCTTGCAATTCACTTCAGACGGTGTTGCCAGTCGCTACAGTGATCACAATGACATTATTATTCATTAATTTAAGGAAAAGGAATACCCCGGTTCCGTCACAGAATTAGTAATAAAAAATTCCGTGCTCACTTCAATTGGTCTGAATTTTAAAAATGCCCCCCCCCCCCCCATATTGATATAATAATGTGCAATTAAGTTTCTTACAGATGATGGTACTCACTAAGCAGAAGGCGTCTAGTATATGTAATATGTAAATGTAAATGTAAATATGAAGGGTTACCACAGTGTTGATATTACATTGTATTGTTGCATTGCGTCTACCGCTAGATTATACCAAAATCAGGTTTGTAGTTGGAAATTGCCAACCTTTAATAATCGAATATATGAGCGTCTGTTTATTTTTTGTTTGTTTTAAGTAGGAAAATGCTGTTTCACATAAATATGTCGAACCGAAACACGAATGCAATTGTTCAAAACATTTCTTTTAATTTGCATATTTCTCGTTGGAATCCAATGCCTAGACCTGAGGATGACCTCGCTTTAAGAAATATGTCGCAGCGCAGAGTAATTATTTTGTTTTGCAATATCGTGTGGTCCATTTGAAATGTATCTGCAAGTTTTTTTTGCCATAAATATATATCACTATGATGAATGGAATTATTAAACGGATAACTTTTGAATTCCACCAACTTCACAATTTTATTGAAATAACTTAAGCGATTTTCGAAGTCTGAGACCAACATCTTTATTTCTGCTGTGTACTTGTTGGGAATGAAATTGTAGGTATTATTTTTCCCATATGATCCTTGCTGTTTAAAAATTGTTGAATTTTTTTCTTTTCATTGTCGACTAAGCTGTTTGACTTTGAATGCTGCAATAGAATCATTTCTGTTAATGTTTTATTCTTGCCTTTTAATTCCAGATTTAATGTGCTCAGTTTTCCGATAAAATCTGCTAAAAGTATTGAATCACTTTGCCAGTCTAAATCACGCAGTTGGTGATAATCATCACCCCTCTCTTCAAGAAATTTTGTTCTTCCATGAATATAACAGGCCACGAGTTTTTCCTGAAGATGATACTCGCAGCTCTTGTGCGGGTTTTTGTCCGGCTACAGGTCCAAGTTCTTGTGCGGGTCCGGGTTCTATTGGGTTAGAGTCCTCGGCCGGACCCGTGCGTCCGATCGACTGGCCTAACAGCCGCGATCGACCGGTCGATCGCGATTAACCGGTTGGCCATCCCTGATATAGACCAATATACGCTGATTCTGAATATATAAGTTTTATTACATAAAATTTAACGTAGAGTTTTAAAAAAATTATTAAAAAGTCCATTTTAAAACGTGTCATTAAAACACCATGTCAAGTTGGTATTGCTGGATTTTGGCAGCGTGACGTCACCGCGCCGCGTCACCTGGGTCAAAGTTGTATAGAAATCAATAGAATGTAAGGCGCAAGCCGTTCGACATTCTGTGTTATTGGTTTATAGAGATTTGGACAAATAATAGTTTTTGTTTTTATTGAAACATTATTTAGGCCTAAATAATTCAGTATCAAAAATAAAGTATCTCTATTAGTTTATCTGTATTATTTAAAATATTCAAAAACTCTAACTGTACAAAAAACGATCTTACTGCCCATTAAAACGCTCGAATGCTGAAATTCAAAATGGCGGAAGTCGAACAGCTGATTCCAGTTCCCTACAAAATTCATACTTCGGTTTGTCATGATGACGTCACACTAGATTCGGTGGTTTTCGGGGATCTTGAAAAATTAAAACTTTGACATTTATTTTACTATTAAAACTAACTATAAAAATAAAAATGCAGTTATTTAAGTTAGAAGGTCATTATTCATAAAAAAAAAAATACAAAAAAATTGGACTGGAGTTTTCTATTGTAAACCAATGTGTTGTAAACCAGTCTGGTGCCGTGATTAAACCAACTTCTCTTCAGAAATAATTATCCCAATTCGTAGCAAAAGGTCAAAAGACTTTGCTTCAGAGACACATGCTGTAGAGATGTAGAATAAGTTCATCGTGAACATCGAAGTCCTCTTAAATAACAAATTCGGCCGAAGCGAAGTGGGGAAATAGTTTCGTTCAAGTGGCTGAATAGAACGGATGTCTAATTCACTAAGGTTCAGTGAACGACAGACGTAAAACCTTACCGCACAGGCAAGATTAACGCATACCCACATTACATCGGATCTAGGATTATCCTGATTTGAAAGCACAGTAACTGTAACATCGTAACATAACATTGATCGACTACATATACAGACTCTCCTCTTGGAATTAAATTTGCCAACCAGACTAAAACCTTGGCAGTCCAGATAGGCCGACAAGAGGCTCATCTATGTGTGTTAAATTATTGAACGGGCGGCTACCTCAAAGCAAAACGCGTTGTGACAGATGCTGATGGACTTGAATACATTTCTCAATAATTGATGATGAAATCACAGTGTACCCACGGTGCGGTGACAAATATATACCTACAGAAGGGCCAACGACAACGAAAACTTTTTTGTTTGTTTTCATTCCGGTTAGCAGGCCATATTTTTTCATTCCATACCTAGTAAAATAATGCCGTAATAAAAGTGATGGTTTGAATGACAGAAGTGGAAATAAATATTTTAAAATAATTAAAATAAAACAGCTAGCCCACACTTTTTTCTATTATTTTCCCAGATGATGGCATGACGACCAAAATCAAAATTTAATTAATTATAATTACGAGAGCTGTCCGTAAAGTAAGGTCTCCAAGAAACTGCGGCCACGAGGAATAAGTTTACCTGGCAACACCTGGTGTGTAGTCTGGTTCCACACGCCAAATTCCCACTTCGCTGCTCTCTCTGCGACGTTTAGTCTCGACGTGGTAACCGTTCGCGATAGAGCTTCACACCCAACAACTATATATAGTAAGAGCAAATATATCTTAATTTTTCTTACTAATTAAAACTTAATTCTAAAGAAAAGTTAATATTTAAAAAAATGTTAGATTGTAAATGAGTAAAGAAGACCTTTCAATGTCAAAAGAGCGACCTAAATTTTATTTAAAAATAAGTGTAAAATTTCACTATTCGAAGAATACAAAATATGTGAAAATAATAGTGTAAAAGGTCACACTTAAGCCCTCCAAGCAAAACTGGCGTGAAGCTGTCATTACGCCATGATTTATGTGTGTTGTAAGCCCGTTAGACTTGTGGCCGCACTCTTCCTGGTACTATGTATGGTAATTCTACCATATTTTATATTTAATATATACATTCAAGTTGGGGACGCTTTTTGTCTCGGCATCTTGATAACGTGGAAACATTTTCACCTCCAGCAGGCAAGCACTCGGAATGCTAATCCCCTGACGCGTGCGCGTTTATAGTTTTAAGCTAAATGAAAAACTTTGGGACTTGTTTTTATGAAAATATTCCCCAGCGAGTTCGGAGCGTCTTGTTCCAAAGCTGTTTTAAGAAGACACGGAATCTTGAATGAAAATTCAAATGACACGTCCCACCTACGTATGTACTTAGTCACAATATAAGACTTTTCTTCCCGGAATATTAACATTAGACCAACTTAGTCCTATGGGCTCATAAAGTTAACTGTTTGAAATTGAAACCCAGCGACGGATCTCGGAATTTTGCGAAAACTTAAAAATGTAGAAGACGAACTACTCGTGAAAAAGTATAATCCTTACTCTAAAGCAGAATATCTGTGTACTGAAGCAGTAAACATTCTAGAACGGTGAACTGTGATGAATTTTTTTTTTACATTAGCTCCACACAGGAGGCTCTAAATAATTCCACCCAGGACCTATGTCATCTTTGGGATGTTGTGTTGAGGGTTTTTTTAGGGGAAGGAAAGAGAGGAAGTTCTGGGAAGAAAAAAAGTATGAGGGGTGGGTAGCAATTAGCAATCTGAGGGTCAGTGTGTCCAGGAGGGTGTCTTTGGGGTGCCCTATCGCAGATGTGTTGGTGAAGTGAAAAATTATTAGCTCTTCTGTTTTCTGTTTGTGTTGGAGAAAGTAATAAAATGAAACAGCAAACGTGTTTTTAATGATAAGAAAGAGAAAATAAGAATAGGTACCTCGAGTAAATAGCAAAAATTAAGATGAAAAGAAAAAAAAGTAAATTAAAGGGTAAAAATCAAAACGAAAAATAAGGATTTTTGTGAAACTTATGTTTTAATTGTGGTTAATAATGTAAATGTTAATTTAGGTTGTTCGTGGTGTGAAATATTCCTGCATATCGACCTTCCAGTTGATAAGGCAGGCATCTCCAAACACAAAGTTTTAAGATAATGCGGAGAGCAATTTTCGAAACTCACCATGATTAAATATTATTTTTGTGAGTCTGTGTTTTAAATATGCTATGAGCATAACGGTCCGGTACATTAGTATAAAATTGTAAATTTCCTATTAGTAACCCAGAAAATATATTTTTCTTATTTATTTACACAAGTTTTTCTGCATTATAATTAAATTGGTGGTGTTTATGAGTAATCTGAGTATTATAGTGGCTAGGGGTACACTTTTACATCTAACTGCATACTATATTCAAATTTCGATTTTTCAAAGACGTCTGAATGGACGATCAAGGTTCGACCATTGCAAGCAAGCCAGTCTAGTTTCCAGATGCTCAACTGTAATTTGCCAAATCATTTTTTTAGGTTTCTATTTTTTAAACCACATTTTTTTTTTTTTTACAATAAGGGGTTATATACATTTAGAATTTTCTAGATATCGATTTTTTTATTATTTCATTTTCGTGATGTAAATATATTTAAGTATACTCAAAAAAAATTCAAGTCAATCCGGCGATTATTTTCGAAGGAAAACGCATATTTGTAAAGACGTGTCAGAGCATTTGAAAGTAGGAGGCAAACTTTAAACGCGTTTTTCTCAAAACCGTGTTTTCAAAGTCGGTGACCAAGATTACTCCGAAACAGCTTAACCGATCAGTCTAAATTTGAACACAAGCTTTTTAAGTATATTTTACACTTATTAATCGAAGGCCTGTTCTCACCGATAAATATATATATTTTTTTTAATATTTAATTAAATGAAGACATTATGAGCGAAACTCAATCGAAAATCTGGAAACAGAAAAATCAGAAAAAGATATTGGCACCTCTGGGACTCGAACCCAGGACCTCCCTACTTTCCGGGTTGGGCGCTCTTATCCACTGAGCTAAGGTGTCGATATACAATTCGGTCACTTTTAACTGTACCATACTTCGACTAAGAACCACCCATATTATCTTCATTTTTCTTAACGCATATTTTTATTGGCTGCCATCTTTATGAATGATTGCAAGATTCAACTCGAACTAAATGCAATCTAGATGGCGTCTGGATAAATTATTATCCATTTTATTTAAATGTGCGACATCTATTGACTCTTCAGCAAGTCTGGGATGAATATTATTTTAACTTTATGAGTAAAACCTCAAACTGTAATATTTAATTAAATGAAGACATTATGAGCGAAACTCAATCGAAAATCTGGAAACAGAAAAATCAGAAAAAGATATTGGCACCTCTGGGACTCGAACCCAGGACCTCCCTACTTTCCGGGTTGGGAGCTCTTATCCACTGAGCTAAGGTGTCGATATACAATTCGGTCACTTTTAACTGTACCATACTTCGACTAAGAACCACCCATATTATCTTCATTTTTCTTAACGCAATTTTTCTTAAGAAAAATGAAGATAATATGGGTGGTTCTTAGTCGATAAGAGTGGATAAGATAAGATCTCAGTGGATAAGAGCGCCCAACCCGGAAAGCAGGGAGGTCCTGGGTTCGAGTCCCAGAGGTGCCAATATCTTTTTCTGATTTTTCTGTTTCCAGATTTTCGATTGAGTTTCGCTCATAATGTCTTCATTTAATTAAATATTACAGTTTGAGGTTTTACTCATAAAGTTAAAATAATAAATAATAATATATTTTTTTATAAACAATATAAGGCCAAAATTTTGGAAAAAAGTCGATTTTTTTTTGAGAAGCCGCCATTTTGTCAAAAAAAATATTTTGCTCTGTTCTTCGATTAATTAAAGGAATATTTATTACTGTAACGAAATCCATTTGGTTTTTTCATTTTAAATGATCCAATCCAGAGATATGATGGTCACCGCAAGATGCCTCTTTTGAGAGGAACTTCTGGAGATCAGCTATAGAAGCTTTCAAAATTATTATTTTCACAAATAAAAATTCTTAAAATACTGTTCAAATTTACCATAATATGTGTACAAGCTTTTACTTTAATAAATTTAAAAGTCTTCTCAGGAAAAATTCTTGAAAAATCCCTTTTTTCGAGCCTCCTGACTGTATACAACCCCTTAACTCCACAAAGGAGGCTCTGAGGAAAACAATTTTCCTCAGGGCCTAATGTCATCTGAGATGCTGTGTTGAGGATCTTTTTGAGGAGAGGAAGGAATGAACATTGGTCTTGAAGCGACCCATGTTGTAGGAGAGAGGAATCCCAGAGGCCGGCATTTCGTTCCACAGCCGAGCAGCTTATAAGAACGAGTCAAAGAAGCGACCCGTTCTCATGGGATAAATGTCAACCGTGTACACTATACTATACTATGCACCGGTGCCGAAGGGATCAATGACGCTTCTCGGAGCATCTTCCATTGAAATACCGGTAGAACATGGGTAGCATTCCCACCCGACGCCTGTGCTCTAAAGATTGCAATCCGTCTGTTAAGATGGGAGAATCTATCAAACGGACCGCCCGTTCTGCACAGAGTCGAGGGTATTTTTCAGGTATTTTGGATCTCCAGACCAGAGGTGGCTGCTAAATTCAACCAAGGGGCGCACTTGTGATTTGTACAGGGTTAACAGTAGTGTACTTAATGGAGACTAAGCGAGTATTTATGTCATCGTTTTTTTTTGACGGATAATTTCGGTTGTTTTAGAAATTCTAAATTTTTTAATCAATATTATCAAGTAATCGTTTTTAAATTTTCTCTAGTTTTAAATCTACGTTACACGCAAATTTTGAAAAAAACAAATCCTCTTCTGGGTTAACTTGGTTTTTCGACCGGGTTTTTTCTAGAACTCACGGTCACCCTGGCATTTTCGGCAGAAACAATTCAATGCGTGTGCAGTTTGAGACGAAGCAAGCTAGTTGCATGTTCAGTGCAAGATGGCAGTGTTATTGGCCAATTTCAGCTTTTGTTCGATCTCCACTTTAAAATTAAAAATAAAGTATAAAGAAGTATAGTTAATCACTTACCTAAGAATTATTTGAACTAATGAGATTTTTACCTTTACCGAAAGAGTACCTTTACCTTCACTTTAAATCTTTACCACCTTTCATAATATTTCATTGAAATAATGAAATAAAACCTTCTCCACCTGTAAAATTTTCAAATGGTCTGTTGGACAAATACGAACTAAGGCGACAATCACAAGAGCTTCACTTAGTTAAGTTAATATAATATGTTAATTTCTCTGTCACTATTTCGCGATGTCAGTTATTTGAAATTCACTTGAATAATCGTGCTTTAATGTACAAAATTTAGATCACAATCTATATACTGAATACTTTGGTAAATCTCGCATTGTTTAGGATTGTTGGTTTACTAATATTCATAATCATTTATTTATTAACGTCCTTTTTAGAGACTTTTATATGTAGATAGAAAAAAATGTACAGAATTTATCGTACATAACTGAACTGCTTCAGTAATTGTTTAGTAACAACTTGAATTTTTTTTTTAGTTTTTTTTTAAAAAATTTTTTTTTTTAAAAGAAAGACAAACATTCCCGGGTTACGAAAAACCCAACAATGTTTGAAAATCTCTTACTACCACCACAGACAACCGAAAATATTGCTTGTGTTGTGATGGAGGACTTAGCCAGTCGAGGAATCGAACACAAGACGCCCCGGTGGAACCCAAACGCGATTCCCACTCAACCACTGATGTTCACTGAATTGGTATAATTATTTCCCTTCATTAGTATTTTAGACAAAGAGAAATTCATGCGGTAGTTAGTCACAGAATTTCTGCACTGAAATAAATCCCGACTTCTAGTGTTACGTAGTGGAATCCGAAAGCTTATTATGCGAATACGCGATTTTTTCAATTATGTGAAGTTTTTAATTTATCACTTTTACTGTGTGTTATTTTGATTCGGTAAGTAGATTGGTATGATTGAGCCATATATATTTTTGAATGTACGTGAATTTAAATGGTATTTTTTATTAATTATTATAATAAACATCATTTCCATATTGAATATTATTTTAACTCTAAAGCTGGTTTGAAGAAAGTAGCCTTTACAACTACCCGTTCAATTGTCCTATTCTTTCTCCATGCTATCTTATCCAAAAGTGAAACCCTTCTTCAAAAACTGTCCCATAGGAAGACCCGGATCTCAAAAATCTCTATATCACATATCAAGTCATTCCTTTCTTAACATATAATATTCAGTTAGATTTCACGTGAAGTTATACCCACTTATATTAAAAACAAATTGCGTAATACGAATAAAGGCGTAGATATCGCCTGCGTATGTCTGACAGATGAAGGTTTATTTCAAGGAGACATGTCTGCTTTATATGTCTTGCCATATCAGTTAAATCATCATAAATTGTTTTGAACGAACATTCACATTCTATCATAATTAATGTGATACGAGCTGATATAATAATATTTTTGAAAAGGGATAGCGTGACACGAGAACGCAAGCCATAATTAATAGTAATAATTAATAATTGTTTGCGTCACAATACGTGTTTTCAAAGATAAATAATAATAGCAGCTGACACGAATTAAAGCATTCCAAATATTTGCGTTTTACCAACAACAGGCAACAGTGATATGTCATTATTATTACATGGACTCAATTTATTTAGAGAATTGATCGACTTTCTTATTGTGTTTCAATAGTAGGTAAATTCATTATTGGCAAAATTTAACACCAATTAATATTAATTTTATGTACCTACGGAAAATTATTAAATATTATTATTGATTTCTCGATGTACACAAGAACCCTCCATAGAATTTTTCACAGGTTTTTTGTTTGTTTTATATTAAAAAATACTTCAAGTTAATATAGTACGCTCGTCTTTTTTCTACGAAAAAAATAAATGGTTCATAACCCTGAATGATAATAATTCTTCTTCCAGCCTCTAGCGACTGCGACTGTGGGGATAAAGAGAATCACAAATATTACCTGACCAATAGGCTAAGTCCTCGAGCCGTCCAATGGCCGGATAAGGGTTCTCACCCCTACCATTATTGAGGGCATTTAATATCCACTTTATCCCCTAGAAATGTTAAGTGGGTACAAAAAGGAAGGATAAAACTTTGATCGGAAGCATTACTAAGGGAATGAATATAAATATTGCAAATTCGACAAAGGATTTCTGAATTGACATTTTATGTTAGTGTAAAAGGGAATCGTAGTTTGACTTTCTGTCGGCTGTACATATGTGAAAAGATCATGTTTACTCACAAAGGTTTTCTTTCAGGCACTCGTATAAGATATTATTCGTAAGATTAGCATTTTAGTCTCCTTGGCTTTCTCATCGATTGGTGGGACGTATTCGTAGGGTGGTTGTAAAATACATGTTTATGGAGGGAAAAAGAGATATCTTATAAATATTATAATTTTATAGATTGGTAAAATATGTCAACAATTTAGAAGCGTTCTGACATGTCGTTTTCATTCCGTAGAGATGGAAGTATGCCAGAATGTAGGGGAATAACTGCGGAAAATGCGGTAGGTAAATATTCCTTTGAATTCAGTCGGTCACGTACGCTTTTTAATTGAAAGACTCCCGGTGCGGCGCGGCAGCCCATAAGGTAGTAGCGACTAATGTTTAGCGAAACTTTTAATGGTAAAATAAGGATGAATGTGATGCCTTTTATCTGTTCAGAGAATGCGGTGTTTGACCGAGGGAGGGAGGAGAAAGCTTTCATAGAGCGAGAGGCCTTTGGACTAGAGAATGGAAAATCTGATATCTAAGGGATCGTGACCCGTAGAACGGGGGAAGGAATAACTAGTTCGACATATAACCTAGTGGAAAGATTTGAAAGAGGTCAACGTTGGAGCCGGAAATCACAAATCTAGGGAATAATTGTGTCGAAAGAGGAATGGACGAGGTAGAAGGGAAATATAATAATAAATCTACGAAGCTCTGACAGAACTTTCTTATTGTCTCCCCACACTATTTTTATTCTGAATAATAAATCATTGTAGTTAAAAAAAGTTTAATGGCCTCTAAAAACTTACAATTAATCTACACTTTTTCAACAATGTACGTTCTTGTACACGTTTTTGTAGGTACATACTTGTACCTCAAAAGTACTTTCTCATTAATTTTGAACATTCCCAACTAAGTGAATGCGAAATAAACTAAGATAGCATCAATGCAATGTTCACTGTGCTAAATACTGGAAGTATTCTTTTGTTACTCTTGCTGCTGTAATGTATTTATTTATGTCAGCGCTAACAATTTGAACTATTAATTATAATAATCAGGCCAATGGGAATTCTGAGCATGTTCTGTAAACTCTAGACGAGTTTTAACTACGTGATAAGCAAACCAAATAGCTATAATCCCAAACACAGGTCGAAATTAGCTGTGCACATTATTTTTGATGAAAATATATTAGATAAGATACAATAATTGATAACATTGTTTTTGATTTCAATTTTAAACATAATAAAACAGTTTTACGTACTCTTTTTTCACACGTATGTACGATTCTTGTAAAATATCAATTTTTAAAACTTTTGCTAGGCAGTATAAATATGTGATATGTTAACAATTTGTACCTACCTATATTCATGTTCATATTTCCCGCTGTGCAGTAGTAAACTTTCGTGGAAATGGTACAACTCCTCGTTACAATCTCCCTCTGTGCTAAATGATAAAATGATGCTTGGAAATTGGAGTTGTGGCACTTATTCATTCATTGAGGTGTGGAAGGCGAAGCTTCGCCGCCCTTTGGCGAAGCGCTGCAATAACGTGGGAGTCTTCTGAATGCATTATTGTTATTAGTGCACCTGCGGCATGTGGGTTATTTATCTTACCAGTGATTAAAATCCTTGTTCTAATAAACGAGATTTTAAAATATGAGGTCACAGTGCTTTTCAAATTAAAAATAATTTTCTAAATCTTAACACAATGAATGTATTGTTTCCAATGATTCTAAGCTGTCTTATATGTTATTGCTAAGTCTAATAACATATTTTTCTCATTCTTAGATTTAAAATAGGGAAATTAAGATTACTAGAAATAAAACACTTTATAATAAGTAGTAGATGAGAATTTATTTTACCTTCGACGTAAAGTATACACAACATGTAACCTATATTATGCTATAATTATTTTTAAATAATTTTAATTAGATGAACTAGTATACATTGAACATTTTTCTGTACAGTACTTTTTAAAATTACGCCTTAAATTAAAAGTGGATCGCAAGGGTACAAAGGTTTAATAAATAAAAAACTACGTTTATATACCAATTTTTATAACTTTAACTTTACCTTTCCAAAATATAAAATTTCTTGATATGAAACTATTTTCCAAGAGGATGAGATCTATATTATGATATGGGATTCACATATTTATGCATACTAAAACAATTTTGTAACTTTAGTAAAAAGAAAGTAAGTTTAGTAAATCAGTACTAAAAAAATTGTGACGGTGCTAATTCCAATTTTACTAGTAGATACGATAAAAACTTATAAATTATTATGAGGTGTAACATCACTGTCCAAAATATAATACATATTATTATTATTACAAATTTAATTTATTTCACTGCATGTTTGCATTACCAAAATAAACTAAAAACAGCTGGTTGTATGGATTTTGAGCTATTGAAATAAAGTCAGATTCTTCCACCCTTAAGTTATGAAATCAAAGACCCTTAAAATATTTTAAGAAAGCTTAGTAAAAATAGAACTTCTTACAAGAATATCTATAAGAAATTATGCTCTTGCTGCAGAGATTACCTGCGTTATTTATGGGGAAAAGTGGAAGATCATAACGGAACTATCCGCGTATTGAAAGCAAGTACTTTAAACATTCACAAGAATATTATCACTGTAGAAACTCTCACAAAGAGATAACTTGTATTATTATATTGTATTATTGTAAGAATTAACTGTTAAACATCTTTGAAGAAGAAGAAGGCAATACTACAAAACACTAGAAAGAACAAGACACAGTAAATAAAAAAGCTAAGGGTCGTAACTGTGTTTCGGTAAGAAAAGATAACCTTTGTTCGTTTCCCAGTTACCTTTTTTTATTTTTCTGTATCTTGTTTTAGTTCATGTTTGGTTTAGATTTATTAGCATTGTTCTCTTCTCAATGGTGTATTACATTGATGGATATAATCTTCAAAAGTTATTCCAACAAAATTGAAGTTAAACACCTATTCACTGCATTTTTTAAAACGCTTATTTTCTCAAGTCCGCGTGTTTTAGCTTGTATCGGTAATGCAGACACAAAGCAATGCCCCTCTATCACATAAAAAAATGACACAAGTAATTTACAGTTTCATGTATGTGAATCATAAGTACCTACGAAGCAAACACACGCTACAAAGGATTAGCGAATTGCAAAAGAATAGTAAAAAAATCACGATAAAATGAATGAAACCACAGCCAGATTTGAATGTTCAGCTAAAGCGAGTCACGTGTGACGGTGGGAGCCGTTAACGAGAGTGTGCGTGACGAGGAAGAGCGGCGCAATCCAAATAATTAAATGTTTGCTGACGATAGAAGCGGCGCTCTTTACTGTGGGACAAAAAACATTACAATTAAAAATAAACAAAAGTAATGCCACCCCGCAGGATATGAAAAATTTCATATCGTCATTTCGTTACGTTTCGGTACGTTGTTGATGGTGAAAATGCCCATAAAACAAGTTTATTCCCGTGTTTTTGGGTAAAAATTCATGATGATGCAAAACAGGTAAAGGTATGTTTGGAGAATATTAAAGAAATTACAGAAGTATGTATCTGTGGTAATAGGTCAATTAATGATACCTAATGTTCAGAAATTGTAATTTTGTGAAGTGACTAGGTATCTCATTTCATAAAGTTTTTTATTCTCTGTCGTGACATTATACCTACTTTATATATTAGCACCACGAGCACACAAATCAGAATAAGGGGATTCTTGTATAAAGGTGTACTGGATGGATAAAAACAGATTACTGCTAACTTTATTTTTAAACGCTTGGCCTTTCGACAACCGGCAATTTAATTGTTATTTTTCCCGCTACAATACACATATTTGCCATAACAATAAACTAAGTAAAAATCTTTGGTTGTATTTTTATACCCTTCTGGAAAACATAACTATTCCTCAGAACGGTTCGGAAGGAAATTCCATTTGATTTGGCGTGCTGGTGTGAAAACTGTACTCATATATTTTTTTTACGATTCAAAGCACAACTATTTGTGCTTTGTAATCTCTATAGATTACATTTACTTAATTTGTTTGGCTGGTTAATGATTTACGAAGATCAGATTTTTTTACTTCATTTTAAAAGTCACTTACCTTGACTTAATCAAATTACAATGACAATTTTCGGAGATTATGAGACAAACTTCACTACGCCCCCAGTCTATATCCAAATATTATCGTTCCAAGCTAGTTTGACACTTCTCAGATACAATCGAAGATATGTATTCAATTTTCTTTGGGTATAATCGACATATTTAAAATGGTTGAAGAGAGAAATTTCATTAATAATTGCACAATTATTCATTCGACCTTAGATATAATAACCACAAAAAATTAAATTTACTTTTCACAAATATTGAAATCATCTTCAAAAAAATATTGAGCGATATTCCGACTTATTATTACTTCCACATTGTGATGTAATGTTTTTTAATGACTGTCTTATTTTCTTTGGCCGTCAATTAAAACAAACCTGAAAAACTTAAAATATATTCGATAGAACATCCGTGATAAACAAAAACTTTCAAAGTTTCTCGGCATTGGAAACTTAGGGTTTCAAAGTTTCTCAGCATTGGAAACTTAGGGTTTCAAAGTTTCTCAGCATTGGAAACTTAGGGTTTCAAAGTTTATCAGCATTGGAAACTTAGGGTTTCAAAGTTTCTCAGCATTGGAAACTTAGAGTCAACTAAGAATCATGCAGTTTCAAAACCCCTTTGAAAAGTCATTAAAAATAAACAACAAAAAAATAATTATAAAATAGCCCACAACCTTATCTGATGTAAACCTAACCAATTAAAACATTTTTTAATATAATTTTTTCATTACTTTTCAAAGGAGATTTTGAAGTTGCATAATTCTGAAATGTCCGGTTACCGAAACTAAAGCGCTACAAACTTGTGCACCAAACAAAAATTAATCAGATCTGAGTTAATTTTTAAAATACAGTTTGGCTTTGAGGAAATTGTATTTTTGATGGTAATAATATCTAAATTATTTAATCTATCTAATAACAAAATAAAAACAACGACAGTTGAAAAAAAAAGTCTTGGTGAATTTCGTTTCGAGTTACCAAACTCATAATATTCACACTCTGAGTTTTCTCCGAAGACGTTCCTGACGTTTACTTGACGTCGGTACTCCCAGTCCGGCAAGAACTTTAGTACCAAACTTATTTTATAAACGGTAAACTACGTCATAAAAATGTTAGTCTTGTAAATTAATCAGCTCAAAAGACAAACTTTATATTCACTTTGTTCTTGTTTTAAGCCTTGACTTTTTAACTATTAACCTTGTTCTGCGTAAAATAATGGCTGTGTTAATTATTCTTCTTCAGTGATCAAGATGAATATATAAAAGTGTAAAAAGGGTAGGCACGCTTGTACCTAACGAAAACGTGAATTTTTTTTTGATCTTAGCTATTAATCAACTAGTGACAAATGAACCTTATGTGGTTTATATTGAAGACCGATACAATTTCCACGAAAATACATCCACTTGGTCGAATTTCCATAACAAACAAGCTAGCTTCCTATTGACACTATCGATGTGGAAAATTGAAATCTACTAGAATTATATTACTACAATCTTCTCAGCGCATTATATTCATCATGTTTACCAAAAATGTTCAAAGTCATCCATTTTTCTAAGCTAAAGGTGGATTTTCGTACCTCTTGTAATCTCAAGGATGATTCGATAGTCTCTGAACTGAATGGTCACACATAATATGTATGTACATTTAAAGACCACAATGTTTCTACATTTGCGTAATACAAGTCATAAGGAACCATTTTAAAGAAATCATTAATCCATACTTAATATTATAAATGCGAAACTGCTCGAGTTCGTTTATGACTCTTTCACGCATTAACCAACAAAAAGACTTTAAAAATTCATTCAACAATAGAAAGCTAAATTATATGCCCAGACTACAGGTTGTATATGATGGTAAGCTCTGGCGTTATGAAATTATAAATATTAATATATTATATTTGTTATACGTTTTCTGTCGCTAACAAAAGCGAATTTTTGCTAACGTCAGAAAAAAATCGTTTCCATTTAAACAATGTTGATATATTTTTGGGCTCTATGCTGGTAGGCACTCAGTCTACTGATCAGCTACTACTGCAGAAAATTTAAATATTAGAATTCGTTTTTTTTTTTGGACAAGCTTGGAATAAATGTCAGATTTGAGTTCCTGTACTAAAAATATAATTCGTAACGATTATTGAGACTGAATGATAAACAGAGTATTTTTTTAATTATATTAACGAACTTCCAAATATTTAAATAAAAATAAACATCCGAAATGTTTGTAAGCGCATAAATTCCGAACGAATGAACAAAATTAGATAAGTAATTCTTTTTTTCTTTGAGCTATAGCATTATGAAATTTAGGTGGTAGGCGAGATGTTTGAAAACTGAATGTAAGGGAATGAATGTATGGAATGCGGGAGGGGGTGGGGGTGGGGAGGAGGGGGGATAATTGATAAGTTCAACCGCTATAGTAATTTCCCGTAATACCATGCGAGCGAAGCCGCGGGGAAAAGCTAGTAATAAATAAGTGGAAGAACTGTTCGTTGAATCAAAATTTTGAGAAAATCAAGATTTGCCTTCCATTAGTCTTGGAGAGCTGTGCAATTGTTCATTCTCCAGGAAAATAATAAGCAAAAAAGTTCCGTTAAAACAATAAAAAATTGCTCTTACAAAAAATCTTTTTTCTTCGGAAATTTTACCTAACTTATATTATTTTTTTGAGGTAAGTACTGTTTTACAGCCTCAAACATGGTTGTGTGCCCCTAGTTACAAGTTATATCAATAGAAATTTGTTATTAGGAACAAGAAATAACACATTAAAGATTTTAAAAGGAACGTATGCGCGGCCCATTTCGGCCAGTTTCATACAAATCTTCAATTTGGATTTAAGATCCAAATACCCAACCAAACTGAAAAAATATTTTTGTTATCAAAAGTTATATCAAATATCTATCGGCCGGTCAGTGGTTGAGTGGGCATCGCGTTTGGGTCCCACCCGGGCGTCCCGTGTTCGATTCCTCGGCTGGCTAAGTCCTCCATCACAATACAAGCAACATTTTCGGCTTTCTGTGGTGGTTGTAGGAGATTTTCAAACATTGTTGAGTTATTCGTAACCAGGGAATGTTTGTCTTTCTTTAAAAAAAATCTGATACAGATACGAGCTACTTTATTTATTTTTGCTTTAAATTATAAGATATAGGCCATTAAAGATTTTGGTGATTCATGATTTTAGAGGCCATTTGGGAAATTATTTGTGAGTAAATGAAAAACAATAAAAAAATAATTTTGTTTTATTTATCATAGAAATATAAAATAAAAAATAAAAATTAACAAAAAAATATATTTTAATGGGTGTAAATTTAAAATACAAATTGCCTATTTACGGCGGAACAAAATTTTATCTTTTATATATTAAATTTTTTAGTTATATTTTAAAAATAAATATGGGAAAATTATTTTTTTATGTCTTTTATTTACTCACAAATAATTGTCAAAATTGCCTCTAAAATCTTGAAACACCAAAATCTTTAATGGCCTATATCTTATAATTTAATGCAAAAATAAAAAAAAGTAGCTCACATCCGTATAAGATATTTGATATATCTTTTGATTACAAAAATAAGTTTTCAGTTCGGTTGGGTATTTTGATCTTAAATCCAAATTTAAGATTTGTATGAAACTGGCTGAAATGGGCCGCGCATAAGCGCGAAGGAATAAAAATATAATGGTTTTCCACGTAATATGTGGTTTAATTACCTAGCACGAGAGCCTCTCTGTTATCCGTGAGCGGCGCCGCTCCCGGGAGGTCTGCGTGCGAGGGCCACGGCGCGCTTGCCACACAGCGCGCGCGCACGCCGCCGGGCACGTGCTGTGGGCGCACGGTCAGCGCGAGGCCCAGCGTCGTGCTCTCCAACCCGTGCTGGTGGTGCGACGCCTCGAACTGTATCAGTGACCTGGGCTCTGTTATCTGTATTGAAAAGGGTTTTATGAATTAATTTACATGAATTAATAACGCACATTTTATGGAGCACAATCGAATCGGTGTCTTCAATAGCACCAGTGGCATGGCATGTTTTCTATTCGGTACTGGATAAGTGAATTGAAAGGTATAATGTAAAAAGAGTTCGATATGCATTTCATCTTAATTATTTGGTTGATTGCCACGAGTTTTCGGATATACTTTAAGTCGCTAGCGTAAAATTTGGAAATAGCAAAAAAACTGTGGAAACAAATAGTTCGTTCATTCTTTAGTTACTGATTTTGGCCACCTGCAAAGTTTAGCATGTCAAGCTATGAAAGAATGTACGATTTTCAGGTCGATTACACCCAGTGACGCCATGTCAAAAAAAACATTTCTCGGGGGTAAAAACAAACATGCTTTGAAAGATAAAAAAAACATTATTTTCTTAAGCTTTTTAGTGAGAAATTAATTAGAAAACAACAGTACCTAAGAAGATTACCTATTTTGCTTTATCAACAAAAATAATTTTGTAATTTTTCTTCGAATATTGAGAAATCGAATTGACCGGTCGGTTGGTCAGTGGCTGAGTTGACATCGCGTTTGGGTCTCACCCAGGCGTCACGTATTCGATTCCTCGGCTAACTTAGTCCTTCATCACGACACAAGTAACATTTTCCGCTTACTGTGGTGGCAGAAGGAGATTTTCAATTATTGTTAAGTTATTCGTAATCCAAATGAATGTAAATTGAAAAAAAAATAACGTTTTTGGATAAAAACTCCATGCAAATGAAAGCATTATTTTTTTTATTTTTTTGCTCCTATCGAGTTTAATTTATAAAGCTCCATATTAAAAATAAATTTCCTCAAAAAAAAAAAAGAACTTTGTGCTAATCCACGAGACCAGGGAGAAAAATTCCCCAACAACTTTAAATATTTATATTTTCTACATTTTACATTGGTTAGTATTGTAGGTAAGTACATTATGAAAGTTACGTGATTATAAGATGATTTTTTTAAGTTACATATTATTTATTGACCAAGATAATATTATGAAATAATTATTTTCGTGATTATATAGTCAATAAATTTTTCTTGTTCTAACTTGCCCCGTTGTCACATAATTAATATTGAAATACTTTTCACTTCACTTGCCTTGCCTTGCGGAGCGATAGCAACATTGATATAGAGGGCGGTGAGTTTTCTTTCCGGTTACGGTCACTCTTACACTAACACAGCTTGGGCGAAATGTGTTAGTGTGACTCGTCACTTTTTTTAAATTTTTTAAAAAATTTTTCTCTATTAAAACAAACCAAAATAAATCATCCGATTTGTCAAAAAGTAAATGTGTGAAATAGTTTTGTTATATGAATTAAAAAAGCGAATGAACGCTTTTATTATTACCGTGACGATTTACGGTTACGGTACCGTGACGACAAAAAGGCAATAAACATACGTTTCTTATCGTCATAATGCTGCAGCTCTTTCAAAAGGTGAGATGACAATGTACGTAGGTATGTTTCCTCCAAAGGAAAGAAGTGATAATTTTTTTGCATCTCTCTCACACCTCACACACCGCACCATGATGTGTCCGTAGACCACTACATACTACTAACCGCGACGATAGTTTTGAAAGTATGGCATATAGTTACAAGTGTGAGAAAATTTCAAAAATAAAAAAAGTCAAAAGTTTTGTTCTTATACATAAAATGCTGCAGTTCTTTCTTGCACATTAAGTAAAAACAGTCGAAAATGAGACAAACGGTGACACCATCCGAAAAGAAACATAAAATCATTATCAAAAATCTCCCTCACACGTATTAAGAAAATTAAACTCAAGGAAAAAGAAGTACTTTGGAGAAAACAGTCACACGTATTTTGTGTGTCTTAGCTTTTGTCTCACCATTATTTATTATAAAAGAAAGAGCTGCATTATAGCGGTAAGGAACGTTTGTTTATTGCCTTTTTGCCGTCACGGTACCGTAACTGTGAATCGTCACGGTAGTTATAAAAGCGCTCGATTGGTCTCGCCCCGTGCCGATCAAAGCTAAATGCTCTTAGCAATCATATCTATGCCATCCGGGTTGCTTTCTCCTCTGATCGTAATTTAACCGCCTTCCCCCGCTTTATGAGTTATTATTAATTAATTCTGCAAATATATTTGAAAACTACTCTCGCTTTGCGCATTATGGAAGGCGTTTGCCTGAAGGCCTATCTAGCTGTCGTGAGGCTCAGCATCGGCCCTCAAGGAACAAAGTTCGCTTCGCCAGTCGGAGTAACATCGCGAAGAGGGGCCACTGGCCTCTAATCCCGCCCGCCCGTCGGGAGAACACCGCAAGGAGATGTCCACGGCTGCTCTCACCCCACCATGAGTCGCGGTTTCATAGCTTAGTTTAAAATCAATTTTAGAGGATGAGTTTTTTTAATCATGTAATTATTATTCTTCTTTTCTATACCTATCACCACAATGTATAACTTTATCATTTGTCAAACCACTGTGTCTAATTTAATGGAAATCACCCCCCAGGAATGTCATGGAAGCAGTGCCTCGTCCCTGGTGTTGAGAGCCTCTTCTGTACTTACATTTCGACTTTGTATGACAACATCGACACATTTCGAGTAATGTATGGCGTTCTTTCAACAGATACTCTCCGTGAGTTAGTAATTCTAACCTATAAACAAACTTCTCAATTCCTACAACACCTTTTATGGTGTTGTAGGAATTAAATTATATGTTACAAATTAACCCCCAACGCAAATTCTTTGGCACCATTCCAAAGGTTCTACTAACAAATTGACGCCCTCCGTGGTTTTTTAACCACAATACGAAAAAAAAATAATAAAGACGCTGTGAACCTGTTCAAGAACTATATTTCACAAAAAAGATTTCCCCATGCGACCTATGCTAAAAAATCGCATTTCACTCAAAAGTTGGTGACCGATTAAAAACCATGTCTTGTTGGTTTTAAATAAACCATGAATGTGGTAAAAAACATGCATCTGATAACCTAATTTCTGTTTTTCTTGTAATATGTATCGCGTATCTCGTAATATGACACTCGACGGTCTGCGTAGCTCCTGAAAGCACTCCTACCATATTGTACCCATTGGCCCTGTATTTCACTTTGTTAATTTAACCGTAGCCCAATCCCTTGAATCTTCAAAGGGTGATGTTGGGCTCCCGAGGTGTCTAGGTTTTCGTTCCACGAAGACAGGACATTAGATCTTCTTCTTCATCCTCTTCACATGCATCTCCTGATGTGTAAGTGTCCTGCTAATAGTCTTGCTATATCAGTGTAAAAGCCTCCACCAGTGTAAAAGCTGTAATGACATAATTTCTGTTGAATTTTGAACGTCTACTAAAACTTGGGTTTGCATAATTTTGTGTGTTTAAGTTCGGTTCAACAAGAGTTTTATTTTGATTAATCAATAAGGGTAATGAAAATAATATATTATTCACCAAATCACACACAGCGGAAACCTTGGTTTCTGTTACTATTTAATTTTTTTCTTCTTTATTCATTGCTTTTATGGTTACATAATTTGGAGGATTTTCGACCGCCATGCTACAATCCAGTCTATCGCCGTTGTGCAAGTTTTTTTGTCAAAGTCTTAAACGAACCGTCGTTTTGTGTTATTTCCGCTTCACAGTTAAAGCTCAATAAATTAAATATTTCTGAACGCAGCCAAATAAAAAAAAAACAGTATTTGAAAGGTGATAAAATATAATATTAAAAGTAAATATTAAAATTTAGGATGCAAACGTAAAAAATTGTAAAAATGACACATGATGTTTTTGTGTGAAAACAGTACTAAAATCACGGTTAACGCAAAAATCACTTATTTCAATTGAAAAATGTAAAATAAACAATTTTATCACCTCTTTTTTTACCATTTCATACAAAAACATTTAGTGAAAAATTAACCAAGTTTAACGGTGCGTATGCGTTTTGGCAGGTGAAAACTGTTTCTACAAAATAAATATTTCTTATATATTTCTATGGACAACTTTCAATAAAGATGTGAAGCGTGGTTTATTAAAGATATTTTGCTTTTTGTTTTAAGGTTATCACTAGAACAAAAACGGAGTTATAACCATTTCTGTGGGAACACAAGCGTTAGCTAGAAAACAAGCTTTTTGTGCTTCACTACTATTGATATATTGTCTTGAAAACAAGCCTAGGAGTCGGAGTGGATGGTGACCAAAAAGATATTAATCTTTTTTTATTTCAAATATTATTTTCTTAATTTTTTTTTTTAATAAATAGCATTATTTAATGTTTTCATTTAAATAATTTATTTACATAAATTGTAAACAAATCACATTATACACACCACATATTATTTAATCAAAATTATAATTTGTCTGCATTTGTTTGTTTATTTGTTTGTACGTTATGTTTGTTAATTTTGATTTTATGCTGATGAATAGACCATTATTTTTAACACGTTGATTATTTTGATTAAATAAGTGGTGTAATGTGATTTGTTTTCATTTAAATACAATGACGCCACAAAGTGAATTAGCCAATATTGAAGAAGTAATTATTTACAGTTGCGGCTCGAGCTGTATAACAATTTTATTTTATTCCCCTAATGAATTTTAATGAACCTTTATCATAAAAATCATAGCATTGATTTTTAGAGTACATCAACAATACTGGATAATAAACATTTGTTTTAATAACAATATCCTCAAACCGCTGTTGCGAACAGACAGCTAAAATAAATTTTGCCAAACAGTTTAAAAGAGAGAACTAAATATTTTCAAAAAGACCTCCGAAGGATTCACACAAAAGGGTTCACGAAAAATAAGAGATTTGAAGTTGCGGCTTTTCCGTGTTTGTGTTGCGGCAAAGCGGTCGCTTAAGTTTATACAAATAACGTTTCTAAACTGCTATCTTACATGTTTTACGGTTGACTTGGGGGAAAAATATTAATTTTAATCCAGGATTTTCAGGAACATTGTTATTTATCTCAGAAGTAATACATGCATTTTTTTAATTTATTCAATAAATAAAAGAATATTAAAGAAGAAGATAATAGTAATAAATCTAAACAAATCGTGAAAAAAAAACAAGACAGAAAAATAAAAAGATAGCGGTCGTAAAAAAGTAATGGTTGAACGACTCTTTAGACATTTGTGTAGAATTTTACTAATTAGATAAAATACATGTTGAAACATCGTAAATTATGTCTTTTGTCTTTTACCACAATTAAACGATCCACGAAAAAATACGTTTTCATCTGAAAAGTATTAATTACTTTAATTTGCCTCCAATTTGAAAAAAAAAATCCATCAATGCGTTTCACCAGTAAATTTTCTTGGCCATTGTATGTAAAAAGAGAGTAAATAAAATAAACGATAGAAAACACAAAACGTACTTCCTGAAATGATCAATTAACACAAATCACAATGTTTACAGAAAGTTAATGTCGAAGAAGAAGTTTATGAAGTAAAAGCAATTAATCTTCGGTCGTTGAAATAAACGGATTGGTACCTGAATACTACACACCGCATAGAAACAGATAGAGTAATTAATCAAGAATCGAGATAACCAGTTCCATTATTTCATACCACAGACCAATAAATTACAATTATTACCGAATGCAATGAAGTAAACGGATATGTAATATGTAAGTTTAGAGGCTTACATTGTAAATCTGATTATTGGATTTAAAAGTAGGACGATTATTATTGGATCTGGAAGAAATACTGATATTATTTATTTTTTAAGCTGTTCATACTGTTTGAATAGTCTTTCTGTTTGTTTCCACACGAATTTTCATTTAAATGATAATAATTGGCATTAGTGGGAGGGGAAGATGAGAGGGAAGAGAAAGGTGGGAAGTGTATCTGTAAAAGTAAAATAAGTATATTTGTAAAAGCATTGGGTGCTAATTGATATAAGTCTGTACATGCGCCAATTTACACGTATAGAACAAGAAACTACTGAGGGCGTCAGTTTACTAAATGTGTTAATACGTTGTGGTTGGTTAATAGTGGTGAGCTGAGTATGGCTCCTCGGCCCCCCGCAGTAGTATAAGTGCTTGTTTTGATGATTAGCGATACCAGGTTGCCGGTGGGTTCACGGTTAACCCAGGTCTTCAGTTTGGTAGAGCTGAGATCTCATTCAACAGAGATAAGCATTGTTCCGTGGTTTTAAAAGCTTTGTGTTTTAAGGTAAGACGTAGATTAAAAAAAAGTGTTTGTTTGTTACACATTGGTATATTTAAATATTTCACACACATAATTAAACCCATTCGTGAACTTCGTTAAAAACTAACATAACTACCGAACTACCCTATTGTTTGGATTTTCGCAAAATATGATCGCTGGCCCTCCAGGGCGGCGAGTGGAGCACACAGTGCAGACATCGGCAAGTGCTCTGGTCCTGCAGACTCCGGCGATGATGTCTCCTTTCTTAGCATCATTCTTCACCATTTGGTGGCCCATTTCCTGAATGTAAGGCCTTGGGAGATGCAATGGCCGTGGAAGGTAGGAATTACGACGCGTGGCTCCTCGCCAGGATTAACTAATGTTTATTCACAATGACCATATAAAACGATACCCCGGACTTGGTCGGATGTTTAGAAGGGTGACCGGATAACTTAGAATGAAATAAACTCAGAGCCTCATTTGAAAAATCATTAAAAGTGATGAAAAAAATACATTGCAAGTATAAAACATATTTTCATTCAAATGCATCAAGGAAAAATCTACTTGTCTACATTCGCGCAAAAGTACAAAAAATCGACACTGTATATCAATTCGTTTGAAATTCATACCAACTTATTATAAAGGGAATTTGAAAGTCAATTTTACGTTTGAAATTGTTAAAGAATGCACAAAAAATTATAGCTTTATAAAATCATTTCGGAGGTCCAATTGTCGGGTCACCATATTTTGGTTAGGAAAATAATTAATCATTACTAATGTAGTTTTTTTTCCAGATGTGATGATTATTTCTCATAGTTTAGTTCAAAGATCAGAATACCGATTGATGAAAAGATTGACGTGTACGAAATGACAAACCGGCTGGAATCTCAGGGCGTACGCATAAAAACGGGACAATCCCAGTTCAACCGCAACGTATGGTTAAGTTTATATAACCGTAGGTTTCGAAGAATGTTTGCCGATAAAGTGGGTCCCATCTGCGACAATAACCCAGTTTTTCCAATATGTAGGTAGGTACTGGACATTGTTGAAACCCGACATTCGAACCTTTTTATTAATAAAATAGGAAATATCACAATACTGTTGGAAGGATAAATTTAAAAACGGTACAAACCTTTTCGTCGTTAACGTACCAATGGAGCACGGAAGCTGGGAATGATTTTCCCGATGTGCAATTCAAATAGAGGGTCTCTCCCACTTGGTATTCCTTATCAGTCCCCGTGATAAAGGGACCGTCCTTGGGCAGATCTGAAACTCACAAATGTTGTACCTATCTTCCATAATAACAGGTTATCTTGCATCGCAATTGACTCAATGAAATTTAAATGAAACTAGATTGTTTTACTTATTGGTGAAGGAATTGAATGTGTTGTCCTATAAAAAATTACGGGTGTTGTGAGCTGTTGAGTATTTTTTATCTTGGAAAGCCTATGCTAGTCCCAGCGAGAGGTCGTACGTGACGTCATCGTTCTAGTATATTCTATCATTTTCGTTTTCACACAAGGTATCTAAGAAGTAAAAGAACAGCAGTCGAAGACGTACGTGCGAACTCTCACTGGGACCGGTATATGAACTACATTGCGAGAAAATTAGTTACCTTGTGTTACTTACGCGAAATATGTGGAATGAAGACTGAATTTTGTATATTGTTAAGACTTTGATATTGTGTAGCGGTAGCGTGCCATATTGAGATATAAGATCATATTAGTTTTCTTAGACTCACTTAAGACTTGTTTCGGAATTTTAAAACAAAAAAGAGAGAAAAAAATATGTACTGAACTTCAATTTACTAAGGAATGTGAATATTTTTCGTTCTCTAATTAGGCATACCTTCATTCAAAATACGGTGACAGAACAACTCAGAATGAAATCAACTCAAAACTTCCTTTGAAACGTCGTTAAGAGTGAAGAATTTTTTTTTATAAAAATTGGTTGAATGTGAGGTTATGGGCTATTTTTCAATTATATTTTTTCATAGCTTTTAATGACTTTTCAAAGAGGTGTTGATTTGACTTGATTCTGAGTTGGAAAGAAACCTCAAAAGACATTCTTGGAAAATATATGTTATTTTAAAATTTACACGCTGTTTCTAAGAATTCTCGTTTTTTTATTAATTATTGATAATGATTAACTTTTGATTGTACTTACTCTAATTACTATTAAATTATTTTCTTTATACGAAAATTCTCTTCCACATATTTCGCGTGGCCGCTCTTGAACCGTATAAGGCCGGGAAAACATGTCCGATTTTTTGGTATGATTTTCATATGATCAGACTATCGGAATGCGTTCGCCCCTTACATCTGTTGAAACAGTTCATACATTTCCGATCAATTCCGATCCAGCTATCGGATTGAATGTCCAACTCGGAAAACATTTATTACCGATCCGATTGTCTGAAGACGCCCAGTTCCTACTTTTGCGTAGAACTAACATAAACGTTTTTCTTCCGACGTGTCAGTTTGCAAATGGGTTTTGACATCTAAGTTTCAATGCCTATGTAGTGGTATTATTTTTCAAATTCTTAAAAAAAAGTTTATTTATCAAACTTGTAAATGTCTTCAGAGGACGAAACAGCTGTTATGCGCAATAATAATTACACATCAGAACGTGTTTTTATAAATTGAGTAATAAATAACGTTGGGTAAAAGAAATATTTTAAATTAGTGATGTTCTATAAATTAAATCTGATATTAATAAATAAATAACAATTCTTATACGAAATAAGGTTAAAGGAGAACCATGATAGAGAAATAAAGGACTTGGCCTTGGAGAAAGTCCGTAAATAAATAAATAAATAGCGCGACAAATTATATTTTGTGCTAATTGTACATTTATTTTGCTAATCAGATCGGAATCAATTGTATTTCTCTAATCAGATCGGAAACGACTGAGACCGTAAGAAATAGGAAGCGGGAATCGGACGTGATTGGACGATCCGATAGTCGTCAGACAATCGGAAATCAAAATCGGATTCTTTGAAAATCTTACAAATAATTAGAAATTATTATTCTTATATTATGAAGATACCGGAATACTCACATTTGCGTGATGTGAGTATTCCGGTATCTTCATCACTTCTCTCTACACATTATAAAAAAAAAGTAATAATAATCATAATTTATTTATAACTTTGAGAAGAAAGCATGTTTTCAACTAATTTAAAAGTTCCCTATAATAAGCAAGGTATATAAGTTAAAAAAATAGCCAACTTACAGATAACCTCCATCCTGCCCTCACCACTCGCCGATGAGAATCCTGGGGCCTCGGCGGAGACCTCACACTTGTAAAGCCCGGAAGACTTGAGAGTAACTCCTTTGATCATAACTTTTTTGTCGTCTGACATGTGATGCTGCAACAAAAATGAACCTATATTCAAACAGATGAACGAACAAACGAAGACAAACTAGACAGAAAGTAATACTGGCTACACTTTACGCTTGTACAACACAATTCCCACTAATTATAATTTCACTAGATTCAACGAGAGAGCTTGCTAAAATTCACTTTACTTCAACTACTTACTTTGCAGTGTTTCTACATCAAAAGATGACTGTTAAGCTGGGATTATACCTGATCTATTTAGATAACTGAGAACAGAACATTTTTGATGTTTTGTTTTCAACATAAACATAAATAATGAGTAGGATGGGCGTTGGGAGAGGTTGGGCGCTTATTTTGCTGAGAGGTTGGGCGCTTATTTTGCTGAGTGACCAGTGAAGACACATGATTTTTTTTTGTTTGATTTGTAGAAAAAAAAACATCAAAAAAGTCACCTGAGACCAAAATTTCATATAATTTTTTTATTCCAAATAATGTCAGGAATCACTGGTTAAAGTAAGTCGACCCGGCTACAGGCATCTAATACCATTCACTTCGAACTTAACTTGAGGTAATATAGGAGAAGACCATTATCATTTTATTTTTTCTGTGTCTTGTTCTCTTTCATATTTTCGTTTAGATTATTAGTGTTATCTTTATCTTCAGTGATATATTACTTTGATGGGAATAACCTTCCAAAATTCTTATATAATAAATTGAATATTTATTTAGACTTTTATAAAAAGGTCACAATATGTGTTCCATATGAAAATAAAATCGGAAATATTTATCAGAGACGCCATAAAGGTTACAAACCAGTTCTTGGAACGATTGTTTACAATGAAAAGACGAGAGATTCGTGTCCCAGTTGCGACCGTTATTTTATTATTTTTCTATGTCTATATTATTCTCTTTCATATTTTCGTTCAGATTATTAGTGTTATCTTCTTCTTCAATGATATATTACATTGATGGAAATAACATTGATGGAAATAACATTCATGCAAGAAGGAATCCAGTAGTTCCACCAAATACCAACACATCACATGCACAAAGACAATACTCTTACTTAGGGCCAAAATTGTTCAACCTCGTACCCGATGCATGGAAATTGAAAAGTGCAAGCACTCTGCGCAAATGGGTTAGCAATTGGCTTCTGGACATGGGGAGACTCGAGAGCGAACACATGCTCACACAAACTCACTTACCTAATAATATGTACTATCAGGTTTACGTTAATCCATAAGAATCTTATAAGTACTCATCTAATTAGCTGGTATAATATAGGTTGTATAATATTATCTTTATTTTTTTATATTGTTATCTTCAACCTAAAAGTTACTAGGTTACAAAAATAGGTACAAAAAATATTTTAAAAGTTGTAGTATTGATAAAATTAAATTATGAGTAAAATATTATGTACTATCAAAAATTGTAACACAGAGGCTATTTTTGTACATTAGAGGAATCAGAAAGTTACTTTTTATTAATTTCTAAAAATAATATAATTTTTTTTCTATGCCCCTGATAACTTATATCCCTTTTTGTTAATATTTACAGACTTTTAACTCAACAACCATTTCATAAAATTATTATAATATTTAAAAACATTTTTTTTTTTTTAGAAAACATAGGATAGATACGAAATTGTTAAATTAAAAAAGAGAGGGTTGTCTTTACTCAAACCTATTATATATTTTCTTAAAAACACATTCGAACTTTCGGATAGGAATACATCGAAGAAAGATTTAGTTTTTATTTTTCTGTTTCACAAACCAATGAGTTCATATTTTTTTTCTCTTTGTAGCTTTAATATATTATCATTCAAATTTTTTGTACTTGGTAACTCTTCTCAGTAGCTTTTTACTATTAATATTAAATTTAATTGTTTTATTGCTTTTTAATCTTGCACTTGACTGTAGATTTAACAAATACAAATGTAATCAGCACTTATGCCCTCATTCATTTACTAGTATTTAAGTTCTACAAAAAACAACGTAACTACCTAATGTGAACTAAACCAGGCAATTCGACTGTCCTAAAACGGGAAATCTCTTAGTTGGACAGTCAAAGTTTTCTTATAATGTGTATGTATTTTTGTTCAAATAAATAAATAAATAAATAAATAAAAAAATAACAAAGGTTATAAGAAGAGAGTTGTTCTTTAGAACATTTAGTTGTTATTTAGAACATTTAAGTCAGTTACGAAAAGAACTTTGATTTTGTACAATATTGAATATTTTTAACTGATTTAAATTTTCATTGAAAGCGGATGGGAATAATAGCTGATGGTCTAGTTTTATGTACCTACCACCACCAGGAAAAAAAAAATATGACGAAAAATATGAAAATATGAAAAAAGAAGTGCTAAAATGAAAATTTCTTGTAAACTTTCTGTTAGAAAAGGTTGTAAATTAAATAAAGAAACGGGACTTTATGAAAATGGCAAAAGAAAATTTGCGCTTTCTGGATTTTACCATCTTTCTGATCCTAGTCTTTAGTGACGTTAAATATTATAATTTAAACAAAAAATTTTAATGCGAATTTTGGGTATGGCCATGGATATGAGTTGTGTATATAGTAAACATATTTCTACGCCTTTTCTGTTTTTAAATTAATGATAGAATATTTCATATTACCTGCATAATATTGTCATTCGACGGACTGATTTACAAAAGAAAGTTTTTTTTTAATTCAGTTGATTTTATGATTCGACAGCTCACATGAAGACCGTGCAGGTAAATCATATTTTAAAGGGTTCCTGAAATCCGCTTTATGATGTGAATAAAACAACAAACACAAAGTGTTAAAGTCCACCCCCCCAATTATCAACGAAGCCCCACCCACACCCTCGTTCTGGTCAGCGACTTTCATGAAGTTTGTTTTTGACAGCCAGTTGGATACATTTTGGCTTTTACTATTCCCGCACAAAGCTTGAATTTCTCGATAAAAAAAATAATACACTGACTTTAAAAATAAATTATGAAGCGGGATTTAAAATTCATTACAAAAGCCCAAGAAATTTAAATTTCAAGCGATGTTTTGGCACTACAGCTAAATATAGGTATGTACACAATATTAACGTTTCTAACAAGCTGGGCTTACGAAAATGCTTAACTCGACGTCAAGGAGATATATTATTTTTTCTTCTACGTACAAACATGAAATTTTCAGAAATCGAAGCAATTTGTCTCTATTCATAAACATCATTCTTTATTAAAAGCTTTTGTTTCTAGAAAGAAAAGAATATAACATAGAAAATGATTTTGTGCTATATTTAAGAGTTTAAGAGAGCTTGTTTTTTTTAAAAGAAATTAAATTATTCTAAAAATAATTTTGGTAGAGCTTAACCCTGTTTCGGGTTGTTCTTCTTTTTAACCCACATAACTTTTACCACTCTCTCACATTTCCACTTAAAGTGAGGAATTTTTTTATACTATAAATTATAAATGAATTCTCTTGGATCTTAGAGGGAAAATTGTAGCAAGGGGGGAAGGAGGCCTAAAACGCCTATCTGGGGTGACAAACACGAGCTGCCTGTATACCTACAGTAGATTTTAAAGTATTTATAAAATAATAATATATAAAATATTCTATTGAATTTACCTCCACTAATTGGTGGAGACAATTTTATGTAGGTTAAAAAGAAGAACAATCCAACATTTTGGCCAATTTGCAAACACTGTGAGTAGCCAAAATATGGCCAATTTGAAGAGGTATTAAAAAAAATTATTTGAATTTTTTCAAAAGTTAATCACAAAGCAAACAAAGTAGTTTCATACATTAAAAAGAGATGTTTCGTATCCCTTCTGAATTATTTGATGACATTCCGCGAACCGAAATTATTCGAATTTAAATTTATATTTACAATTATTAACTATGCTATAGACAACACACATAAGTCATAATATTTAAATTTGCTCTAAGGCACCACAAACATCTTTTTATTATAAGCAGAAATGAAATCACAAGTTTATCAATCTAATGATTTTTTATATAATTTTTTTAAGAATCCTAAAAATGTGAGATAACCGGTCAAATATAGGTGCATTCAATGGCTCTCTAAAACTTTAAGCAGTTAATATGTCTCAATATTAAAATTCGAAGGTATGATTTTTTGAAACAGGGCGGGAAATTTCCAAACTGTACTTAAAACTTTCCGAGAGATCCAGGCTGAAATTGATTATATATCGGAACGCTCCAGTGCCTAGTCTCAGTCAGGCCTACATGTAAAAGCAGGAAAGCGACATGAAATCCACTTATACACTTAAACCGTGTTGAGAAACACCAAAGGTTCTAGAAGTTAGCAATACTCTGCATAGATTTTCACTTTGCTCTCATGGCAGGAAACTCTGACACAGACTGACGCAGGCAGATTGTTGAGATGCACAAAGTTTGTTTAGCTTCAGAAGGCTCACACAAAGTACACAGATTGGCCTTTCCATATTCTCTCGTCTTATGCGTTCCCGGTATTTACTTTAAAAACTTGCTCTTGTACCTTCTTAAAATTTTTTTTTGTTCGTTTCGTGCGTAGGTATATTGTCTCAAAAACCTACGTGATTGTTGAATAAATGGAAAATATTGCAAAACTTTGTAATGACTATCAATAATACATTTTTTGTGAAATTAGAATCTTACCTGAATATCTTAGGTAAATAAATTGAATACAGTTCAAGTTCCGGTCTTGACAATGTTCCATCCGTATTTCTGATTTAAAATTTCTCTTCTCTATATTTTATTTTCTATTGATAAATATATAATTTACACTTATAAGTAACTTCTTGTATCTACCATCAAAACCTTAATATTATTTATCAAATGTTATATTTAAGTTTAAGACAATATTATAGTCAACACACTATTTACATGTAAAATATCTGTTCATTTTGAATGTTCTAAAACGGGCAAATTGCCTAGTTGGACAGCCAAAGCTCATTATAACAATGTAATATGTAATGTTTCTCAAAATAAATAAATAAATAAAATAAAAATAGTCCAATCCAGTGGACATAATCTTTAACGAATTTCTTAAAACAGGTCAATTCCCCAAATAGCTAGAAAACTAGCTATCTCAATCCAGTGTTCTAAAAGGGTTAAGAAATAATGTACGCAATTACAGACCTATTTGTATTCCATTTAGCATTCCTAAGATCTTTGAAAAAATCATTCTTGGCAAAATATTCTCTAATATTATACCAATTCCCAATATGGGTTTGTCTCATTTAGATCCATACTCACAAACCTTGTGGTGTATGAAAATAATTTATTTATTTATTTTTATTTATTTATTTCTTTTCTTTAACATACATTTCACAAACGATTACAGTGGTTTTAATAAAAAAAGTAGTAACCGTATGTAAAAAAGTTAGTAGTAGCATTTTGTGAACACCTCACTGACCTCACTGGGAAAACTTGTGCTGTGTTCGCAAGTTTTGGATTAAGTGTTATTCTGTCGACATAAGTAGAAACACACTATCCACCTTGATACTGTCAAGAAGGGCACCGTGGTTTTACCCATGATGGCAGTATCGTACACATACATTTTAGATTTTCAACACTTTTAGCAGATAGGTAAAGTTTTCTATGGAACACACGCCACCGGTATAAATAATATTATTGTGTTTACAGATCAATACAAACACAGCATTAAGTAATGGGAAATAGGCAGATCCCAACTATACTGATTTTTCTAAGGAATTCGATAAAGTCTGCCACAAAACGTAACCTATTGAACCAATTTTTTATTATTTTTTTTTCATCAAGTCTAATGACTTTTCTGAGGTAGTTCTGAGTTGATTTTATTCTGACTTGCCCGGTCACCATTTTTTACTTCTATCATCATGTAGAATCACTTTCCGAGGTGCTCTTGTTATAAAATAATTTCTAATAAATTTCTAATAAATAAAAATAAATTCCTGAATGTTTAACTTTCAGCCCCTGTACGGTGATTTGCGTCAGGTACTGGATATTTAACATTTGCTTAATAAAAGTTGGCAGCACTGGCTTGACGTGCAGTGATTGACCAAGATTTCGGTGGGAGGGGCAGGAGCGGTCAGCTCACGGCTGCCAGAGCCAGAGGCCTACTTGGGTTTTTTCTGGTTTTAACTTTTCAACGGGTCGGTCATGGTCCCTTCTCCTAGACCTTTTGCATTCAAATAGTTGTTCGCAACACGTGTTTTAGAAATAGATTCAAAAGCAAATTTATCTGAATCAACTCAGTGATGTTATCTGATGATGTCTCATCCCAGGTGTGATCCGATGACGGGGTGATTCCGGGGTGAGATTCGGGATCGAAAGACTGAAATTATTTTAGTTGTGCTAAGTGATTGACGCGTTACCAAATTAAAATTGGCAATAGTTCAACGCGCTATCAAATTATAAGTAGCCGTTGTTTCACTGGTTCCGGGCTTTTAGGACTCCAGCACGTTACCAAAATAAGAGTTGCCATAGTTTCACTGGTTTCTGGCAGTCAGGGCTTCAGTGCTAAACAATTGCCTTAGTTTTGTTGATTTCGGGCAGTTTCATTGGTCTTCAGCACGTTAACAAAACAAATAAATAGAAAAACGTAAAAAGCACAAAATTTTTAGCTACAAAAATAATCGATTCGATACTATTATACTAAATTCTATGAAAAATCCCACTCTCATTAAAAAATCACAAGTTTATAACATTTTTATTCCCAACAAAGAGAGATCAGAAATAGATAGCATACTGACAACAAATACAAACTGATATAGAAACCACTCTACCGAACTAAAAAAAAACTCAGATAATAAATTTATAATTCTTTCAGTATTTTTAAATTATTCACATAATTCATTTTTAATATGTAAATGAAAACCTGGAGATCTGAGAGAGGGTATCATTAGCACTATTTTTAACAAATTAAGGAAGATAATAAACATTAAAAATAATAATTACAATATATACTTTTTAGATGGCAGTGTCGGACATTATTTTGCAATTATTTTGGTGAAAATTTCGATCGGGTAGAGTCTACGAGTGTAGATGTGTACAGTAAATTTAAATAATATAATTTCTTTTGTATTGTTTAAATTGCAACTAAATTTACCTAATACATATTACTTTTATAAGAAGAAGGATGCATACGGCTTTAAAAATATTTGAAAACCTGTTAACCCTTCAATTCCTATGTCAAAGTTAAAAAAGATTTTTCTTTTCTTTTTAAATAAAATAGTTTATATTTATGCAGTTAAGACAAAAAAAAAATTAAATTAATTAATTAATTACCCCCACTCCTTTTTATGGGTGTGTCACCTGTAGGTGACACACCCATAAAAAGTTAGACTGTGAAGAGGATACAGGATCTCTTATTCGGACAGTAGGAATAAAATATCAATGAATGATAATGAGTTTTAAAATAATATTTATGTAAATAAATTTTAATAATAATATTTAGATACATTAAAAAAAATAGAACACTTATTTGTTGTGAAAGCTGTACCAACACTTGAGATGCAAACTGATATTGCACTTGGCACACATTTTTCTGGTGCGTTGGTGACAATATCAACATCTTCGTTGAGAGCAGTCGATTTACGAGTGTTCATCAGCACTTCTTGCACTCCTCACCTCGATAGGCACTCTTATCTGCAGAGGTACGCCACATTCGGATTTGCGGCTCGGAGGCTTACCATTTTTTTGCAAGTATATGGTTGCGACATTTCGCCGAAGAACGCAGTAGGTCCAGTTGTTTTCTGACCAGCCTTTGCACTTTGGCAACCAAAACAAACAGAAGGGACCACCACGTTTTGCCGTGAAGAGTTACCCTCATGAGGTGAACGTTTTCGTCAAAAAAGTCTACCCCACCCACGGTAACCGCGTGAAAAAATGGTCAAAGTATAAATTGGAGGGTCTTAACTCTTGTGGTAATCTTGAATGAAGCCCTAAAATAACAGCAGCTCCTAGGCCTAAGTCGGATTGCATCTTGAGTCCAGGGCTGGATGCATCCTGGTAAGGTTCACAACAAATTCTAAAACACTATCACAAAAACACACACTAAAACAGCGATAAGGCCAAAATGTAAACAACGGTCTAGTTACTTATTACTTAGAATGAATTCCGAACCATAGAGTTGTTATAACAATAGAATAGTTACAATGCCCAGTGTCACCCTCAAGTGACAGTGCATATTTCCAACAAATACATTTATACTTTAGCTTATTTATTCATTTATTGCACACAATCAGAAAAAAACAATACTAGCGGTTTAGGCATTTTTATCTCACTTTATGTCGCAAGAGATCACATAAACTCAGACCGCACCAATTTCGCGTGAAAAACAAGAATGAATTTGACATATGGCGTGTGGCTAGTGTTGCCAGAAAAAAATAACAAATAGAGTTACTAATTGCCTTTGCTATACAAGTAGTAGAATTTAAAAATAAAATTTCCGTGTGGTAGAAAAAAAAAAAAAACTTCTGTCACCTACAGGTGACACTGGGAATTGAAGAGTTAAATAATATGTATTAGAGTCAGTCAAAAAGTAATGCCTCTTGTTTTTTTTCTCCTTTAATTGTCAAAAAAAAAAATGCAATTACATGGGTTGATAACCACACCATTGACGATTAATTTGTTACTTTTCAATATAATATCCGTCTATTTCCGTAGCTTTGGTCCATCTTTTAACAAGGGCATGTATCATAGTGTTGTTAAAAGTATGATTACATCCAGAACACCATCGCCATAAATTTCCCCGTCGATCACACAGTTTTGGATTTTTATGTCCTTGGTGAGTTTGTGTGATGTCATTCCATTGACGGTCTCTTTGATTCAGGTTAAAAAAATGAATCCATATTTCGTCTCCGGTCACAATTTTTTCCAGAAATCAAGCGCTGCTAGTGTTGTGAGGCTATTGTTTTTATTGTTTCTTTATTTTGACCGGTTAAGATTCTTGGTACCCACCTTACACAAACTTTTGTTGAATAATCTGGGGTCACCACGAATGATGTCATCAATTCCGCTTTTTGTCAGCCAGCTGTGTTTGTCTTCAGCTTCGTCACAGCGATAAACCCATCATCTAGCAGTGCTGACATCCACTGTTACATTATGGTACACATTTTTCAGTATTTCATGAATGCGAATGGGCGTTTCACCTTCTACAGTCAAGAATCAATCGCAGAACGCTGTCTATTACAAACATCAATGTCGGCCATTTTGCAAGCAACTGCAGTGCTACCAGCTGTTGACGCAAAAAGTTACTATTGCAGTAGATTATAGAAGAAGGTTTGTTGAAGAATAGCACCAAACTCAAAATTTTCACTTAACTAACTTTATTTAAGTAGAAAAAAATAGGAGGCATTATTTTTTAACTGACTCGTATATGGCGCTTTTCAGCTCATCGGCAACGAAATCCAGATCCATACTTGACCCAGGCTCGTTGGATGCTGCCTGAGATGCAGAGTGCTCTTACATTGCATTTATATTTTTGGCAGTACTGAATGTTAGTTTTTAGGCCAGCATATTTACCTACTCTAATTTTCTTTTAAAATTAATGCTTTTGTAACTACAGTACATTTATACAGCGACTTTAAAATGGGAAAATTTAAAAACCTTTTCAAATTTCAAGCCTCATATTTATAATTTTTTTTTAATGTAAACACTTGAAACCCAAAATGAGTTGTATTATTATTAAAAATCATACATCTTATTAAAAAAAAACTAAGTTCACTCGGATAGAATCGTTATTCTCTGAGACATGATTCCGTCGAATCCGTAAAGTCAAAAATCATAGGTTCACTTTGCCCATACTCAGTTTGGGATGCCTGGCTGCCACGAATATCGGAGCAGTACTGGCACAAACTGTCATCCTATTTATAGCGGCGATTTGTCTATTTTTAGCCGAGTTATTGGAGTTTGAAATTACACCTACAGACTCTGTAACTTATTTGGGCGCGATTGGCTTCCCTGCCCGGCATCGATTTTAAAGACGGTTTCACGTTATACGTTATGACTGGGCGCATACATCCGATTTTTCCATCCGATTGTCTGATCAGATAACCGGAAGGCCTTCGCGCCATACATTTCTTACGAAAGCCCGCACACATTCGATTCGAAAACCTAATTGGTAATAAAAAATAAGCCACGCCCTTCTACGCCAGCCGTCCAATGGACGTGGCCCCGGTCGTATTACCTATCCGATTTTCGAATCGGATGTGGGCAGTGTTAATCCGATCCGATTGTCTGATCAGACAACCGAAAAGCAAAATCGGATGTACGCGCCCAGCCTGTGTTCATACGAGTATGAGGTCCAATCGCATACCGCGTTTGGAGGTTGTATTGGTTTTTTTATAATGATTAAATTATTACAATATTCTTCAATATGAATATCGGGAAAACCAACTAAAACTTTCGATTATGTTATGCTGGTTAAAAAAACATTATTGTAAGTAATTTTCTTAAACTAAATTAAATAACCGATGTTAAAAACAAATATCCACGCAAAATTTTCTGTAATAATTGGTTATTAACTCTGATGTTAAGTTATAATTTGTTCAATTAGTTACAAATTTTCCGTTATAGTTAATAGTTTTTAAATTCTTAGTTTATAGTTTTTATTGTAATTAAAATTTGATAATGTGACCTTCGGTCTTATGTTTTCTCGACAGCGTATTAATTTAATTTTAAGTGTGGGTACTTACATCAACTTTGATACCCTCTATCCTGTAGCTGTGTTGAGGGGGAGAGAACTTGGGCATGAACCTGTAGAACTCTTCGTTGTCTTTGTACCACTTGACCGAGTACAGGGTGTCCCCCTGTAGCTCGTACTGGCACTCCAGTGGAGCGGACTCTCCGCGCACTCTGTAGCCGGGGACCACTACCTCCAACACTTGAAGGCATATGGTTTCTGAAAGAAAAATAATAAAAAAAATTGTAATACATACTTGAAATACTAAAAAAAGAGGAATCAATGCACCCAGCACAAGTTAAATAATTCAAAGATTGGGTTTATTTAAATTTTTTTTTAAAATACAGTACGATAAAACATTTGCAATTTCTACTATCCATGTAGCGTATTTTTTTCTCATTACCATATTAATAATGGTTAGTAAAATTATACACTATATTTTGGTTATATGTTCAAGTAAGATCCGATTTTTTTTCATTTTAGAATACGTTTACGTAAGTTCGAAGATTAAAAAAGGCAATCGATTACGAAGATTTATAAGACCGTATATAAATAAAGTCATTTAGGATGATGATTTTATAATACACTAGCTGGTACCCGGCGTTGCAATGCAAAGAAATGAATTGTTTTTCACCGCATTTCCTTTCCCATATGTCCCTGTTCCCCACCCGCGTCTCCTTCCCCCGCGTTTTCCTTCCACCTTAACTCACCATCCCGTCCCTCGTCATCCCTCCCGCTAACTCCACATCCTTCATTACCCTTCCCCTCATGCCTTCCCTCCCTGCCGCTAAAATATATAAAATACACTCATTTTCATTTACATAAATTTCATAACGCCGGAGCTTACCATTATATATAGCTTATAACCTTTGCGGGCATGCCCACAACAAATCGCCAAAGTTTCATCGCAATTGGATAAACGGTATGGCAGCGCACAACATACGAACGAAAAAAAATAAGATTTTTATGTGTAAAAAGATAACCTTCGCGGGCGTGCGCACAACAAATCACCAAGTTTCATCGCAATCGGATGAATGGTATGGCAGCGCATTACATACGAACAAACAAACAAACAGATAAATAAACAAACAAACAAAAGATAATTTTTATATATAAAATTTACATATAATACAGACCGATAACGATAATAGGTACTATACTTTTACGTCAATGGAAAAATTCAAAAACATGTAATGCCTTGAATTAAGCGAGAATCGAATCCATACCGTTTCACCGCGGAAACCGTAGATGGCAGTTACATGTGCAATCAGCCCCGGCCCTGAGCCAAATGGTGCTTGAAGCAGCTGGAATTTGGTTGCCTTTTTAAAATTGAAATAACAGCAATAAAAACAGGAAAAGCACTACGCGCCAGAAAGAGCTGTCTCCGATATCTCTGTCGCTATCGATATCTTTCTCCTTTTCGTTGTTTGTTTTTGGGGTGTAATGCCGTGTTGCGCTACCTCCTTCTTTAGCCAACGTTTCGGACAGCGTTACAGAGTCCATCATCAGAGCAAATATGTAACAGATGACAATTACGTTGGCTAAAGAAGGATGTATCGCAACACGGCATTGCACCCCAAAAACAAATAACGAAAATACTTTTGTCGGCGAGAATTTAAAAAAGATATCTTTCTCTTCTATTCCTTAAATACTTAACATACTATTGGTAACTCAATTGCTAATGTCGCTGATATTTTTAAAATGACTTGATTGAATTATTAAGCTGTAATATGTGATCTATTCTAATGTTTCCTTAAAACTATAAATGTATTTACAGATATTTTCTTAGATATTATATTAAGAATGTTTAAATTGTTAGAACCTGCAGACAAGCTGCCATATGACAGCTTTGTGGGTCTACTCTAATTCTTGTACAAAATGTTCTCTGTAATTTTAATAAATAAAAAAATAAAAAAAATAAAATACGAGGCAATTGCATTATGCATTTGCGTTTTTGCCTTTCTTCTTCATTGTTTTTATTTACTTTGTATATTCTTTTGTTATGTTTATTTATACAATAAGTCTTATAATTTTTCATATCTTTCTTTTTTTCTACATATTATTTTATTTGTACTGACTGTCTTTAACTACTCTTTACGTAAAGGGCACTACATACACTGTGTATCTCATCTTTTGAAAGAACTTTATAGCGATAAAGAACGGATATATATATTGCCTTTTTTTGCCGTCACGGTACCGTACCCGTGAATCACCACGTTAATAGTTGGTAATAAATATTATTTTGTAGGCATTATCTTTTCTCCAATTTATGTTACATAAACTACATTATACAAAAATATAAAAAAAAAACATAATCTTCCTTAATTAATTACCGTCGGTAATTCTTGGAAGATTTGCACCGCTCTATACAATCACTTCAATGATTTTGATTTTCGCAATTTACTCCGAGTCATTACTTGAACATCAATTCATAAAGAAAACTGTGAAAACGATTATCACTCTATTTTTAAGTAGAGGTGGAAAACTTTCAGTTAGCAACTTTAAAATTACCCGAACTTAACTGATCTCGATTACTACGCAACTTTTTTCTTCAACGTTCCAAGTACAATAAACGATAACATCAGATCTAATGGTTGAACTAAAATTGGCACCGTATCACTCTCTTGTTCATAAGAGTTCGACAGAAGTTTTAATGGATCAATAACATAAAACTACGTTTTCTGTTCGAAAAGCAGATTTATACCATTGCGAAAAATAGGTTCTCTGGTTTTAAAGACCATTACGTTTATGGTTCTTGTTGTTTCCTAGTATGTGATGAATTGTTACGGCTCGTATCTGGCTTTACACTCAGAACTTCGTATTTCGAAGATAGGTGAATCCAGATGTACGACCGAAAAAAAACACAATATAAAAAGAAGACCGCTTTTTCCGGAAATATATCACAGTTTTTTGTGAAATGAGATTTTATTCGAATTCAATAAAGTGAAAAATGAGTATGTTTTGTAACCGAGTATAAAGGGTTATAAATTTATTTCACTGTGAAATCGAACAACAAAATTCTAGTTTGATTGGATATGATTTGTGATTTCCAAGGCCAAACGTATTAAAGTGATTTATTATTATGGGGCATTTTATTTTATTTTGTGTAAATACCGCACAAGAGCCCCAACTGCTTCCAACCATCTGGAGCCAGTGTGACTATGGCATCCTCATTTGGGGTGTGTTGTGAGACTGAAGGTAGTGGGGATGGGAAAGGTACGATAAGATGAAGGTAAGAAAGTATCTTGCTATGCAAATCTGGTCACCAAATACGGCTAAAGCCAATTCAAGCAACATTTCAGTTCTAAATGGTGGTCTCAGATCCGGGCGATACTTAAAGTTTATTTTATTTTTTAAATTTTCTTTATTCATTGCTTTGATGGTTACATAATTTGTGGATTTTTCGACCACCATGCTAGGCATTTGCTCGTGTTATGGTGGTCGATACGTACTCTGGATTGTACCGCAAATATACCACATGTTATTTTAATTGAATAAATTGTGAAATAACACAACCTAATTGAAATTTGAAATTGTGCTTTGTTGCGCTACCCCCTTTTTTAGCCAACATCTCGCACAGTAATTAATTGTAGGTTATTAAGATTTTTTTTTCAGAATTAATAATTCGTGGAAGTGTTTTTCAAATATTTTTCTTTCACAAGCTTTTTCTTAGTTTATTGTGGATATTCTTGGAATTATTTTTATTGAAATAGTTTTTTTCCCAAAATTTGCTTAGCATTGACTCTCAGGATGTCCAAGGACAAGGTAATTATTATCAGTTTTCTGCATCGTTAAGACAAATATTTCCCAAATGTTCAATAAGAAAATACAGGTTTATACCTAGTGACAACTATTGTACTTATAAGCACGCTTCTCTAAAATAAAACATTATTATCTTTTAAAAATATGGGTTCGAAAACCTTAATGGATGGCAGTACTTTCTGACCAAACTGATTTACGTTGTTAAATAATTTAACAGCTCCGTTTCTTGGTATGTGTCTTAATTAAGTTCCAAACCAGTAGTAAATTAAAATTCCAGCACGTAATTTGCCGCTGGAGAGACAGGTATTTTTGTTGACTTGGGGAATTTTCCGGAAAAATACGTTGTATATAATGGGAACTTCATACCAGTGGCGCACAGTGTCACGTTTATGCGATTTCTGCGATGTTCCAGAACAATAAGGATTTCATGGTGTTTTTATAGACGAGAATACTTTTGTATTTTTTCACAGTCCAAACTTTGAACCGGCTTAATTCGAATAGGAAATATAAGAATTACATGAAGCGACAAAAAAGTGAGGTGACGATAATGTTTATAATACACTTATCTAATAAAATAATGTATTTTTGTTTTGTTCGTTATCAGTCATTTTAATAAGAAAAAACCTAAAGTGAAACATTTTTAAAACTTTTTTGTTTGCAAAAAAAAAATTTATTCCAAAAATTACATCGTTATTTCTTATAATAAAATTTAAAAGCGTATTTCATTACCTTCCCATGCGTTTTCGGATGCGTTCAGAAATAATCCATTTACTTGGATCTTATTTTAAAGCGGAAATATTTTGATCTTCCGACAAAATAGGCCCGAAGCCTAAGAGACCTAAACGAATAATATTTTTGTAAAAGGGTTTTAGGTGCTTTGATTTAAAGTAAAATATTCATATTATGTTGCTCTATTTATATTGCATGCACAATATGTTGGCTCAGGATGCACATATAATTCCCAAATAGAAACTTCGATTTTATACGACTTTCTTATCTTACCGAAACTTGCTTTTATGTCAGACATGAACATTCAACACGTTTGTACAAAATAAAAGTTTTATTCACACAAATGTCAATCTTTAATACCAAATCGAAAACTTTAATTCGATTGTTTTTATTGGTGTCTACCCATTTGATAATGAAATTGCGTTTCGTATTTCTTACTTTTCCAAATTTATACATCGAACACTTATTTATACATCAGACTAGCTAACAGCCTTGGTGTAACGATTGTAGTTTGTACTGCTGAAATAAATAAATTGAAAACCACCAGCCGAAGAAGACAAATTATTGTAATGGAAACATCTCATCGGCTAGATGGCTCGAATGTATCCCGTCTAAACCATATTTGAGGAAAGTGGATACCATTGCGAGTTGTGGGATAATAACGACGAGTTCCGACTTTTGCAATACATTTATTTTCCAATACGCCCATCGGATACAATGAGAATTCATTCATATAATCAATGGCCGCCACAGAAATATACTCGCAACTACCGACATAGTTTACCTTTGTATACGTTCTTGTTGGTCACCCATTGTATCGGAAGAGAAGTTAAGAAAATATACAAAAAAATCATTAATTTTCCTCAATCTATTTTAGATTTGTGGCAGCTTTTTTATCGTTTTCTAAACCAAGGACATTTCTTCAAAAAGGATGAGTATGTTTAATAAAAATACTGGAATAATAAATGAAAAAAAGGATTTGTTGAATGTATTGGTCGAACCGAGAATTCATTTTGAAGGTATGAGGTGATTCGGAAAACATCAAATAAATCAGTTTTTTAAGTTTTTTCATCTGTATATTTCGATAAAATTGATAAGAAAGATTATTTTCGAGTGAAATAATTAATCACCTAGTTCTTCCACTTTGTGTTTGTAGTGTTTACTGATTCATTGTTCAGACTTGTTTTGAGCGTTGGTTTTTTTTGTTCATTTTCACAAGGATATTTTCTTTCCATTTTCCCCCTCAAGTCATCCTTTTAATATTTGTTTCAGAGAAACAACTGTTTCGTTAAAATAACAAATCACTTAAAGAATACGAATTCCATGTAAAGATAATATTATCTAAGTACATAATTATACGTATCTAAGTACATAATTATACCAATCTTGCGAATGAATTCTTAAATTATGTTTCAGCGATTAAAATCATTTGCACTTAACTATGTAGATTTATAAAATATTAAAACTTACCACACTTTCATATTAGAAACAGAATTTTTGGAACGGAAATAATGCTTCATTTCTTTCTTAATTTTTTTTGATATTTGGAAAATCGAAAAGTTATAGGTTGAGCTTGAACACCGTTATCATTTTTTCCAAGGAAAGGTTTTGATTGAGAATATATTATTTGATTATTAGACCCATATATTATCTTGACACACCGCTGCCTCCCTTAAAATTAATAATCGTATTACGTTAAAAGTATGTTGAAGATTTTAGTTACTTACCTATTTATACATGAATTTAATAGGTCTTCAAAAGCGACGTCGAATTTAAAACACCGACTCTCCGTATTAAATCATCCTGCTCAACATCTCGTGAGAAATAATGTTTTAAGCTGTAATATTAAATTTTCTAAATAGGTCAGTGACTCCAACGGGCATTTATATTGCACTGGCTGCAATGTTACTACTCCCGTAAGTATCTGGAAAGTCCAAACGTTTAAAAGGTGACGTACAAAGTGTTTATTTTATCTAAAACCAGATTTTTCTACCATTAACTTTCGTGCCATATATTCTCCTTATACCTCATCCACCGTTCATTTGCTTTGTGCTGCGTATACTTGTACGAACATGGACGCGAGCCGAGCCACAAAGGGGAAAGGAACGGCGCAAAGGTAAGCGGCGTTTCGCGCCGTTTGCATTCGCATTAGCTTCGTTCTTTTCCCATCTTTCGTGGATCAGTTCGCTGTATTCCAACCCATTTATACGCACCATTACATGTTATAACATCTTACCGTAAACCGTGGTTACTTTGCGTCTTACGGGGGAACTTTGCGTGAAAAATGTTTTGAACTCGCCATGGTAATTGCTATTAATTAAAACGGTTTGATTCTTTTAATATTCGGTATAGGTCACCAACCACTCTCCTTTAATGCGAAGTTTGAACCAGAATCTCATTTCACTATTGAATTATCAAAGGTTAGGAGAGGTCGTGCTGTTTTTCTAAATTTGCCAGTGAAAATAATTTGTTTGCATCTTTGACTGAGTGAATCATTTTTAGGTGAGTAAAGTGGTTTATTATGTTAAATTTCATTGTAAAAATGAAAATATAAAGATGTTTTAACAAATGTCAAGATTAATATTTTTACCAATTTATTTCTTGATGCTGTCGCGTTTTCAGTAAATTTGGGGTTTCTTTGCACCAGACACAATATTACCCAATCCTTTTTTTTATGTCTTTAACTTTTTAAAAATGCATAATTAATTTGTGAAATTGAAAAGTACACTTAAATATACAAAAAAAATATTATTTACGATTCTTGCCATTTATTTTCATTGATACTATTCATTCCCGTTAAAAGATATTTAATTTTTTGTGAAAAGGGACATAAAAGTGATGCGAAGTACACCCGCTTTACGGAAGCACCACATACTTAATCTTGATATTTACACTTACATCATTCTTGTCTTGCATTCTTTCCGAATCTCTACACTAATTTGTAAGAGGATGTAAGAACATGGTTTTATCACGCGTACGCCTAAAGTACTTGATTTAAACCGCATTTAGCCTACTTTCTGTTGTTCCACGCCTCGCGGTCGCACATCACAATCATTTCCAAGTGGTTCGCTACGTTTGGTGATTTAGTAGGGGTGCCCGGGTTCATGGGGTGAGGTTGGTCCAGGTCTTAAAGGTGGATGACCAGGACACACTGAACCCCAGATTCCTACCCACCCCTTCAACCCTTTTCCTCTCAAAAGAACTCTCCTCCCCTTCTTTTCCTTAAAAAAACCCTCCACACAGCATCCCCAAAGATGCATAGGCCCGGAGGGAATTTTTTTTTCCCAGAGCCTCCTGTGTGGAGTTCATATAAAAAAAATTCCATTGTGGACGGCCATCCGCCTTTCTTCCAACAACTTTTTATTAGTGACTACCAAAACCAAAGTATTTTATTTTTTTTGTAGAATTTTGAATACAAAACTCGTATTATGCAAAGTAATTATTGCACCAATACTATTTTCAATTCCGACTCCACCGATGTAGTGCTACGCCGATCCACCAGTTTCCACAATCAAATTAATATTCCGAGTTTTTCCGGTCCCTGATCACCTGCCAAAGAGAGGTAGTCGGAAAATTCATTAGAGATATTTTCCATTCCTCTCGTTCCATTGACACAGAGTGGAACTGTATCACGAAATACTTTTCATTTCTAAATACACATTTTTTTTCAACACAATTAAAATTTAAAGAGGACTAAAGTAAAAAAAATGTTCATTTCAAACTTTATTACACATTGATATTTATAAACTAATCTTCAGTTGGCATATATTTAAGCTAATATTTTTTTCAGAATTTTTAAAATAAATTCTAGATACTTCAATAAAAAAGAATTAAAATCGGAAATATTATCAAACTAATGAAAAAAAAAATAATACAATGTAGGTGTGAGCCATTGGGCATGATATTTGATGTTTAACGAGTTTCGAATACGAAAAATCATTGTTTTTGTAATTTCTGATCCTGTATTAAAAATAGGAATAGCGAGGTTTTACTTTTGAAAGTTTATACAAATACGAACTTCAATCGAATGATTTCAGTATCCATAAACTTAACTTCTATTTTTAGAGGCACCTGAAATAATGTTTCGTAGAATGAAAAAAAGTTTAAGAAAGTCAATCTTTTTTTGGGATGGCCTACGAGTATTATGACTAACTGATAAAATTGAAATTTGAACCTGCATATCTCCGGTACTGTAAACTAAATTACTCTATTTATTTTCGATATTATTCGATATTTTTCTAGATTTATAGCAAAATTCTCATACAGATTATTTATTCAAAAGTAGAGTAGAATTAATTAGTTAAATAATGGAGTAATCCGATGGGCACAGTTTTATGAGCATCAAAGTTACAATTTATCAGCTCCTATGCTTTGTCAATTAATATACAATTGTTATAAATACAATTCTTGGAGTTCATTGAAATTTTTCGTTAGTTATGATAAACGAGTATATTAAAAAAAGAATATTTTTTACAATTTCTCATCATGGGTTATCTAGAATTCATTCACAATTTTTTAAATTTGATTTTTTTTATTTATTTTATTTTGGAGGCGGGTATGAGTACTACTGCCCCCGGAATCATTTATTGGATAACCAACACTCCTGCCATAGGTCACCCCAAGTGATTCGCTACATTTAGTGACTTAGCCGTGGCGCCCGGGTGATGGGATGGCTAGCCTTAGATGGGGTGAGGTTTGTCTAGGTCTTGGCGGCACACGCATTTTCTCACCTGCTGCGTGGCGGGCCGGATCAGGAGAGACTGGTTGAGGGAGATCTTTTTCCTCCAGCCGGACTTTCTCGACCCATCGCCTTCTACCGCAGTGGGAGGGATGAATTTATACGTTCGTCTCTTCTGGACACATTGACCCCCAGATTTCTACCACGCTTTTAACGTTTTTTCTTCCCAGAACTTCCTCTCCTTCCTTTCCCTAAAAAGACCCTCCACACGTCATCCTAAAGATGTCATGGGCCCCGAGGGAATTTTTTTTCCTCAGGACCTTCTGTGAGGAGCTAATGTAAAAAAATTGAATTGAATTGTTATTTATTGTAAATGTGTTTAATTTGTAGAAATCCATATATTTTAAAAAAATAATAAAGATTTTGTTATGTTACTTGTAAAAATAATAAATATTTAGTTATGTTACTTGTACTGCCATAATTCTTTAATTTTTAATTTTTTTCAATTTTAGTTTTTATTATTGTGACAGCTGTTTCGGCGTTAAAGGCCATTTTTTTTTTTTTTTTACATGAATACCGCACAAGAGTCCCAACTGCTCCCGTCTTGAGCCAGTGAGACTATGGCATCCCCAATTGGGGTATGTTGTGAGGCTGTAGGTAGTGGGGAGGGGAAGGAGATGGGAAAGAGGAAGGTAGAAAGTACCTGGCTATTCAGATCTGGTCACCAAACACGGCTAAAGCCATTTCAAGCAACGTTTCAATTCTGAACGGTGGTCTTACACCAGGGCGATACTGAGAGTATCTTCCACTCTGGAACGTGCCGCAAATATACTATATATTATTTTAAATTAATAAATTGTGAAATAACACAAATTAATCAAATAAAATTTATTTGCCACGCCGGGATTCGATCCCGCGACCTTCGGAATGCGAGCCAAGAGCCTTACCGCTGGGCTACGCCGGCCGTCATTATCAAACTGTTATCATATGTTTGTTGTGTAAGTGTTTTGGTTGTTGTACCCTTTTATAAATTGGAACCTTTTAAGAGGCGACGAGAATGTCTGCCACTAATGCACATGGTTTTTGAGAGTAATTTTCCAATATTAACTAATTCCTTCTAAATTAGGACGTGCGTCCTATGCTTCTCGAGTGAAATCAAGGATATACAATAAAACGTAATAATAAATTCCATTATAAGCAAGTTAGTTTAAATCACACACATACGCAAAAGACAGTCCCTTTTTTATGTATTATGATTTTCCATCGTGTTCTTCTTACAAATCAAGTAAATATTGTGCACATTGGATTACAAATTAGATAAATACATAAAATTAACTTCAGAAAAATATGTAAATGGGAGGTAATATGGAAAGAATAGATACCATAGTTACAAGTTGAGGTTTTTCGATAACCCGCCTCACTAGGCTAGCCTGTGTTGAGGCGGAATTTTGCATGTTAATTTATAATACTCATGAATATAAACTTACGTATATTAAAATATGTTCCACTGAACGGTTTGGTTAAATCAATAATTTCGAATTTGGGTGAGTCGGTAAAGACCCGATCATTACTTTAAATCCAAATTTTTACATCATCATTAATTTTTTTTGTGAATTGTAATTTTTTATGTTATTTGGAATAAATGATTGTTATTCAAATTCAAATATTGAGTTATGCCTGTACAGAATTTTTACAGAAATGTAGATAGTGAGTTTCACTACCTGCTAAATTCACTATTATTGTCAAATGTGCTTAGATCCATACATCGAATTCTCAAAACTGATGAAGAAAAAGTTAATTTTCAAGTGAGTTGTACCTCTGAACCGACAAAGTTTAATATTTTTCCTGTTTTTTTTTTTTTTTTAAATATAAATACCACACAAGAGTCTCAAATGCTCCTCAACCAGTGAGACTATGACATCCCAATTGGGGTATGTTGTGAGGCTGAAGGAAGTGGGGAGGGGAAAGAGATGGGGTAGAGGAAGGTGGGAAGTATCTGGCTATTCAGATCTGGTCACTAAACACGGCTAAAGCCATTTCAAGCAACGTTTCAATTCTGAATGGAGGTCTTACACCAGGGCGATACTGAGAGTATCTTCCACTCTGGAACGTGCCGCAAATATACTATATATTATTTCAAATGACTGAATTGTGAAATAACACAAATAAATGAAATAAAATTTATTTGCCACGTCGGGATGCGATCCCGCGACTTTCGGAATGCTAGTCAAGAGCCTTACCGCTGGACTACGCCGGCCGTCAATATACATAAACCTACCTACATTTTTACGAAAAATATTATAAAGGCACGCTGAAAAAATGTTTACATATTTTAGTGTTTTGTTTGTGATGCATGGTCTACGGAATATCGAGGTTGATTGCTCTACTTTATTTATTTTCTAATGTTTCACAATAGAATACATTAACGACATGGTTAAACTTCTGCTAGATATAGGATACCCACAGTCGAAAAATTTCTTATCTTCAGAAAAAAATATTGAGAATAGAATTGAATCTTTGAATTACACACAGTATTTGATTAAAACACAACGATTGCCTTTAAATTACAACCATTTTCGTTAATACCCTTGATCGAAATGCTGATTAACATCACTTCACCTTAGCCACGTAACTTAATCTGAATGCCTAGGCACTGACAACCCTAAAATAACCCCATCCCAACTCTCGTTCTGAATATAAGGGAACGAATGGTCAGAACGAGTATTGGACGACAGAATATTGAAATAATAGGTTCTCTTTCTCCATATCATCAATTCTCACAGCGTCATACACAGATCGCTGTCTTACCCGACTTACTTATTCAGGGTAGAATTTGACCTGGCCGTTTGCTTGTACCGCCATGGTTCGTATACTCGTAAAATGTATTTAGGTACGGTGGGATACTTTGCATATTTATTAAGGCTATGCAAAACGCGGTTCAAAAACAAATAAACCACAGACAAGAGCGTTGTTTATTTAGGGAACAATACAATTAGGCAGAAATTCTGTCTATCCATTGATATTGTCAACTTTAGAACAATGACGTTGTATTAGTACCTAGGTACCTACTGTTTTAAAAAGTATTATATTTATTATGATCCATTTTTCAAAGCATGAAAAATAAATAAAATGGAAGATACAATATTATACATGACATTTAATTTAAAGCCACAGTAAAATTAATTTTATGGCGCTTAGTTAATTCGCTCGTAGATTTAAACGAGAATGGTTTTTGTATATTTACAGATATCACCGATTGTCGTGATATGTAACAGTTTAGGTTTGTGGAATAAAGGTGTATCTATAGGAGTATAATATATGTGAGTATTTTAGTGAACTATTTTATGTTGTTTTGGTAATAAAATGTAAAGCCGAGACGTTATTCGGATTTGGTTTATTTGATTGCTCTTCACTATCAAATGGGCAACGTGTATATTTTTTTATAATAATTATTATTGGATAAATTGTAGAGCGCGTTTTTCTGAAAAATCACAAATCAAAGCAAATGTAAGTTCAAGATTCAATTCCTTTGACCTACTTATTTTGATAAAATCATTACGGAAAATCATGGTTTATTTGCACTCGAAAAGGAATGATCCAACAAGTTCAAGGAAATATCGTAAATTTCCTAGAACTAGAATTATTGCCTAGAAGATTTACAGTTTGTAAGAAACTTGAGCATCTGAAATTTACCTTGAAAATGTTATATTATATTACAGAGTGGACCCATCCATTTTAACGACAAAAGACTAATAACGCTTGGAAACAAACTTGACAGTAACATCATTTACGAGATTCCCGTGTTTAGGTACGTACGGTACAGTCTCAACTAAAAATTGCCGCCGTTCTTGATTTAAATATAATATTGTTCTGCCGCAGAGAGCTCCATTTTAATCTATATTTCTGATATACACGTCGATTATGAAGTATAGGGATAGGTTACAACGGAGCCATTACACATAGCGTGGCGGTCTACACAATTCAATGACTTTACAAAACGGTTTTTAATAAACTGTTTTAAAAAAACGGGTTTGAAGTTGTTGCCAGGAACATAATATGTACATACATAAATCTTATTACGTGAAAAGAAGCATTTTATAGAGGTTTGTTCTCCGCATGACAACAATGTTTTCGGGTGAATATTTGACATAAATAGGATTAGTGAACTTAGCCGCATTAAAACTATCCCAGAGAATAAGGTGCCCCAGGTTTATGTTAATGTTATTGTTTTGACATCGTATATTTAATCTTTCAGTGGAAGAAATTTCTTAATATAAGACGGATTAGAGCCCGTTTGTATACTTAGGACTGGGTTACGGCTACAACCGCCAGAGCGGGCGGCTACTCGACGGACAAAGACCACAATGTCCCGTGGGTAAACAAAAGATTTGCATAACAGAGTGTGCAGCTATTTGCGGTTAGTAACCAGGACGAACTGTTTAGCATTTTGGTTGAATTGTGCGCTGAAATGTTAAAACATCAGATCCTACGCATTGATACAATCAGGGACTTGGATGCCTGTTTAAATTGGTTGAATAGTGATTATATCAAATTTATGGAGATGTAATCAATCCCACAACTTTATGTGGTACTTATTTGTTAACTGGTAACGAGCTTAAGGCTTACTTTGGGCATCTAACTATGTATATTCGAAAGCGATACGGGAGTAGAAACCGAATAACGAAAGCGGAGTACGAGCAAATAATTTGGTACGAAAATTTAGCAATTAGCCCTGCACATAACTAGTGAAAAGTGCTGAATGGCCAATTTTAAGGCTACCAAAAATACGGCAATTAAAAACAAAAATGACGATTATTGGTATGAAACTGGTATGTAAGCATTGATGTATTATATTTAGATGAGACATGAAGCGAAAAAATGGGTTCAACGTTTTTACCTCCAATATACCTCCAACGCTTCCAACGCTCTAACGAATCCGGTATACGCGCACCGCTTATCGCTTTCGAATAGCTGAACACGTTTTGATGAGATGTTAGTAGGCAATAGCGCCTCTTATTGTATAACTCTATGTATGTAAGTCCGAAATGAAATATTTTTTGGCAGTTTATTTCACAATTCTAAACCTTTTCACAATCCGCAAAATTTATAAAAATGCCAATAAATTGGTGATAAATTTTTTTATAAATCTTTTTTTAAAGAATAAAAACTTTTAACGATTATATTATAACTACAGTTTTTAGATTGGTTTGTAGGCAAGTGGTCAGTAGAGAAATATTGCAACCTAAGTCAATAAAAATCTAGGTTGTGCATCATTTAACAAGCACTAATTTCAGATTTTTGTGTTGGTTATAGGGAGAAATAAATTAAGCTTTGTGATGCACTCCGGAAAGGACATTCCACAAAAATTGCGTTCTCTCTCAAAAGGGGCGAAAAATAGATTTTTTATAATATTTTTAAATTTTTTTTTTATTCTTTGCGGAGACGGTTTACGATTAGTTCCCGTGAGCACTTAGGCCGTAGGCCCATTGTGCTATCTCCTACTTTACCTCAATCCTTCAACAACAACCCAGTCATTTTAATAAAGTTCACCAGGCTGTCACTGGAAATGAAGCTATATCCTCTGGTTCAACAATGTGTCTTCCCAGGTCTCATTTCTCCTCTTCACTCCTAGATGGTTAGAGGACATCAAGTTCACTCCTCCTTGGTTCCCCAAAGGCCCCGCGCCGGAAGAGTGCCCTTCCCCTTGGTTCCCTGAAGGCCCTACAAGAGAAGAGCCATGGAGGTGGCCTCAGCTCTCCTCTTCACAGCTTCTCCTCTTGGTTCCTTCTACAGGCCCCAGGAAGGAAGTCCACAGACCACAGAGGTGACATCAGCACTCCTAGGTTCCCAAAAGATCCGTAGTTTTCGAATGGTTCAATTTTTTTGTCCCACGAGTGACCAGAGAAATAGAAGGTCCATTTCAGTAGAGCCCCGAGTGCTGGAGTAAGGTCTAAATACACCGAGATGCCCTGTTTCTCGGAGGCACCGTTCGTGACACTGTTCCCCAAGACATTCTGCCTGAACACGGTAGCTCACACCTAGGCTTGGGATGGCTGTTGAAGGTTTGTTTTTCCACTCCCTACGCTAATTTTATAGTGTTAAAATAAGCAATATGATGTAAGCATAATGAGTAAGATTAAGAAAGGGACCCTCAGATGGTTTGGGCATGTAGAGCGAATGAACGAAGAAAGTAGTGTAAGAAGAATATATGACGCAAATGTGAATGGTAGAAGAAATCGGGGACGCCCGAGGAAGACATGGCACGATCAAGTGAATCAGATACTTGAGTCGGGCCATGTCAAAAGTCAGAATAATAGAAGAGTATGTATGAGACGATGTATGAATGCGAGTGAAGCAAAGAGTGTGTGCCAGGACCGAGTTGTTTGGCGGTCCGTCCTCTCTGCCTACCCCTGCGGGGAAACGACGTGATGGTTAGTTAGTTAGTTAGTTAAAATAAGCAGCCGAAAAATGTATTTTTAAAACATACTTTGTTTTACCAGTAATTTACTAGACACCTCTGGTTTCCATTAAAAATATCTTTCATAAGAGTATGGTAAGGAATATTAATTAGGTATCGACACATAAACGGCATAAAGTAATTTCTATGTCAACCTTTTGAATGCAATGCAATACTCGTATGTGTGGGCTTATAAAATTCAAGTAGACAAATGAGAGGGAATCTGTGTCAAGCTGGGTGCAAAGCAATGTTATTTTAAAAACATAAAAGATTTATGCGTGCTGAATGAAACCTGAATTCCCAGAAGGTTATAAAATACATACGATATCGCTCACGATTTTCAGTATTTTGTAGTAAAGTGGGTGTACAAGAAACGGTTTGACGGATGAGTGGGTGCCGGGAGATTGGCTTCCTCAGCGGCGAGGAATCATTAAGTATTTATTTGTAGGTACCTTCTCTTCGGACCTACTTCGAAATACCCCTTTGACGGGGTCGAACGGAGATTCCTTAAATTACTTAAAATGATGAATTCATCCTTTGAGACCTGATGTTAAATTAAATGAAAGTGACATTATGTCTGAAATCTTAAGTAAAAGTGATTTAAAATATTTTACGGAAAAGTTTCTGAGAAATCAAGCAACACACAAAAGTTTGAAATCAGATCTCAAAGGGTCAAAGGTGACTTAAAGATAATGTATTATTTGGAGCCGGTAGAACTATGATATCCCTTTTTGGGTATTGTTGTGTGGTTGAGGAAAGTAAAAAAGGAAAAAGAAGAAGGTTGGGAAATTTCTGACTATTCAGATCAGTTCACTAAAGATTTATGCAGTTATGAAATACGTTTTTTTTTTTACAATAGCTCCATACAGGAGCTCCGAGGAAAAAAAAAATTCCCTCAGGGCCTATGTCATCTAAGGGGATGCTATGGAGAGTTTTTTTTTAAAGGAAAGGAAGAAAAGGATTTTTTGTGAAAGAAATAGGTATGAGCAGAGGATAGAAATCTGGGGTCAGTGTGTCCAGGAGTGACGGACTTATGAATCCATCCCTTCAACCGAGCAGGAAGGCGATGGGTGGAGGTATTCCAGCTGGAGATAAAGAGCGGCAAAAGACCTCCTCAACTAGTCTCTCTCAATTCGGCCCGCCATGCAGCAGGTAGGTAGACACATCGGCCGCCAAGACCTTGACAAACCTCACCGCATGAACCCGGGCACCCCTCCTAAGAGCCATTTAGAGTGAACTATGGAAGAGGTGTTATTATTCAAAAAATGGTTTCCGGGATGGCGCTACCCGCCTTCAAAAATGTTTAGCATTTTATTCAAAATAGAGGTTCTTTCAGTCCGGATCGAGAAGCGTTTCTTCGGTCTTATGATATTTGTAGGTGTTAACTGATTCTGATTCCATGATAGCTGAATTAATGGCAGATGAATTTTAGACCTTTCATTTTTTTTTTTGTATACCGGTTTGGAACAACGTCAGGTGAAATAAGTTTGAATGATCTTCGCTTCATGAAGATATATTAAAAAAAAAACACATGGAAAATTTTTCAATATTTGGTTTTCAATAAAATATAATTTAATTTAATATTTTTTAGTTAACTCATACATAAAAGTATTATTTGAGTCTCCTAACAGAAAATTCTTTGCCGTGCCAGCTTTAATTTAACCATTTGTTTTCTTAAAAATCTACAGCTATTTAAAGCCCACCCCATTTATTTTAATTTTGCTAAAGCTTTCCACATGTTGTCTTTTTTTGTTCTAATTTTATTGTGTTATAAGTAATAACAATCAAAAAGTTATTAGACCGAAATTTGAAGAATATCTCTGGCATTGAAGAATATTATATTATTGAATCTATTTGAAGAATATATCCGGAAGTCTATAATTGGTTTGGAAAATGTAAATAATTTTGTTTCGTATAAGTTAGCTGTTGATATAAATTAGTTATTTATTAATCGAGCTGAACTTAAAAAATATAAATCGAAACTTTGAAACTTATAGGAAGGAAAATAATATTACCAGATCCCGAAAAAAAAAATTGAATACCTATCAGCCTGGAAGATAAATCTGTATAGTATATTAGGCCAGAAAGCGGTTTTTTTAATGGAATATTGACGGTCCCGAAGAACATTTTCGGTTGTACGTGTTGCAATAGAGCTGTTTAAAGTTTCGAATGTTAATTTTTACTGTTTTTAAGATCAAGAAATATAACATACGAGATATATATTTCATACAAAATTCCGATAACACAGACGTTTAAATCAACAAAATAAGCCAATAAATAAGCCGACAAAACGATTTTCAATTTTTAGCATATCCGACATTGTTCTTCGGGACTGTCGATATAATGATCTACTTTGCCCAAGACGGTGGACTATCACAAGGTCGAAGTGTCATATCTGTCTATTATATCTCTAAACCAGAGGTTCCCAAACTTTTTTTTTTCTCATAAGACCACTTTCAAAATTTTACTGGTTTCGGTGGACCCCCTGCTACTACATTTTTAATCCTAAATTCGGAGTGGTAAAATAAAAAGAAAAATAGTATATTTTCTTGTCTTCTATTTATTAAAATAATATGATTGCGGACTTAATAGAATTAAAATTAAACATTAATAACGTACCGTAACGGGCGGGCGTGCGGTCTCGATATGCGTTGTTCTGAATATCGAATATGCAAGTTTTTACTAGTAAAAATTTTTTACAAGTAAGCTGATCTTCTTAAACTATCTAGGTAAATCTACTCAAAAAAATTAAAGGAGGTTTTGAAAAAGGAAATTAATGCTCAATAAACAGGCTATCTGATCCATATGCCAGAAATTTTTTTTTTCAAGCATGTGTACCAAAAAAAAAAAAATTGCTAAATTATTTTTTCGCGCTACCTATTAGCATTGCATGAGAAACGTAGCTCCTAAAAAATGTTGCCAAAAATCTGAAAATTAGAATCTTAAAGCTTCAAAATGCTTTTTTTAAAGTCTCAACACGACCATTCTTCACCGAATACAGCCTGTCAAAAATCACCGAAGAATTTGAATTTTTTTTGCTCCCTTAATTTTTTTGAGAAGTGAATTATCTGCATATTTTGATAGGTAAAGCCAAGACAACATTTTTGTTCTTTACTATCGAAACCAGATAAATTTTCGTGGACCCCTACTTACAACTTGTGAACCCCCATTTTTTATCACGCCAACGTAGACCCCCGTCGAGTCTCCCGTGGACCCCTGGGGGTCTACGGAAGACCACTTTGGGAATCACTGCTCTAAACAAAGGGGAAAACGAAAATCTAATATTAAAAACAAATTGAAGGATAATGTGTACAAGAGGAACCATTGGAAAGAATATGTTAGCAGCAAATCTCTCATAAATTGATAATGCTGGAACAATAATATTTTATGTTATAGGTACATACTTAATATGTGCATTTCATATGACATTTTTTAATTTTAGGAATTTTTTTATTTTCAGAATCGTGTCTTTGATGTAAAATATTCTGTGGGAAAGCATCGCTCTTACATCACATAAACGTAAATGACAATTCAGCGTCAAATCTACTCAACACCTCTTTGAAAAGTCATTAAAAGCTATTAAAAAAAATATTAAAAAAATAGCCCACAATCTAAATTAACATAACCTATTTAACACATTATTTTCATCACTTTTAGGTGGTGTTTCTCCTTTGAAAAGTCAAAGGAGGAACACTTTTGTTCCTCCTTTGACTTGTCCGGTCCACAAATGTAACAAAAACTAGGCGTACTGTATAGGGCCCGCAGATACTTTAATAGCATATAACTGCCACAAATTGCAAGTACACCCCACGGTTGAATTTGGCAGCCACTTCTAGTATGGAGCTCCAAAATACCTGAAAAAAGCCTTCGACTCTGCGCAGAAACGGGCGGTCCGTTTGATAGATACTTCCGCCTTAACAAACGGATTGTAATCTTTAGAGCACAAGCGTCGGGAGGAATGCTATCCTTGTTCTACCGGTATTTCAATGGAAGACGTAGCTAGCTTCGTTGATCCTTTCGGCATCGGTGCATGGTCGGGAAACACGCCAAACGCTCGCCCATCATATGTACACGGTTGACATTTGTCACATGAGAACGGGTTGCTTCTTCGACTGTGGAATGAATGTTAAAAAAAAAACACATTTATGTTACATTTGGTATACACCGTAATTCCACCAAATACATCCTTTCCCTCAAATTCAAAAATGTTTTAAATTTTAAAAATTGTTATTTCTTATATATCCCAAATATTTTATTTTATAAATATTTTGAATATGAAGTGCAATGTTTTTTTCCTCCCCTGAACTTAATTGGTTTTCAATATAGATCGTTCTTCCGGGAAGGTATTCAATTACCAATTATTAGTTCGTGGAGAACGGGATAGGTGCTAATAATAACGATCGGTTGTGATATAATTTAATATCGGTGTGTAGGATAAGAAAACACTAAAACCTTCTAATTTTATTTAAATAAAATAAAAGATAACCATATCTATCGTTTCCAATTGTTAGTATAAGAAAAAAGCTAACGATTGCTACTACAGAGTTACTTAGGACAGGGAAATGTTTGAAAACTATGATAAACTCTAATAAGAAGCGATCACTTGTTTATAGTAAGTTTCCACGTACACCAAATAAATTTCATGCTGTACATTTAATTAATGCAGAATTTCATCTCTTCCATGTTCTCAAAGTTAATGGAAACGGAGGTTAATGACAAATTGCTCACGTAACTCGATAATAAAAATATCTTAAGTGATCTCGCCGAAATCAATCGTGTGGCGATCTGCTCGGGTATGTGACGTATATTTAGGGATGGTACAAAGAGCGTTTTGGTCAAATGCAAACCGTCGCATTATGGAATGGCTCGGAACAAGACCGTATCATAAATCGAATAACTGTAATGTTTTGTCAGATGTCTTATAGCGGCCTTAATAAGATAAATAAGCGATTATTTTTTAACCATTGAAAAAAATTTTTTTTTTTGTTCTTTTGTATATTTAAAGTAATTTCAAAGTACGGGTTCAGGCTGAGATATTTAATTGAATCAAAACGTGGAATATTTCATATGGTACAAATTTAAAGCATTTTAGCTAGTTTATACACGGTGTCCGGAAACTTGTGGTACAAGCGGAAAACTGGGGAATCTACATCACATTTGGAGTCGATTTTGTAGTATAACTTTTTTTGATTTGAGCTTCCGTTTTCGAGTAAATCGAGTCGGAAGTTGATTTTTTTTAAAATTCTTGTAAATTATTAGTGACGATCACAGTACCTAAGTAATAAAAACTATTTAAAAGAAAAAAAAACCGAGAAATCAAGGATTTAAGGCATTATTTTATCATTAAATCAATGTAAAAATAAAACGGTCAGCTGCTCAGAGGTTAACACAGCTGATTTGTTATGGTGTGATATCGTAGGAACCCCCAAATGCGGGTTTACGCCACTTTAGTTTACGCCGCGCCGGTTCGCCGTTGACATCTATCAACAATCCTTTCGATAAACTTTAAACAAAGTGTGTGTTTGTGAATTACTTTTGTGTTATTTTCTTATTCAAACGATAGTGCTTGATTAATTATTGTGTAATGTACCAACGCAGAATATATGACATGTAAAATGTATTTTTTGTGATGTAGTTTTGGATTTTTAAAGTGCAGTGTTGTTTTTGGATTGAAAACGGAACATTGCTACATAATGTAAGTAGGTAACCACCCATCTGTGCTATCAATTTATCTCACAAGATTTGTTCGAATTGGTCCAGTAGCGAGTATAGTTGATTTGCCGGAAATCGTTGGTTTTAGTTTCAAGTAGAGAACATTATTGGCCGCCATTAGTGGGCTGCTACACAACAAAGTAAATCCGCTAATTAACCGTATTGTATGTAATGCTTAGATGACGTGAAATTTTAAGAGAGGTGTTATAATAAATAAGTAAGATGAGAATAAATAAACTATGGACACGAAAAGAGATTAAAAGTAGCATAAATAAATAGTTTTAGAATAGCATCTTCTCTCCAACGTCAAAATATGTCCACGTTAACCCCACAGTAGCCGTAATTTTTTTATTTAAAATTTTTTTCAAAATTTTAATTGTAAAAATGCTTAAATTGAAAATCTTTATGTTTATTTGGGTTCTCTATGTGATGTGGATTCACCAGTTTTCCGCTTGTACTACGAGTTTTCGGACACCTTGTATAACACCGCAAAGGTTGTTTTTTTTAAGCTTTAATGATATGTACTTTTAAAACTTTAGTTTTAAATACTAGTGATTTATAAGCTCCCTTTAAGCAAATGATACCTAAATCAGATTTTGACAAAGTTCAGGTAAAGTTTCAACTGGTCGCAATGTCTTTTGTCTGTGGATATTAAAACACCATTTAATAATTGAAACATTTTAAAAATATTTTCATTAAAAAAAATGCGGATATTTTTCGCAACAGTGGCAAAAAACTTATCAGAAAATTAACTCGGCGCAGTACTAAAAAAGGATGAACTGTTTTTGAAATAACATGTTTAATATCGAAATACTTATATTAAAATTAATATTAAATATTTCATATTTTTATAAAGTGAATTGTTTAGTTGTTTAGTTTTTATTGAGCACACAAATTTAACTTTTTTATGATAAAAAATAAAGAAGTTACAGATTTATGAGACGATTTTGAGTATTTGCAACCACTGTGCGTCGGCTGGGTTAAATCCAAAGCCTTTGAAATTCTGGCACCGGGCGCTTGTCGGAAAGTTACCATCGTATGGAATCAAATCAACCCTGCATTGTTGGGTTGCGTACTTTTTAAAGGAAACAAAAATTCAGGTTGTAGTTCTTCTTTCTCTCCGCACCAAATTAATGCAGTGGTGCCACAAGGATTTATGCAGTCTCCGAAGCTTTTCTTACACCTCAATGATCTGGTTGAATGTGCACCAGCTACGCTGACGACAGCACCGTTCACAAGGGTTATTTTTGAACAAGCTTTCTTCCACTTTTGATGTCCGAACAGCTAGGTATGTTTCAAGACAAAAAGTTGACCACCACCTCGAGACAGTTAATACCTGGGGTTAGGCAAACCTGATAAGTTCCAACGCCTGAGAAATCAAAAAGTGTCTGATTTCGGCAAAGTGGGAGATCAGTGACTGTCTGATGCAATTAGATGGGAGCGCCCTCTCCAATAAAAACTTGATTGAAATGCTTAAAGTAAACATCTGAGATCGGCTCAAGTATTGAGGTTTTAAGAAAGCACAGTAAATCTGGTTTCCAAGAAACTGGGTACGGGGATAGTAGATTCTTCAAAAGTGACAAGCTGCTAACCCAAAAAACCTTAAGTGAGTCCAACAATTAAATTTGAAGCTCTGGACTGGAGTCCCAAAATACTTGATAAACCCACCTGATTAGTGCAAAGAAGAACAGTTCACCCGATTTAAAATCTTTGTTAGAAGACCAATTGTTACATCTAAAATAAGACAAAACGTAGGCATGCTGGATCTATTCTGCAGGTATTTTAATGCTTTTTTACTGCTTGAAAAAACTAGCAGCTTTAATTCCCTGTGCAGTGCACGATAAAGAATAAAATAATATATTTTACATATTGCTTGCTGTACAGATATTGCAAAAATTGTTCCATGCCAACTGAGAACAAAATCAACTCAACACCTCTTTGAAAGGTCATTAAAGCTATGATTTTTTTAAAAATAGCCCGTAACCTTATCTTAACCTGACCTATTTAATCAAGTTTTTTTCTTCACTCTTAATGGCTTTTTTGAGGCGGTTCTGAGTTGGTTTCATTCTGAGTTGTCCGGTCACCTGCAAAAATACACATTTAAAAAAGGCCACTTTATCAACAACTCTTTATGCATTCATGTAGCGAAACTTTATGTAGCGGGTGAATAAAATTTCAAAATTACTAAATCGTAATTCGAAATAAATGCATTTTTAATGAAAAAGCACTTTCAAAATGTTTTAAGTTAATTCCATACAAGAGTCCCAACTGCTGCAGTCTGAAGCCAGTGATACTATGCTATACCCACTTGGGGCACGTTGTGAGGCAGTATGTAGTGATGGTGGGGGGGGGGGGGGGGAAGGGATGAGATGGGGCAAAAGGAAGGTGGACGGCTAAAGGCATTTCAAGCAACGTATCAATTCCAAATGGTGGTCTTACACCAGAGAGATACTAAAATACTGCAAATATACTACATATTATTTTTAATGAATTAATTGTGAAAAAATAAAAATTGATCAAAAAACTTATTTGCGCCCGCTGGAGTGAGTTTGAACCCACGACCTTCGGATTGCCAGTCGAGAGTCTTACCCCTCGACCACGGAGGCCGTCAAAAAATCGTCCAATGAAATAATGGACAATAAATAATTGACAGCTGATACTGGAACAAGAAACCTATCACAACCAGTCTAAATGTTTCTATTTCATTTATAAATCTGATTTTAGCATATAACTCGACAAATATTCACGAATGAATTACACAACAATCATCAACACAAAAGTCAATAAAACCCTGAGGCTGTCGCTTTGAAATCAGGCGGACCGAATTCGATTTTCATAGCGGATCGTAGGGTCCATTATTAATTCCATATCAAACAGTTATGGTATTTGTTTTTAATATCTAAATTAAATTCTGATTTGATTAATAAACAATAAAAGTATTTATAAATGAGTAAGCCCAGTACTTTTAATTAAGAATCACATAATTCTTCTTATTTATTAAATTCATTTTAATGTCAATGCCTTTCTCTCTTTTTTCAGGTTATCAGTCTACACGAAAAGCATTTTATCCAAAATGGGCCTTTATTTGTATCTATTATTACAGAAATATATAGAAAATATTTCGTTAAGTTAAGAATTATAGTAAATATTCACTCACCTTGAATTATGACAATTATTATAGCAGACGATATCCATTTAAGACCTCTCATTGTAAGTTTTCAACTCACATTAAACTTAAAAAATAATGTGCATCCACAAACACATTTTAGATGTAAATGATTTGTAATAATATAAACTTGAAGTATTTAAAACCAACTTGTTAATAAATGCACTTATTTTTGTTTTGAATGTTTTTAAATTATAATGCCAAAGTTCATTGTTAAAATGTGTTTAACTGAAATTAACAAGCTTTTAATTGAATCTTTTAAAGCGCTTATTTTGTTTTAATTTTTAAAATAACAAGCGCGCGTAACGTAACAAATCGACGTGCGTATTATGACTGGGGCGCGTAGCACGTCCTCAGCGCTGGCGTAGCGCGGTCTGTAGCGAGAAGTCGGCGCGTAACTGGCGCGGTTCATAGTAGAAAGTCGGGAGTCGGAGCCGAGTTGCGCACTGAAGTGCTCCTCCACGCCGCCAGAGTGTTTTATTGCGGAAACTATGGCAACAGGCGGAATGATGCAAAGGACCCCGTCCCGGTTACATCCCGCCCGCTCTAAATGCCGACTTTCTTACAAATCCGTTATTTATTACTGCAGCATGCAGCTAGTCGATTTACCGCTAGGACAATTCAATTCCGGCCGAATTGTGGGAGCCAGGAGCCAAGTCTGGATAATACATATCTTACTAGATAAAGCAATTTGGATGCATTTCAAAATTCATACCGATTTTCAATTTCAATGTAAAATTAGAGGTAATGCTGAGTAATGAGTATTCATCTGTTTCTGTTCGGTTTGGCAAAAGGGTTGAGCGGAAAACTTCAGTCATTCTTCAGTGTTTTGAATCAGCCGCTCAAAATGATAAGATTTTTCTATCTCTATATATTTTCTTGCCTGATAGCCGTTAGTCCCAATAGTTAATAGTCCTGATCTTCTTCAACGCTCGTCATTCCATATTCCAAATCGCAACTGCAGACATTCGGTTACTTTTCATTTCTCTATTTGCAAGACCAATTCTAAACTGAGCTCATTTTATCTAGACATCCACATTTTATAAAACTTAAATTATATCGCATTGATATTTTTAACTCAATTATGCGGGACATAAAACGGAATCTCATTTCACAATATTTCTTAACCTACATCATTCATTTCCCATCTCCCTCTGTCATTTGTCCCTTTATGATATTCCTATGTTCCCCCAACTCACCTCGTCGACACATATTGTATCTAAAATAACCACTTATGTTGTTAATTGTCGCACTTCTATCAATCACTAGAAGCAGATGAAAGTACACAATTGGCATAATTAACTATTTTTTATAATTATATGTACTTATTTTAATTTTAAGATATGCTGTTAATATTTACAAAAATAAAATATCCATACTTAAACACAATTTCATGATTCGATCTCAAGTGTAGAACAAAAATCAGTTTGCAGAGCAGCGCTATTGATGCAATTATATTTGATGCAATTTAAAGATGTCCGTTTTGTAAATAAAAATGTGTAATATTCTTGACTTAATTTTGTGGCGTAAATTGGCCCTCCGGCTGAAAAAAATGATAATAACTGTACTAGACAAACTATAATAACAAAAGATTGCATCCACCGGTTCGTCGATCACTAATACAAAACTATATGTACAATGTATTTGACCACTGAACGTGATGCTGCGTTAGAGTTTATATTGGATTTTTAATTATTTATTTATATTTTGTGCAAGCAGATAATGTATATGGCAATACTTGCCTGGAATATCATACTAACCAGTAAAATTTAATTAAGAATCTAATAAATTTGTACCTATGATACGTCCTTAAAACTATCCTGCTAATTTGCAAATGTTAAATATGGACAAATAATGTGAACAGCCGCACATTAAGTTTGCACCGAACCTGTACCGCACTCCTCTGTAGCACACACATTTCCCGGCTTCATCGCAAGTATCGCTCTACCTCAAATTAGACAATTTCACCGCAGCATCCCTTGATTATCTGAGAGGATTGGTCCAGAGAAGGGAGCGGGCTGCCTGCGGAGCCAGTGATTAAAACATTTCTCAGGCTACGGCAGAACAATCATGCTGTTACTACACCTGTGTTACAGTGGATGTTACGTGTGGTAAGGAATTCCTCTCCTGTGTTCGTAAAAATATTTTTAAATTCAATTTTTTTATGTTTTTGTGAATTATTGTAAATATCACACTCCTTTTATAAACGACGCTTGTTTTGTCTAGAGAACTCTAAAGACAGCGTACGTTTATTAGATCCCCGAGTAAGGCATGGCTTATGTTTTCCATGCTCAATATATTTATTCTACTAACTCAAACTTATTTGCAGATTAAGAAAAACAAAGTTAACGAAATGATAAACCCTTACATATTTACGCATAAATATGCTATAAGTGCTTCACAATGGTGTGAGCGTAGAGCTTATTATCGTGTATTGACTACTTAAATTAAAAATAATGAAAATAAATACTTTATTCTTACGAAGGTCTAGAAAATAGTTTTGCTGGCGAGTATTCATGAATTTAAGTTAGTTTATTTTGAACAGAATTCAATAAAACAATATTCTCCCAATTTCTCAAGTCATTAAAGTATATTTTATTCTAAATAATAATAAGTCCGAGTATCGCGTCCTGTGTGATTCCAAGATTCGATGATTTTGGATCACACAATAGACAGTGTTATTGATTTTAAAAAGCAAGCCTTCATTGTGAATTTATTCTATAGAGATTCCAGCTAGACGGGTAGAATCCTCGTAGGTATAAGCCACTTTTTATGATCAGAATTAATTACGTTTAGGCGTCTTTTCGAGAATTTTGAACATATTCTAATGAAAAATGCACTCTTTAGAAAAGAAAATTGATAAAATTAATATACAAGGGCTATCCGTAAAATAAGGTCTCCAAGGTGCTGCGGTCGCAAGGAACGATTTTAGGCGTAGTCCGGCAACACTTGCGTGTTGCCTGGTTCCCCCACGCCAAATGCTGCACTCTCTGTGACGCTTAGTCTCGGCTTGACAGCCGTTCACGATAGAGCTTCTGCTCGCCGCACCCGCGTGGATGGTCGTATCAGTAAGACCACTATTGACAAGACTTTGACAGAATATTTGGGATACTACAAGGTCTGCACAAGGTGGGTCGCAAAAATGCTATCCAAAGATCACAAACAACAACGGGTTGAAGTAAACCGAAATCCTTGAGTGCTACGACATCGATTGCGAGGAATTCTTGAACTCAATCATAACTGGGAACGAGACCTTCTAAACCAACTTTTCGTGCTCAAACACTGTTTTCCGTACACTTTATGCAGCTGAAAATGAATGTCCACCAAAGTAATGTTCTTTGCACACAAAAAACGAATTACAGAGCGTAATTCACACCCGGCAAGTGCGGCGAGCGAAAGCTCTATTGCGAACGGCTGTCACGCCGAAACTTAGAGTCACAGAGAGTACAGCGTGATGGTTGTTTGGCATGAGGAAACCAAGCTACACGTCAGTGTTGTCGGATCACGTGTAAAATTGTTTCTCACGACCGCAGCACCTTGGAGACCTTATTTTACAGACAGCCCTCGTTTTAACAGGTTTATAAAAAGGTGTGGTAGTTATGTTAATAAGGTATATATTACTTTTAACTTTACACGATTATGATATAAGGTATATATTACTTTACACGGTTGTGGTATATATGTAATCATCCCCAACCCCGTTAAAAATGCGTGATATTACATTTATCTATGAGAGCCTACCACAGAATGAGAATCACAATGAATGTTCAGTGTCCCCTTGCCTTCGATTGAAGATTCTTGCAAGAAAAAAATATTGGAAATTTTCGTTTTTAAAAAAATTCCCAGCCCACAATCCATCACGGAAAGTTCACCGCGGGGAACATTCACCGCACATAATTCATCGCGAAAAGCAGCCCGCACGCAATAGACACATTAAAATAATTGTTCGAATGGCACTAGTTCCATCGTTCGTAGTGTCATCGTTCTGGTATATTGTCTTCTTCGTTTTAAAACTAGACGCGAGAGAAGGAAGAGGACGAGCATCGTTGACGTCAGTACGAGCTCTCATTAGGACCAGTTTAACCCCATTAGACCGCTTGAATTATATTTATACTCATTATATTAAAATTATTAACAGTAATAAGTTACAATAAAAATATCAACCTAACCTCACAAATCCAAATAATTTTAATTTTTTCAAGAAATTCCCGTGGTGAGTTGTGCAATTTTCCGCCGTGAATTTTTCGGATCACAAAGCAAATATCTCTAAACTATGGGCTTCAAGCCAATAATCGCTGAAATCCATTAAGTACATTGGGTAGGGAAATTAATAATTATTTCCTGGACTCTGAATGTAAGTTAAACCAAATATGAAATTCTATCCCTCGTCCCTTTCTTGTTGTCCCACCCTCCTTACCTTAATTCACACTTATTTGCTTCTCGAGGGATATTCTTTACCCCGCGGTGTTGTTTGTGGGCACACAAATCTTAAAAACACTTTAAGAACAGAACAAAAGCGAACAAAAGTTGAGATTAACAATGCAGCACAGAACGATATTACGGCAGAAGAAAGAGAAAGAGCCAACCCTTGCGTAATTTGCAATGGAAAAGATTATAAAGAAGAAGAATTCTAATATTAAAGAATACATTGTGATATTAAAACATTTGCAAATATCACCATGAAAGTACTTTAAATAACCAGCATAACAAAAAATAACGTATTTCAAGTAAGAAAATATTTTCGGCGTTGTATATTGCTTTTGATTTGGATATAATTTATGATCTTGGGACACAACAGAGTATGTAACAACTAATCAAAGCAGTACACTGTTCAAAGTTTCCATTATATCATCCCGTATTAGTTCTGCCTCCAACGATCACGCATAAAACTGCAGAAAGAACTAAACTGCCCCCAGTTCGAAATAGTTTCTCCACAATAGTGTTGCCTACCATAATTATAGTGATGTTCAGCCCTAAATGGAACAATTAAAAAATCGACCGTTCTACTTAATTAATTTGAAAACATAATGCTAATAAATTTCCCCCAAAATTTGGCTACATGAAATAATACAGGTATTTAAAAAAAAAAAATGGTAAAACAATTTTTTTAAACTATACATGAACCCTTTTGCGGAAAAACAGGGTTATAAATATAAAGCTGCTTTTGTGCAGATCCATTCAAATTACGCGCCATATATCCAATTACGTACCTACACAGCAAAAATCTTACCCACAGACAACATTACAAAGCCTATGATTTTGGCCAATAGCGGATTCTCAATAAAAATACAATCAAAACCGACGGTTTGCACAATCGGCGCGGCGCTTGGCATATTTGTCACTATTATGGGGTTAAAAGTTATATTATTGCATTGTGTTATTTGTTGATATGTTGTAATGTGTCTGGAATTTTTAATTTCAAATATTGTATAAATTCTTCAAACACAGCAAACTTATTTTGTGGCACCATTTTAATTCAAAATTAATAATATACTTACCACTTTTTTACTTACCGTTTTTACCACTTTTATTGTTTACAAAACCAACATGTTTCGTGAGCTAAGCTCACTTCTTCAGGGTGTACTATATTTCTGAGGGTTTACACCCTGAAAAAGTGAGCTTAGCTCACGAAACATGTTGGTTTTGTAAATAATAAAAGTGGTAAAAACTAAGTATGTTATTAATTTTGAATTATATAAATTTTTGTTAGCACAACAAAAAAATATTGATTTGTGGAAAATTTGTGTTTTTACACGTGTATTGTACTCAAAACTTATGTATTTCAATGAACTCATTAAAATACAATTCGATATGTACATACCTACTGATTATTTAAGTAGACTTTTTAACAGCCAATGTTTTAAAAATTCGGAAAAAACGGGTTAATAGGTGCGCCCCTGGTAGTTACGCGAATTTGCACCATGTTTCAAACCAAAGTTGTTCTGTTCAGAAAAGTTCATACCATTGTTGCTCGAAATGAAAGTAATTAGATCATTCGTTGTATTGATTATTGATTAATTAAATTGATTCTTTGTGTGCCTTTGTTCCGTCTGCAATAAACAATAAACTTGAGATGAAAAGGGGGCTCATTGTTTCAGCAGAGGCAGTCAATTTGCCAAATTACTTTATCAGAAAGGTTGTTAAAGCAAAGTGCTTCTCTTGCTAACAACGTTAAAACCGCTTTAGATAATTTATGGTTGTAGGTTTTGGGAAAAACACGTTAGAATCAATTAACTTATTCAATCCATTTGATGCAATAAAAATATTCTCTGTAGACTTAAAAATATCTCTGTTTATTTTTACAATAAGACACAATTATTTACATCAAATCTCTTCCTTTAAACTTTTAATAAACTTTTGTTAAACCCTTATTAAACTTTTACAAAACTTTTGTTAAACACGACAAAATTTTTGATAAACTTTTAACCGCCGGAAGGAATGTGTGAGGATGTAAAAGTGAGAAGGGGAAGGTGGAGAATTCCCAGCTAATCAGAAATGTTCCCTTACGATGCTAAAATTGATATTGCTAACTTGTAAAGGTAAGGCCAATCTTGGATAAAACCGTGTCACACACGAACCATACTAAAAATTGACAAACAACCATTAAATTAGGGTAAATAGTTGTTTATCATTTGTACAAAATTTAAAACACGTTTATTAGAAAGGGTATTAAAAAAATAACATCTATTGACTCATATGTCCAATGCAGTTAAATAAAATTGCTTATCTGCTCGAGACAGAATTTCGATATTTGAAATTGTTTGATTGAGTTCACCAGAAGCAACAAAAAATCGAGTTTACTTTGAGGCATATGGACAAAATATTTCTATCGGTATATCAGTGGTGTCAAAGAACAGCTTTAATTGAACCAAACCAAAGAAATCTTCTTCCAAGATTTTCTGCTTCTAAGGAGGGTTTCTTTTCCTTGAAAAATCCTTTGAATCAGCAGTGAGGCGAAGCAATTTATCTGTTTTCCGATGAGCGATTCGTTATAGCCCCTGAACTAGTGCCTCTCAGAAATATATTATGTCAACATTGTTATAATGGGGAAGAAAAATGTAGCATTCATTTTATTACAAGATATAGAGAGGGGTTTATTCTTATAACGATTTTTTTACTTTTTGACTCAATAAAAAAATGCAGCTTAATCGATGTATGAGTAGGTACTGACATTCTTTCTGATTTGGATTGGACTTTGGATTTCTCATGAAATATGTACACATGATGTGTAAAAAATCAACATTTTTACATAATGCTCATTTCCGTTTTTTTGTTAAATGGCAACATTGCGTGCCATTCTCCAGTTAAGGTACACATTTTTGCGTTGATTCTACCTATTCAAATGTAATCGCTTAAAGCCATTAAAAATTATGGTATTTTCCTTCTGCGTTCTTGCAACGAAATAAGCAGTAAAATAACTAAAAAATTGATTGCTGAAAAATGTCATAATAAAATGGTTTTTTAACAGAGTTAATAAAAAAAACATGGTTAAGTAACATGATTAAAAAAATCTTGAAATGCTCTGTTTGGAATTATCGAAAATCTTTTGGGGAATGTGTGTGGTTTTGATAGTGAGGGTGTGGAACGAGATATGGTGGAGGGAGGTTGGAAAGTTCCTTAAGAAGAATATAATCCCACTAAATATATAAGCCCGGTGGCCGAGAAATTTGAACAATAGATAATTTTCCAAACTGTTAGTGTCACTGCTGGTGTTGCTCTTGCTCCCATGGATACTGAGAGAAAGAGACATCTGCATCTCGGGCTGATAATGCCTAAATGGAATCATCAAAATCGAGGTTCTATACTTCCATATTTCTCCTCCAAAACTTTTACTATCTTAGAAGAAAATATACTCCACGTCTATACGTTTTGCGGTTTTGAAAATACATGATTAGATTGTATACTGAACGTCTGTTGATGGTAATCAAACCAGGCAATTTTAACGATTTTTGGAAGGTTCTAACTCATAAGAAGTAAATTATCAAAAAAACAAAACCAACCAACACGCAAGTGGTCGATAACTATATATTTGCAGTAGTGTCCAAATCCAGAGAGGAAATTGAGGAATACGTTCAAATGGAAGAAAACGCCGCCCCGTTCCCTCTTAACAAAGCCAAATACATTTTAAGCAATGAACTTTTAGATAGATAGGTACCCTGAGTATGTTTTGTTTCTGGGGCGAGGTCAATATATGCCTAAGCATTTAAATTTAAAAAAATAAAAAAGTCTTTTTAAAATTTGGTTTTCGAACCAACAGCATTTATTTCTTGCTCTAGAACCAATGAGATTACCAAACCATGACAAAGGTCGATAAATCGCTTGCTGAGGATTGGTTTGTACTCTTGTATTTTTGTTTTTTTTTAACTGTTAATGCATTATGTGTTAGTGCGTTCAAAATTCAACCAAATATGCTGTTCTTTTACTTGTAGATAGATTAACCCTTCTATTTAAAAGAAATATTTGTAACAATTTTTTTAAATAAAGGAAACAATAATATAATTTTTTTAATCTTCAAAACTTTTATTTCTCAATACGAGTTTTTGTGGACAAAGTACAATCCAATCCCGAGCAAGCAAAATGTAGAAAAAACAACCGATAAACTACCATTTACCATACATTAATACTACACCACTAGATTTTGCGAATCTCGCACTGGTTTGTAGAAATTCTATTGCGGGATATTACGTTGAAATAAAGATTCCTAAACATTTTTTGTTTTTGTCATGAATTATTTTTGATACTAGTATATTATAATTTAAAAAACCCGAAAACGTAACATAATATGTATTTTAAGAAGAATTTGATAAAAAATAAGATCGTAAAAAACATAGATTATGAAGAGTCCTGTTATTCACACTTGAACGAATTTTTGTGCACCATAGCCTAGTAGCAGAAATGCTCTCTCTGCTTCCACACTAGAAACAGTGAGAGCGTTTTCAAGAAGGTATCCATTATCTGAATGTATCTCCCTCTGATATCTCCGTTCTCAAAAAAGGATATCACTTTCTTCTTAATTGATTAAAGATCCTGAAGTTTCCGCAACTTTTCAGAATTTTTTCAATTCCTCAATCCCTCAAATTCGCGGGTCAAATATTGCTGAAATCCCGCGGGATTGCGTAATTGCAAACCTAACATTACCCCCAAACATACCGCACATACCTACCCGATTGGGGGTTCACAGGTTCACTGACTCTATATGGTTGGGAGAGATAGATACTCTTATGTCGTATTCGTTCAAAAAAAAATTAATAGGTAAAATACATATCCCAAATTGAGATACAGGCAAAGAGTTGTTATAAATCCACCTTCATCTCTGACGACGAACGTGACAAAATGAGACCAGTGAGGTCCCGTGCTAAGAAAGAGTGTCCCGTGCTTGCAGTACGCGCAGAGGTATATCGCATGTGCGGGCGAGCAGGGGCAGTGATTAGTTTACCCATTAGAGGGCGTTGCGCACCGCCCACACCTCACACGATCCTGAAAAGGCCTCACAACTCTTAATGTGTTCAATTTCGCACGGAGCTCTGCAAAGATTGTAATTGCCAAGGAAAGTTAGGACTCTATGTTATAAGGGAGAACAACAATAATTTCATAATATATATATTTAAAAACATAATATCCCATGCTGAGTTCCCAAATCTTAAAAAAAGGTAGAAATAAATACTATAATGTTGTACATCCTACATTAACCGAGTTAAGCTTGAGATACAAGATAATATAAAGGCTTTCTGGGCTTAATCAGGCATGCATAACCTGCGGCCCAATTGAAGTTTTTTTGCTGCTCAAAATTAAGTTTTCAGCTTTCTTTGTTCTGGATTTTGGTATTCACACAAAAAATTAAAAAATCGTTCTCGTAAATTTATCATGCTTATATTATATTTTTTAAAATTAGAAGAAGGTTTGAGGAAAAGCGCCAAATTATTTTTTTTCATTTAACTAACTTTATTTGTAGAAAAAAAATAGGAGGTCTAGTTTTTGACTCGTAGAATATTTTTTGGTTTTTCCGTCTGGTGCGTACACGAATAAATCAGAAAGTTTTCTGACGAGTGAGCAGGCCACGTATAACCGTCCGTGAGAGAATCATGGATTTTCCAAATTTACCCTCTGCTATCCCCTACTGCAACTATGTCTCCTTTGCAACCCCTCCCTCTGCCCCTACCTTATTCTCCACCCCTCCAATGCATGTTTTGCCCATGCTCCCCCGTTCTCACCCCCGTTCCCGTTCCCATTCCCGCCCCCATTCCCCTCCTGCGTCCCATTCCCTCCTGCATTCCCCTTCTACCTTCACCGACTTCTCTCCTCCCGCGTCCCCTAGTTTCGCTAACCACCCCTCGGGGTATTTAGAGGGATATAATTTCATATCGCCTGAACTCACCATTATATTTCATAGAAATTCTCGCGGGCGTGCGCACAACAAATCACCAAAGTTACATCGCAATCGGATGATATCGCACACGGGACGAAGAAACATTCATTTTTATTATAAAGGTAATGTATCGTTGTCAATTGGAACTTTCCCAGATTTGTTGAAAAATGCGCAAACAATTCCAATTCATAAATCTGTTGATCATTGTTTTGTTAAAAAATATCGACCAATTAACAGTTAATCGAGTTCGCAAAAGCATTTTAATCTATGGTTTAAAATTCTATATTCAACCACTTCAAACATTAATTATTGTGCATTAATCAACGTGTATTTGTTCCTAACAGATCCGTTAATTCCATTTTTCTGGACTTTTGTGATCATGTTTGTAATGCGTTTAGTGAAAGAACTCAAGGTAAACTTTCAAAAGGTATTTCATAAATTAACCATTCTATTACACTACACAAGCTTGATCGAATAAGTATTCGCGGTGATCTGTTTAGATGGCTTAAACCTTACCTGGAAAACAGAACACAGCTAGTTCTTATAAATGGGTATGTATCACCTCCCGATAACTCTATTGGGATATTAACTACGACCTTTTTTCATTTTGCATTTGGCAACCTGAGCGTTTATTGATATTAAATATAATATGGTACTCATGCGCGCACGTTACCCGCCTCATTAGATAATGTGAAATGGCTTAAATATTTAAAAAAATAGAATTGCATAAAAAATGAACGATATAAACACGAAAAGCAAATAAAATAAAAATTAAGTATACGTACAGATATCTAAAATGAATATAAAAAAGTACATATAAACACAATAAAAAAACTGTAAAAATAGATCAAATTAAGAAGAGTGTAAAAAAAAAGGACCAAGAAAGAAATGTTTAAATTTAAAAAGATTTAAAGATTGTTGACGAATAAAACCACATTTGTAATATTTATCAAATATTGTAATATTTATCAAATGAAGGCAATTTTGACGACTCTCAGGCGAAAATTTGAAACAGAAAAATGCAATCACGCATATTGACAGCTGCCAAGAAAAATATGACTGCCAAGAAAATAACATTGCTAGTTTTAGTCGAAGAATGATACATCTAAATATGATGAAAAGAATTGAATCAGCTCAGTTGTTAGAGCAGACCCCGCCAAGGTTAAGGTCCTGAGTTCAATTCTTAGATGCGCAAAATGTTTTTCTGTTTCAAATTTTCGTCTGAGAGTAGCTAAAATTGTCTTCAATGATCAGAGGTTGTTTAGTTTGGAAATCGGTTTGTTTTTATAATTACACATTTAACGTAATAATGGATTGAGAAAGATGAATCAGATACTTTAATTTTCAATTAATTAACGCAATCTGTTCTCCGAATTCACAAAATTTCTTGATTGATAAAATACCTTTCAGAATTTTACAAGAAATGTTTTCAGATGACCTTGGAGATAATTCTTAAATTGAATTGCCATTCGATTCAAAATGACGGTTTTGGAATATTTTTTAAGACACAAAAAAAATATTTACTTCAAACATTTTCAAAATTATTTTGTAAATCACCGCCCTCATGTGATATTATTTCAAATGGGAAGTATAATAGGTGTGTTAAATCGTACATTATGAGTAAAAATATTTATGTGTGACAAAAACGGTACAAAATAATAGGACCGAATGATTACAGGGGAATAAAATGGCTGTTATAAAAACATGAAACTCTGAAAATAAATGGTAAGGGGATTTGATATTTTTTTGTGTAATTGTTGTTTTTTTTACGTTAGCTCCACACAGGAGGACCTGAGAAAAATAATTCTCCCAGGGCCCATTTCAACTTTGGGGATGCTGTTTGGAGGGTATTTTTAGGAATAGGGAGGAATGGGTAGGAATCTGGAGGTCAATGCGTCCAGCAGTGACGGACGTATGAATCCATCCCTTCCACCACGGTCCAAGGCAGTATGTTGAGAGAGACGGGGTGGAGAAGTAGAAAAATCTCCCTCAACTAGTATTTCCCGATACGGCCGGCCACGCAGGAGGTGGGCAAGCGCACGTGCCAAGACAAACCTGACCCCATGAACCCGTGTACCCTCCTTAGTCACCAATCGTAGCGAACCACTTGGGGTGACCTATTGTATATATTTTTAGGGGTTTATTATTTCTTGTAGCTAACCTCTGAATTTTTGTTTTTGGTTTCCCTGCGCGTGTTGCTTTAGTAAGAGTCATCCAATCAAAATCGAATCTTCGTTAGTCAATAGATCTAGATCTAGATACCTACATACTGCCTCGCTCTTCTCTTTTTCTTCTTCCTCATCCTTCGATCTAGCAATATTATTCAAAAGAGGATGCTAAAATTACAATCTCCGGGCAGTTGGAACACATTTGTTATATAAAAAAAACACCCTTAAATGATAATATTGATAATAGATAAAATTCATGATAAATTAATTTAAAATTGCGAGCCTTTTAACAAGTCCAACCTGTAGAAGCGGAGAAGGTAACGTACATAATATTATTATTACGCCTCCCAGGTGCCTCCTAACTAGTGTTCCGGTTTTTTCCCTGTAGACCTGCCTTTATAATCTTGTAGAAACAGTTCACCTGCGGTTCAGTTGCAAACCTTTTTAGATCTTATCATAAACTATGATTTAATAAGGCGCATATTAAGACACGTACGTCTTACACGAGCGTTTTATAATTTCATATGCAAGGTAATGTTACGTTTTGCATAAATTTCATTTTTCCAGGAAAGTGTGCATTATATTTTGTGTGCTCGTTGTTTTTTAATCTGATTCTGGCTGTTTTATAACAAATATAACAAGTTATTACGAAGTAAAACAGTTCTTGTTTTCTCTTGGAAGCAAGCGGAATCAGGATTTCTTTTAATATTTGCCTATTTGCGTTGTGACGCGGCGTGTAAATAAAGGATAGGTATTTTTTGTTTTTCGCTTGAAGGGTCGTCAAATTTCGAAAAAAAAACCTACAATGAAATTCGAGGTGACCTGCGGCAGCTGGTCGTCAAAGGCCTGTTGCTTTTTGTGTTAAAAAATGTCGCAATTTTTTTATGCATCGACGATGATGGATTTGAACAGTTTATGAAAGGTATGCAGATAGAATGCATTGTCGCATAATGATCAAAGAGCTTCATTTTTTGTTTTTAGATAAATATGTTTAAATCTAACATTATTTTACTTTTACTTACCTTACTTCAATGTTATTTTACTTTTCATTAAACCAACACTGTTTTTATATATATACTAGCTGACCTGGCAGATTGAATTACTAATATAGCTATTAAAAAATAGGGATTGATGGTAGAAGGGTGAAAATTTAAGGCTGTATGTATTTTTTAATGCCTCACCATAAAAATATAAAAATAAAAAAAAAATGTCCAAAAAATAAAAAATAAAAATTCGGGGTGGACCAGCCTTAACTTTTAGGGGTATGAAAAATAGATGTTGGCCGATTCTCAGACCTACCCAATAAGCACACAAAATTTCATCAAAAACGGTCCAGCCGTTTCGGAGTAGTATGATAAGAAACACCGTGACACGAGAATTTTATATATTAGATTTATAGATGCTCTTTTTTCTTTTTGCTTATGTCGTCTTTGGAAATGCTGTTTGGAGGTGTTACATTTCAATTGTTAGATTTCTCAATGTGAGGTTTTTTTAATTCTTTTCCTGGGAATTGTAGGAAATTTTATATAAACATTCTTTGTCGCAATCATTTCTTAGCATTCAAATAATCATGTTAAAAAGATAATTTAATTTAAAATCTTTTTTACACATAGTGATAACATATAAAACAGGCGTAAAATCATTTCGAAATACAAAATCTATAAAACCAGATTTAGCAGCTAAGATAGCCAAATAATTGAAAACGCAGGACAGCAGTAAAAAACGCTTAATAGAAGCAATTCCTGGACCATGTCACAAATAATGTAATCATTTTATACGAGCACTGACAAATTTATTCACAAATGTAAAAAATATATCCATAGTAGCAAATGGTCCCTAGCTAGTAATTGTTTGCCTTCCCATCGGGTTCAAAGGTTCGAACAAATGTTTTCAGACTGTTTGATAAATGGAGTAATGGTTTGACGCGTACTTGGCTAATGTTTTTACCGATTAAACAAATGTAACTGATTTATCAAAAGCGTTATCTCTTTCCGATGGCTCTTTGAAGCGTGGAATCACATTCACATTCATGAAAATAAACAATCGCGTTAAGTATTACAGTAATTGGTCATGTAGTGCGACAGCCATAATAATAATTGGTGTAATTAGCAATGACAATTTGATTGGGCGGTGTCAGAGCCGGCCCACCGTGACAGGTGTGTAATTAAGGTGCCCTCTCTTGGCCGGATCGTAAGCACAACTCGTCGGTTAGCGGCGCCACCCACAGATGTCACTTGATTACCGCATTAACTTAATTAACGTATTCATTGATAAGTATTTCCTGTAATTGTATGGGCGGGATCTCGGCTATGTGAGCCGGGTGGGGGGTTGGACTAGGGGGAACTGTTCAAAGCGGCGCAATTTAATAATGAATATGAATTGTTATTGAACGGATTTTATAAAAATCATCGCTATTCATGGTAATGCGATTGCCTCGTATTTTCATTAATCAATTAGTTGGAAGATTGATTGCACAGTTTTATAGTTGGATAGTAACAAATTAATGCACGTCCACTAAACTTGTATGGTATTGATTGAATCATTCTAAAGCATTTATTTTGCGACTAAAATAAACCAATGCTGGAGATAATATTAAATTTTAACCCCCCAGGCCTCAGGAATATTCTGTCAGCAGGTCAAAATATTTCCGCTTTGCAATACAATCAATGAAATGAAATATTTCTGAACGTATCCGAAGATTAAAATCTGTTTTTGCAAATGCGCTTTCAATTTTTTACTACTAAAAATGAACATGTAATTTTTCAAATACATATAAAAATTTTGACTTTAATCATAATTTTTTTTTTTAAATGGCTTACTTTTGATTTTTCGAACTTAAATTACCTCACTTTTTTGTCGTTTCATGTCAAAAAAAAATTATAAAAAAATTGCAAAGTTTCGGAAATATTTTTCGCATTGCGGTCGGAAACTTTGGTTTTATGGAGGTGTACATTTTAATTATTTTGTTGTTAGCTTTTAGATTTATTTATTTATATTTATTAACGCCCTAATGGGCTTTACATGAATAGACGTAAATTTATATACACAATATTAATTATATGAATTATAAATCAAGAAAACAGAATAAATAAGAAATGGATGACCAAGACACTGAACCCCAGATTCCCACCCACCCCTTAAACCCCTTTTCCTTCCCAGAACTCTCCTCTCCTTCCTTCCCTCTAAAAAAAAACCTCCACACAGCATCCCCAAAGATGACGTAGGCCCTGAGGGAAATTATTTTCCTCAGGGCCTCCAGTGTGGAGCTCATGTAAAACAAAAAAAAATCATGATAAGGCGAGCTAAACAATTGACGTATTAATGTGATTTTAAATAAAAGATAAGTAATTAGTGCATGTGAACAGATTTTTTTTAACCTTTATTTGGGCGTCTTCTGAATCATTGAAATTTGGGTCTATTATTTAAGGGTCCCTTATCCGCTATCCATTTGATAACCATAATATTGTATTTTTTTTTTACTGAAAAAATCCATATTTTTTATATGAACATTCCTTACAAATGTTTATTATTGGCTGGACTTCTCCGGTGCTATAATCCAAATTTAATATTCATGGATATCCTAGGATCTTTCTTAAACACAGCACACAAGTCAATTTTCTTTGTTCTCGGTGTTTGCATGACTTTTCCCCTACTTTCCTGTGAGGGGAAGGCAACATACTATAGACTCCGCGGATGAGTGACTCGCAGGCACCCGAGGACATGTGAGATGGGCCAGAACAACTGCTGTACCAAGAGTACAGAAAATGGCTTGGCTTTACTCTCCTTAAATAACCCGATCAGCGTTTATCCCCCACTAGCTCCAGAGGGAGATTAAGTGGCTGAGTACACGACGTAAATAAAATATTGTTCACCGCAAAGACCCGAAGTTTTACATTGCGTATAAATCTCTGCATTACAAAAATGTGATATCAAAACGAATGATTAATTAAGAACCATTTTTTATGTTTCCAACTCCGGCAAAGGTTTATTATACGAACCCTTGTTCGAGGTTTATGGACCTATTTTTCAGAGGCGCGTTTTAAAACTCATATTTGTCTTAATTCTGGTTGGAATTGTGATTTCGTACACATAAAATATAACATACGCGAAATCTTGTAAAATATCTTAGCTTGATTTGCCTTTTCAAATGTGGAGTAAACTATGGAAAAAAAAATAATTTTTGGTTTTTACGCACACTTCATTCGAGTAGATTTTAATCTCGTAGGAGATAACTTAAGTTAAAGCTTTGAGCATTTTATTTTTTTGTAAATTTAATCAAATTTTATATTGTTGGATTTTAAACGAGCGTCTTAGCGCAATCGATTTTTATTTGTATTGTCTAGATCTAGAGGAAGATGGAATATCACTTATTTAAAAAAAATATGCGAAAAAATGTAGATTATAGCATGTTGTTAATATATACATTATTGTAAAAATTATGTGTAGTATGTGCATTTAAATCAACGTGGAGGATTTATTGCTGTGCTCACGTTTATGAGGACAACTTATTTCTCACACTTCTATTTCAATTTTTGTTTATTTATTTATATTTATATTTATTTATTTATTTTTATAATATTATAAATGCGAAACTGCTCGAGTTTGTTTATGACGCTTTCACGCATAACACAATATAAAGACTTTAATAATTCTTTCACCAATAGAAAGCTAAATTATATGCGCAGACTATATTTTGTATATGATGGTAAGCTCTGGCGTTATGAAATTATAAATATTAATATATTATATTTGATATACGTTTTCTGTCGCTAACAAAAGCGAGTTTTTGCTAACGTCACAAAAAAAATCGTTTCCATGGAAACGATTTTGATATATTTTTGGGTTCTACGCTGGTAGGTACTCAGCCTACTGGTCGGCTACTGCTGCAGAAAATTCAAATATTAGAATTCGTTTTTTTTTTTGGAAAAGCTTGGAATAAATGTCAAATGAGAGTTCCTATATTAAAAATATGATTCGTAACGATTATAAAGACTGAATGATAAATAGAGTAATTTTGTATTATATTTACGAACTTCCAAATATTTAAATAAAAATAAATATCCGAAATGCTTGTAAGCGCATAAATTCCGAACGAATGAGCAAAATTGGAAAAGTAATTCTTTTTTTCTTTGAGCTATAGCATTATGAAATTTAGGTGGTAGGCGAGATGTTTGAAAACTCAATGTAAGGGAATGAATATATGGAATGCGGCAGGGGATGGGGGTAGGGGGGGGGAGATAATTGATAAGTGCAAGCGCTACAGTAATTTCCCGTAATACCATGCGAGCGAAGCCGCGGGGAAAAGCTAGTATCTATATAACTGCTATTATTTATATCCATATTACTTCTATTTTAAAAAGTGGAACTCGATTATTTCTGGTTTGATACATATACACAAGGTATTGGACTCGACTATGAACAAAAAATTGTGTTTTTCTTAAAATTTTCGCTAATTATAGAATCTCGCTGAAAAGGATAAAAAAATGTTAAACATGGCTTGAAAGAAAACACAAAGGTGTGAAAAGTATAAAGTGAATGATTTCTTCAAGGTTTTTGTCTCGATATTTTTGAGTAACATTACTTGTCTCTCACTCTTTACTAAAATCATCTTTTATTCAACTATCACGAATATCCTACGAAAATAAGTGATATTGCACCTGATTCTCCCTCCAGACAAATTTCTAAAAAGATATTTCCCATCTGGAAATCGTAGATAATATTCAATTTCTACCAGAATTTATCGTATAGACAAACGATAGTAGAACTTATTTAGGTTTCTTTATTTTGTTCTACATTGCATATTTAATGTGTAACGAAAAACAAAGGGAAATATAAAAATAGCAACAAAAGATTTGCAAGCAATGGAAATCATTATATGACCGATTAGAGATTATTTCTGGAATCCATTCAGAATTTTTTGCGTACAATAAAGTTATTGCTAACGAGATGATCAAGAAACATGTTTTTAAAAAGCAATCCTATATAAGGTTATACTTAAGGGGATCCAATAGTCCAGGGAAAAATCGACTTCGGAATTTACGCCCTTTGTGGGAGGAGTTTAAAAATATTTGAGAAAAAGCTTTTGGAATGGTTGAAAAAGGTATTTGAGATTTTTTTTACAGGTTGATTTCGTAAAGGCCTAAAAAAAACATTTACTCCTTTTTTACACAATGTTTATTGTAATAACAAGGAAATTTAAAATTGATTTCACGGAACCGAGCGACGTGGAGTCAGACGTCTGTTCCCTGCTCCGACCAGGGCGGTTCTGAAAGAAAGTAGGATGTGGCCAGTAGTCCTTCGGTGAACGACATAAGGGTCACTTTGAAAATCCTAATTCGTCGGCTGCCGGCCGTATTGTAAAATAACAACCCAAAAAATCATATTTTATTTTATTTTGTGAATATCGGGCTTAAATGTCAATTTATTTTGCGATTATCATAAAAGAAACTAAATTTGCTGCAATAAACAATAAAACCATATCCGAAAAGATGTTCATAAGTAGGAGAGTTTGCACTTGAAAGTGTTTTTTTATAGACCTATTACTTTATTTTTTTCTAGGCTTATTAAAAGACATAAAAAAATGACCGATATTTTTAAGGGCCAAGATATGTTCTACACGCAGTATTTAATTGAAGCATCTATAATATTTCTAAGTGATCAAATTTTCAAAACAAAAACACATGATTTTGTGTGATTTTGCATTATTTACTATGGCTTCATCTTAAATGCCAATATGGAAATTCCATATTTTTATGAATGTATATAATTACGTGTATATCGAAATTAGTTTGACCTTGAAATTAAACAGAAAGACTTTATATTGTGGTCAGCTTTTGCTATTAATCTATTCAACGGAAGTTAAGTGAGCATTTCCCGTGTTTTGGCTTCCATATACCTACTTCAACCCTTGAGACTTAATAGCAGCGGTAAATCTGAATATTGGGCGTAAATTGAGAAAGGCGTCTTCAATGGGAATAGAGAGCTTGTCCCCGGAGCTTTTCGTTCATCTCAATAAAAAAACGTGTGATTTCAGAGTCAAAAAGCTTTCAGCCATTCCTGAAATAAGATAATGTGTATTACTGAAAATCCGTTCGAGATGATATATATGCTGGAACACGCGCCCGGATGAGAGAATCTATATGAAACCAAACGCTCATTCTTCATTGCATACTCCCTGAGGATTCCGAGAGTGTTGAGATATCTTTTTATTTTTGCTTATTTTCCAATATTGGATTTATTGCGGTACATAATAAAAATATTCCTCATAGAATTTCGTTCTTTTTGAGCGTACACATTTTAAATGGAATGATTTATCACTTTGGCAATTTTTAAATTTCATTTATACAGGAAGTTAAGGGACTTACTTTAATCAATTATTCGTGATATTATTTGGAGTAAAAAATGAAAATGTAATTTTGATCTCCGGTGACATTTTTGATGTTTTTGTTTTCTATCAAAACATAAAAAAATCAGTATGAATTGAAGTTAGGGGCGCGAAGAGGAATTGGTTGATTGCTCGCCTGAGTGACTAGTGACGACATGCGGAAGAATTTTTTTGTTTGACTTTGAAGAAAAAAAAATTGAAAAAAGACATCAAAAAGTCATCGGAGACCAAAATCACATTTACATTTTTTACTTCAAATAATGTCAGGAAACACTGGTTAAAGTAAGTCATGTAAGTACCTTAACACCCTGTATATGTTTATTTATAGATGACATAGGCCCTGTGGGAAATTAGTTTCCTCAGGGCCTCCTGTGTGGAGCTCATGTAAAAAAAAAAAAAAAATTTAGGATGCAAACAAAAGCTCTCGGCTTGAAGCCAAATTTTAACGCCCAAAATATTTTTTGTTAATGAATTTAAAAGGCAAACTATTTCAAAATCCTTCCAAAATCACGTAATGTAATTTTACACTACAAAAAAACTGACTTGCCTTAAAAAGAGAGATAAAGACTTTTCGCCAGTACTGAAGTTCAAACAACTCTCTAGTGGATAGCGCATGTCAAGGGATTCTCAGAAAAGGCTCTAGAGATTTAGAGAATTGTCTTCTTTTGGAAGTCACTTTCTGGATATTATACGTGCTGCATAGATGTACCATTCCTTCAGACGAAAGAAGACAATTCTCTAAATTTCTGGAGCCTTTTCTGAGAATACCTTGACATGCGCTATCCACATATATATATATATACCAGATAAAAAAAATTGTATGTGATGACTAGCTGGTTCCCGGCATGCGTTGCAGTGCCATATTTAAAGAAATACATTGTTTCTCCCTGCATGTCCTTTCCCGTGCGTCCCCGTTCCCTTCCCGCGTCCACTTCCTCTCGACACTCCCGCTCACTCATCCCGCCAACCCCCCTCCCGTATTCAGTCCCAGTACGTTCAATTCTCAAACAGCTCGCGTGCCACCTATTACAATTTTTTTATTAAAATTTTCATTTTTCATTCATTACAAATATTCAATTTTATATATTGTACGAACAATCAATCAAATTTGAGATCTTACATACATTCTATTTAAAATATTTATAATTCTTGATTCGATTTAAAGTATTAGGCGAGTACTTCAAATAAATTCATTAATTTAAAGAGTTTCGAAAATTGAATTTTGATTAAACAATCGTTGTCTGGCAAAATGTTATTCTCAAATTTAGACATTTTTGACAGTTTCGCAAGAGTTTTTTAAATTATTAAAAAAAAATTTAAAATGTATTGTCATGCGGTTGTACTAGTTCAGAAACCTTCGCGGGGGTTTAAAGAAGGTATTTTGAAAGTTTCAAACATTTCCTATGCTTAATATAGCAATACATAGACAACTCGTAACTCATATACGTACCTATAAATCCCAAGCAAACATATTTTGATTTTTATATATGTACATATAAGATAATTTTTCGACCGGTCAGTGGTTGAGTGGGCATCGCGTTTAGGTTCCACCCGGGAATCCTGTGTTCGATTCCTCGGCCCTCCTTCCCCTCAAGTCCTCCATCACAACACAAGCAACATTTTCAGCTTTCTGTGGTGGTAGTAGGAGATTTTCAAACATTGTTGGGTTATTCGTAACCCGGGAATGTTTGTTTTTAAAAAAAAAATAACCACTGTCGGTGGTTATCGATTTCTTTACTGTAAAAAAATATTTTTCTTTCATTGCATAGTGTTGTATCTGATAATTCGCAACTGAAGTTAGAGATTGGTACCTACCCATTCTGCAATGTGACTTATTCCGCTGCGTAAGGTCACATTAACAATGTCTACTCTGATTTCAATTTCTTAATCGTGGTTTCCTTGATAATTAGTTTTTATTTCCAATCCAGTAACCAAACATCTATATTCAAGTATTTCTCAAATTGTAATACCTAGCCATATTTTTTATGATCATTTTAAAATCCCATTTTCTTGCATTTATGACTTTACCAAGTAAATTTTTAACTTTCTCAAGAATCTTTCAATTTCAAAATAAGGCTTCTCCGGTGTCGACTTCTGAAACTAAAATGCGTTTTACCAGAGCATTTCTCATAGATTCTGCCTTGATTTATAAATATGTTTTTGTCTTGGGTATGGAGTTGAGTTTGGCGTTCAAATTCTTAAAGTTTTTGTTAAGTCATGTTTTAGGTATCTATTGGTAGCGTCTAGTCCAGGCTAAAAAGTAGGGCCCAATAAAAATAATCTCCGAAAATATTTGTTTTTAAGAAGTACTGCAGGTTTGGTGGTACATTTCTGTTTTGCATGAGCATTTTATTTCACAATGACCCTTTCCCTAGAAATCTAGCCTGATAAACTAATGCATTTCTGTATAAACCGGTCTTGGATTCTACCCACGCATTTTTCACATTTAATTGTCTTTAATTAGATTTAAACATAATATCGCTTTAGATTGCACATATTATCAAATATATTGTCTTTACAAATCACCGTCGAATTGGAATAAAATCTTTTTTTTATATCATTATAAGTATAAGAATTATTTTTGAATCAAAATAATAAATTAAAACGCCTTTGAGGCTCTTTGTAATGGCTGATGGAAGATTTATATTTCATTGTAATAAGAACATTCTGAAAATCCTTCAGTAATCCCGCTGTAAAATAACTCTCAATGTTTTCTACCATGCACATCAAATAACGTGTGTTTCTTTTATCTCTTTTACTGCTTTTGTATTTTCAGTGAAAATGTAATGTTTGCTGTTGCAATTTTTTAAAACATTTTGTTTGTATTCTTGTAAAAGTAAAGTGGTTTAATTTTAATGGAATGGCTACGTTTCATTGAAGTATCAGCCCTAAATTGTTTCGCGAAATATAATTAATATTGTTGACGCACAATCGACCTCTACATCTCTAAAGTACAAACAATGAACCTGAATCGATTAGCCTTTTAAAGGTGAAAACTAGACAGACATAATGAGAATAGACTTTAATTGTGATCGTGTAATTGTGATCAATTGGTGGAGTAAAACATAAAAAATAAACGAAAACGGAGCGTGCTTTATTAAAAATAGTAGTCCTGTCAATTAAAAATAATCCATAGAATGAAAGTATTTTTTAACAAATTTAAAGCTAATTTAGATTTTAACTGATTGGAGCTTTTGGAAAAGATTGGAATTGCGTTGTCAGGACACCGGTAAAAATGAAAGAAAACATATATTTTTGATTTACCTAATAATTTTGGTCTTGACGAATAACCCAACAATGTTTGAAAATCTCCTACTACCACACAAGCCGAAAATGTTGCATGTGTTGTGATGGAGGACTTGGCCAGCCGAGAAATCGAACATGGGACGCTCGGGTGAGACCCAAACGCGATGCCCACTTAACCACTGACCGATCAATTATATAAGTTGTTATAAGTAATATTACTAAAGCCAAATTAAATTTAACTTTTCCACACCCAAGATACCATTTTATTTGACTTTGACATTTACTTCAGTGATGTACCTCACAAGGTTGTCTGAAACGTTGGTTCAAGGAGGAGTAAGTGTGACAAGACAAAACTTCAAAATTTCGATCAGCGCACCCGATAGCCAAACTATTTCATAACTAATTTCATGATTCTGTATGGTGGTTTCTGAAATGAAGTGCAAATACCAAAAAGCAATCTCAACAAAATAATTTTCATTTGGACATCATCAAAATTGGGCCTGCATTTTCTGGACCTAACTAGTTCTGCCATGAAGCTCATTGAATATCACGGTATATTTAAGATCTATTATCAAAATATAACAATTGTAGGAACATGATTACTCCGCATGATTACGGCTCTTGACTCTCATTCCGAAGGTCGCGGGATCGAATCCCGGCGTGGCAAATAAATTTTATTTAAATAATTTGTGTTATTTCACAATTTATTCACTTAAAATAATATATAGTATATTTGCGGCACGTTCCAGAAATATTTTCAGTATCGCCCGGGTGTAAGACCACCGTTCAGAATTGAAACGTTGCTTGAAATGGATTTAGCCGTGTTTGCTGAACAGATCTGAATAGCCAGGTACTTCCCACTTTCCTCTTTTCCATCTCCTTCCCCTCCCTACTACCTTCAGCCTCAATAAATACTAACATACCCCAATTGGGGATGCCATAGTCTCACTGGCTCCAGAAGGGAGCAGTTGCGACTCTTGTGCAGTATTCATATTAAAAAAAAGCTTAATCGGGTAGGAATACTATTTTTGTTCTACCGGCATTTCAATGGAAGACGCTCCGAGGAACTAGCATCATTAATTCCTTCGGCACCGGTGCATAGTCGGGAAACGCGCCAAACGCATGCCCGCATGTGCACTAGGGTGGTCCAGGCCCCTATAGTAAAAAAAAATATATTCAAATATAGGTGCCGCCACCCCCTTGATTTGTTACACCTACCATCCCTATTATGTGTAAAAAATTTCAACCCCCTATCTTATATACTGTGGGGGTGCTCATGGAATTTGAAGTTTATGACAAAAAGTTCAGGATTTTAAGTAAAACACGTAATTTAAGGTTTATTAATATTATAAGTATTTTAATCAAATAAGTACACAAAGTGTTTAAATGTGAACAAAATTTGGTAACAAAGCAATAATCAACATAATATTAGTCGCATCCTTTCAAAACCATATTTGTTGACTCCTTTTTGGATGTTTCAGTAGAAACGATTTTTCTGTTTTGTTCAACGATGTGAAGTAAAAATTGCCTTTCTTCATCATTCTTAGTGAGTATCGTGTTGTAACCTTCAAATAGTTTACACCTCTCTCCACTGTATCATTAAAAACACGTAAATTTTCACGCAGCTTTGCCTTGAAGGTAATCAACATTTTCATTCCAAGTATCAGGGGATAATTGCAAAAAAGAGTGCTTGATATCAAGAACTAAGAGCGTTTTCAACGTTCTTTGTGTTGCAAAAACTTCTAATGTAACCTCTGAGGCAAGCTTAGCAGAATCACCTTATACTGAACGATTACCGCCATTAGAATTTATTTTTTGAACAATGGCCTGTTTCTCAGTATCAGACAGCTTGTCAGAAAACAAGGCAAATGCAACTAGTTCATCTGACAAATACCACAAGCGACGCTCTAAGACACCCCTAGCTGCTATACTGATTTTGGAAACAATAGCTTCGTACAATTTTAAGTTCTTCCAAAGTAATAAGCCATTTACTGGTGCATCTGCTGCCAAAGGCTCTTCGATCCAAACTTTGGTTAGATGAGCACACCAAAATTAACAAATCGAACAATTTGTTTTTTTTCTCTCTTGGTTAGTTTGAATGCTTGTAAATTATGTCGAAAGAGAAAAATCTTCAAATCATACGGCAATTTCGCCATCCAACGAGCATGGCAAAGCGCTCCAATATATCTTCGCAGGTGGTTTGTACAAAACAATCATGGTGACCTTTATTAGCTCTTCGTAATCATCACGAACTTGATTGTCTCCAGAGAGAGCCATTTCTCTCGCATCTTCAGATCTTTGTTTCCGGTTTAGAGAACGTTATTTGACCTTTTCTAGTTTCTTGACGATTGTGTACGTCTTCTTACATTGTACTCAATTTTTATCAAATTCAAAGAGCTCGCATGGGCAATATCAAAAAGTTTGTCTACTTCTTTTGTAAACAAATACTCTCTTTTTCTTTGTGCTTCAGAATTTCTTCCTTTATTTTTCATCAAAAGCAGCCAGTTTTCATGAAACTTAATCAATTTTTCAATGCAGCAATTTTGTTGTCTGGTCGGAATACTAGATTCACTCCATCCTTCCATGAGTTCTTGAATAATGCACGGAATCTTTCACATTTTTGGATTCATTTAATATGTGGTGATAATGGAGTAAAACTTGCCGAAGAGTAGGAAGTTGGTTAAGCCTCACAATGGCTTAATATCTCGAACCCCAATTTATTTTCAATATCTCGAACCCCAAAAAAATTTCGTCTTAGATGAACACATTTTATTGCACTGATTCACTCCACAGTTTATACCAAGTAAGTATCAAAACTGTTAAATTTTCTCTATAGAACTCTTCAGTAGTTTATTTTAATATTTATTTAATTATTTAACACACGAAACCGTCCTATAACAAAAATTAAAAATTAAGCATTTTACACAAAAAATTCAAAAACAACACTCGATTGAGCACCCCTTTTTACTTGATTTATCTCGCTGAAACTTTACTATGTTATTACTATGAATACATGTAACAAATTCATGGGGTGGCCAAATGAAAAATAATAAAAAAATTTTTTGGACCACCTTAATGTGCACGGTTCACATTTGTCACATGAGAACGGAACGCTTCTTCGACTCGTTCTTGTGTTCAAAAGCTTGGCTGTGGAACGATTTGGGGGTCTCTGTATTTTCACCTTCTTACAACAGGGGTCTCTTCAAGAGCAATGTTCATTTCTTCCTTTCCTCAATGAGACCCTCTACACAGCTTCTCAGATGACATAGGCCCTGAGGGAAATTATTTTCTTCATGGCCACCTGTGGGGAGTGAATGTGAAAAAAAAAATAAGTTCGTTTGGTCAAGATTTTTCCTCTTAAACCTAGCTTATTTACGACATCCAATAGGAAATACGCATTAAATGCGCCCTTCTCGAAGAGGGACCGGTAAAACAATCCCCTTTGAGAGATTTTTACGTTTCCTCATATCCTCTCGAGTCCTCCTTGAAAGGAACAAAGCTCTGCGCGGGGATAGGTAAGAAGCGCGTATAGAAAACGTATAATTCATTACAGTCACGCGTGCCGACTCCGCCTGGGATATTGTTTCCCGTGTTAGATAAATCAGCCCTCAGCGCGGCTTGGCAGATCCATCCACCTCATTGTCGGCAGAAGGCCTCATCTTTTCTTTTCGCCAGTTCTTATAAATGGAAACCAGCGTGTTTCATTCTGTTATTCGCTTATTTGAAAGAAAAAAAAATTGACAAAGGCAAAAGTAAAAAATCTTCAATCATTCGTGGGAACTTACTCTTCTTAGAAGACACTGTTTTTATATCACCCTGTTAGTGGATAGTAAATAAAAAATCAGAGGTGAAATTCACACGCGGTAGAAGTGAAACCTTCAGAAAACTAAAGTAGACAAGAGAAATAATAAGACTATTTAAATAAAATAAATAAAATGCATATTTAGGAAAAGATGCACTGGAATTCGATGACAAAAATATGGAAAAAATCTTCCTTCACATTGATAAAAAATGTGCTTCGTAGTCTCCCCACTCTTGTCTACTTTAGTTTTCTGAAGGTTTCACTTCTTTATTTGGTCATCTTATTAGTATTTGTGATTACTTCTTCGGAGTCGGAGTTATTTTGTATTTTATTTTGCCTGTTCAATTTGGAGTGGTTTGAAGATTGGATTTTGATTTTACAAAAATTAAAATATATATATTTTTTTGGATTTTGTAGGATTCGAACCCTGGTCTGCTGAATGTCTGCAAAGATTCGTTGGGCGCTTTATCCCACAACGCTTTAGTGGACTTGCGCGGGACCGTGGATTTATCATGTTATATTGGAACCGAGTACCCGTGAATAAAATGAATGTTCTATTGCTATCTCTCGCTGGTTAAATCCTATAGATGTTTGTGTTTGCCTCTTTTTAGGGTCGTTCGTTTTCGTTTCATCGAGTTTCAAATCACAACGGTGCTTAAGAATTTTTCACTTCAAAAAAGTAATTTATTATATAACAACTACGCACCGGGGTGTGGTGAGATGCGGTGGAGACAATGAGGGTTTAATTGCGTGAACTTATTTAAGATCACTTGATAATCTTTGTACCAACAAAATAATGGTCAACCTTTTAAAGAAACCACTATTCAGAACATGTACAGAAATGTTGCTTAAAATGGATGGGGCCAGATCTTAATATAAGTGAGGTATGTGAATAAAGTAAAAGGACTGATTTTTTATAATTTTTTTTATGAATTGAAATTACAGTTCCTCAGGGTCTTCTTCAAAGTAGTTGAGTGTGGAAGTCACACAGTGTTGGAGACGGTGTTTCTACTTTTCATACTTAGAAGCGCTGGATCTCAGATACTGGAACCGCCTTCAGCAAGTCGATCACGGCCTTTTCCATGTAATATTTAAGAAAATGAAGATCATTGCCAATTCGCACCAAAAATTCGAGACACTTTCCCTCCTGTAGTCCTTTTGATTAACGGTTGTATGATTTTTTTTTACTATTTCCCGATCAGTATGACCATCCGTTGATGATCAGAACATACAAAAACCCGTTTTATGATGTGGCTTTGCAAAAGTTTTCGTAGCACCACGCCTAAGTCTGAAACGAAACTTGAATACCCCCGATGCTCGTGTTGTATTCACTTATATCGCACTAGAAGATATCGGTTCACAAAAATAATCACAACGAACCCCCAAGTAACTCTAGTGAGGTCAAATTTTGGAAATGACTGACGGCGAGTCAAATACTGCCCTGTCTCCTCAACATCAGTGTTACCATATCGAACGCTTCGCTACAGTCTCATTACATTCTTCACACCCCTAGTACTCCTAGGTATTCCTTTTCCCATCTCCTTCAGGCTCTAAATATTCTATTAATTTGTATTTCATTAACCTACTTGCTCCACGCAGTTAGGAGCACGTAAAGAACCACAAGTTTTGTCTTTTTACTGCTGTTTTTGTGTGTGGCAAGTATGTGTAAAAAATATATATCCTACTTATTCCTGAACGAAAGCTATGAATTAACGAAATATGTGTAGCATGTTCAAAATAGTCAGCACTTGGACTGACATGCGAATTTTGCTATTCTGCTACACATAATTGATGTAGAGGGTGATCGGACGATTCAACAAGGTGGCACGTCATCACTAATATGAAAACTCATTAAAAGTGATGAAAAATTAAACTAAGTTAAATAAATTACGTCAGATTAATTTATGGGATATTTTTTTTCATCAATTTTTTGTTGATATACGATTTTGTTGAGTAGTCGCGGAACAGAAGTAGCGAATGCCTCCTCCACATCAAAATACTATTCTTACCACTGGCACAGCCCTACAGAAGTCATCGGTTCTTAAAGACTTTCTGATATAAACCTTCACACTTCATCATAATTTTCCCTTACAGGGGTCCCATTGATGTGCCTTGCGCAACGCCGCCCGGACCCGGTACCAGCAGAGCCTACCCATAAAAATAATACAATGTCGGGTTGAAATATTCGGTACACCTCTCCGTAAGAGGGCGCCTTTGTTCGATACAAAGGTCCCGTGTTTGTACACGGCCCACGACAATGGGGGACGGCCATTCGGAATTCTAAGTAGAAAATCTCTCTTAGTTTTACGCGACAGCCGAGAGCTCTCGTGGGGAATGAATGGAAATATTCTCAGCCTCTCGGGGCGACAACAATGATTAATTTCATGGGATTTCGGATGCAGGGCAGTGAAATATTTATATTTTGTATTGTTACCGGTGTGCGGAGAGAAATATTGACTTAAAATACAACAAGAAACATCGATTTATGTATTTTTGACACGTGATACTTGTTTTGATTCCCAATTGTTATAGGCGTCTAAAACATTTTTGCTTATTAAAATGATTTATTGGATTATATTTAGTGTTCTGTGAATTTAATAACGATATAATATATGCAAGGCACACAATTTAAAAAATACATTTTGAATAATCTCATACTTTACTAAAATTATTTGTTTTGATGGCCCTGGCTCTCGCTTCTAATCGTTTCAAATATATTTATACCCGTATAATATATTTCGTACAAATTGAAATACACAGATTGGTGTATGGCATTGGAATACACGAAATATTTGTGGAAGGTATTTCATTAGTTGTTTATTCAATTAATGTCTAATTAAATTCCTTTAACAGATACATCCAAGGCAGAACCTAGCATGCGAATCGATGAGTGAGCCTGTGTTCTGGTTTGGTTAAGCGACACACATTTTATTTAATCCCGTGTGAAAGATCGTATTTTCTTATTACCATTGAAAAATGTGACATTTAAATTTTGTTAGTCACACTTGGATCAATTCTACAGCAGGGTTTTGTAAATCATACCGTAGGAAAGGTATGTCAGTTTTATTATGAGATTACATGCTAAATAAACAGCTACTTTTGTAGCAAATCAGTTGGTAAGCATCGTATTTGGTCACCACTCACGTGTTCCTTATGCAACAATTTCTGATTTTTGCTTCAATGCAAAACTTTGTTCTTAATTTTATTTTTTGTACCAAGACGAGCCGAGAAAAAGCCTCTTTCACCCTAACGTGAAAAAATCAAAATCTAACTAACCAGAATCCAAATGTTACACATGAAATGGATTTCTTTCTTTCAAAAGAATGACCAACAGTCCCCGGCTACGAGTATCCTGAGAATATCTGAAAACCTCATTTCTCCATAAATACAAACAGAAAATGTTGTTTATGTAATGAAGGAGGACTTAGCCAGCCGAGGAATGGAGCACACAACTCCTGGGTGCTAATCCGACGCATTTGTCTATTCTACCACTGACCTTTATGTTTAGTGAGCAGTTCTAAATATTCGGATACTTCCCAACTTTATCCTCCTTTCACGTCACAACATTCCCAAAACTGAAGATGCAACTGTCCCTCTGACACCTGGCAGTTAAGACTCTTAAGTGCAACATATAAAAATATCTACGATCATGGAGGTAAGTCTCATAATGTAAATAAGTCAGTGGAAATAAAAACAGACCCGTAACTGATTACTGATTTTCTAGCGCAAGAACAAGTTTTATGATCACATGTAAAATAATTATCGTGCTTATCTCTCAGAAAACCCAGGGTGGTAATTGAAACAAATATCCTTTGAATAACTCATGAACAGTTTTCATGTTATGAAACCTTAGCCGATAATTCAGTAAAGGACCCTTCACCAGACGGCCTAATTGAGGGCTAGTCCTTGTATTAGTTCTATGGCAAGACACATTCAGTATTAGTTATAGCAGAAAGCTTTGAGTAAAATTGCTGGCTTTAGAAATTATTACTCTTGTAGGATAATCTTTTTGTTGATTTTTTTCAAATAATTCTGATTAAGCAGGCTTTACCCGAGTTTCAACACTATTTTTATTTTTTCTAGTTGATTAAATTTGAAACCAATATTTCATACCTTCAATTAGTCCCCGCGTATTTTCAATGTATAAAAATCAGAACGCACCTACAATGTACTAACGCTGTATGGTTTCAGAAGTATTATGAAATAAATTCCCTGGAAAAGAACTCTGCGTACTTACTGTGAATACTTTCAAAATGATATTAATGGGGATGTATGTATCATCTTTTCACTCTTAATACGTACATCTATACTAAATATTACAAATTTGAAAGTGAATGTGTTTGTTTGTTACGCTTTCACGCCTAAATCACTAAACCGATTTTAAAAATTCTTTCACGAATAGAAAGCTACATTATCAGCGAGAAACATGGACTGTATATAATGGTAAGCTGTGGCGTTATGAAATTTGTATAGATGAAAATGTGTGTATTCCATATATTTTAGCGGTAGGGAGGAAAGGCAGGAGGAAGGTGGGTCGGCGGAGAGGGAAGAGACGAGGGATGGGGAAGACAGGGAAGGTGGAAGGGAACGGGGATGCACGGGAAAGGACATGCAGGGAGAATCAATTTATTTCTTTAAATGGCATTGCAATGCATGCCGGGGACCAGCTATAAGTGATAAGTGCAAGCGCTACAGTAATTTCTCCCTAATACCATGCGAGCGAAGCCGCGGGTAAAACCTAGTTATAATATAAATTAGAAAATAAATAAACTGGAGAACCTTTTTGAATTAACTGTAAAATAGTTTCTTAGGTTGGGTTTTTTCCTCCACTTTAGCTAGATATCATACTATAACTTTGGCTGTAACAAATGATTCATTGAGGTAGTAAAGTTTATTTGGGAATTAATATCTAAAATCCGATTCCTACTTGAAAAAACAAGTTTTGGAGAGTGCACACGACTAATCCACAAGCCAATAGTGCTGGTTTATTATATTTTAGGGATAATCTCTATTCGTTTTTAAAGTATCCCTTCTTTCCAACACTGCGATGTGTTATTAAGATTTTATTGTTTACGCGAATAGTACGCACCTCTTCGGTCTAAAACTTACCTTTTACTTTCAAAATACGCAGATTAGATATTCCAGACAAAAAGTGGTTAAAATTTCATAACATATTCAAAGCTTCATTATGGATTCCAATAGTCTCTTTGAGCGAGGACTCTGTGATTTTATGATAGTAATAACTAATAACGAATGTTAATAATCAAAATTCTTAATAGTATTTCAAGTTGATTGAATTCTCGTTGTTCAAATTCGAGTTCTCACGAATAAACGTTCTCATACAAATTTTAGTTGTCTTTTAACATTATACAGATATCGCGTGGTCATTTACCACTAGCTATAATCGAATCGTGTAGTGATGTCGTGTACTCGACTACCGTGTACTCGAATGAGCATTCGCGATCGAATTTAAAATGAAATATCGATGAGGAGAAATATGCAAAAATATTTAATGACCTTCACAAAGGTTTGTAAAAAAATAATTATCATAAAAAATACAAGAAAAAATAGATTAAGAGTAGAAAAGAATTGTGTGGTGAAGTATCTAAATCGCAAATCGATAATTTGTACATCTCCTTTGGTTAGTCAGTCGTTTTTTTTTTTTTTTATATTGGCTTCACACAGAAGGCCCTGAGGAAAATAATTCCCCTTAAGGCCTATGTCATCTTTGGACATGCTGTGTGGAGAGTCTTTTTAGGAAAGAAACAAGAGGAAGTTCTGGGAAGGAAATAGGTATGAGGGGTGGGCGGGAATCTGGGGTCAGTGTGTTCAGGAATGACGTATGAATCCATCCCTGCCACTGCAGTTCAAGGCGATGTTCCGAGAGACTACGTCCGGAGAAGTCAAAAAGACTCCCTCAACCATTCTCTCCCGGTCCGGCCTGCCATGCAGCTGGTGGGCAGACGCATCCGGCGCCAAGACCCAAACAAATCTCACCTGATAAACTCGGGCACCCCTACTAAGTCACCAAACGTGGCGAACCACTTGGCAGAGGCGTTGATTATCCAATAAATGGTTCCCGGGGCGGCGGTACCCTAACCGCCTCCCGAATATATTTATAGAAAATTTCGTCACTTGTAGTCATTTAATAAGCATTTGCGATACAAAATTACGTTCAAATTCTTTTGTTTTTTCTTATTACGCCCATCATGAACAAAATATTTAAGTTCCTGGGTAAAAAAAAAATTTAAGAAGAAATATTTTTTATTTCTTCAAACTTCGCAAATTCACTTTGTGGAGTCATTATTAATTTAATGAAAACGAATAACTTTGTGTACACCACTATTTAAAATAGTGAAAAAAAAAATATTAAAAAAAAAAATTTAATAAATTTAAAAAAAAAAATATTAAATTTACTGTTGTAAAATGTAAACATGTATATTATGACATAAATTGTCTATCATAATAACGAGAGACCTCTTGATACATAAATCTTATTTAAAACCAGTAATTTTCTTTCTTTAACAAACATTGAATAGTTTCAGAAGTGAAAAACATCGAAGTTTTAAATGTGAAGTATCTACTAGAAGAAAAGTGTGGCTACAATACTTAATAGTACTGCGCCGAACATTCGAGAACTTTCGCGAATCCAAATTGTCCGACGCTCAAGAAGCTACTCAACGCGTCGGCAATGCTATAAAAGCGTCCGTGATCCACAGTCAGCTAGTCAATCTACAAGTTCACTGAAGTAACAGTCTAGACTCTAGACAGTATCACAGACTAGTAGTGTTACAAGTGCACAGTGCATTATATGATCACCCAAACTCCAGTACAGCAGAGGAGCACGGCCTCCGTGGTCCCGAGGCAAGACTCTCGACTCACAATCCGAAGGTCGCGGGTTCGAACCCGGCGTGCGCAAATAAATTTTATTTGATTAATTTGTGTTATTTCACAATTTATTCATTTAAAATAATATATAGTATATTTGCGGCACGTTCCAGAGTGGAAGATACTATCAGTATCGCCCTGGTGTTACAGACCACCATTCAGAATTGAAACGTTGCTTGAAATGGCTTTAGCCGTGTTTAGTGACCAGATCTGAATAGCCAGGTACTTTCCCACCTTCCTCTTCCCTATCTCCTTCCCCTCCCCACTACCTTCAGCCTCACAACATACCCCGATTGGGGATGCCATAGTCTCACTTGCTCCAGACGGGAGCAGTTGGGACTCTTGTGCGGTATTAACTGTAAAAAAAAAAAAAAGGCCCGCAGCGCTCATCTCCGGACCCTTTGTTCCACCTTCGAGGAACTCACATCATCTCGCAGCTCACATGATCCATCACACCTACAGCTTAAGAGATTCAACTTCAGTCCGCGACCAAAAGGTCCACCGCACCTTCAGTCAATCAATTGAATGAAATTGAACAATCTTTACGCGATTATTATTATTTCTGGTGAGAGCGTACAAATTCACGAATTGGCCGATTCTGAGAATTATCGTTGCGAACACGCGTGGAGAACCTAACTTTAGATTTTCATTACGCTGAACTATTATTTAATAATAATAATATTTCTTTATTTTTACAATACAACATATGCATACACTTACTAGCCAACTAGGAATGGATCCTGTTTTAGGCCATTTATAAATAGGATTCACTTACTCAGCGGGGTTTTGAGTGAATAGTCATTCTGATGCACGTATTCACGAGACACAAGATTGAAATAATAAAATTTGCCGAACTGGGATATATCATTATATTTGCGGTATTTTTTGCTGGAATTAGGATTGCAGAAAAAATTGACGCCGTAAGGAAAATCCTTCGCAAGCTGTACGCAAAATTCGGGGCCATTGTCTCACAAAAACAAGAGATATCAATATTTTTCTTTATGTTTCTCAAGCTGACCACTTGTATTGAAAGCGAAATCGACTAATGCCACTTAAACGTCTTTGGATGAAAATAATGGATATTGAAAACACATGTTTAGAAGTAAATATACTACTATACCCACTGTTTTCGTATTTAATTAAAAAACTTTTTTAATGTCCATTATACACATCATAAAAATCATACGTCAAATAACACAAAAAAAGTTAATAACCTTTATTTGCGCTTGCCGGATTCCGAACCCACAATCCTTGCATCCAGAAACAAGAAGTTAACAGCTATGCCACTGGCGTAATGGATTTGTGTCACGGTCTTAATGGATAATTTTTACGATTTTCCGATAGTACATCCTGAGAAAATGTCAGGCAAGTTTGAAATTAATTTAAAAAAAATGGTAATATTTCTTTCCGCAAGAGTTATTTTTATACATTTTCGTTTCAATGGGACCAGCCAATATTTGCGCACGAGAAGTGATTAATTTATGCAATTAGGCCGATTTAACGACCCAACTGAATTTGTTTCTAATCAGCAGTCGATTGTCAGTGCAACCGACGCAACGAGAATTCACCTTTTATTCATTACGGAGCAGCCATGCGCTCATCCCGCCCGGCAACTCTCTCTGTACTCGCTTCTCTGGGAACTAGATTCAGGAGGGTTTTTCAATCAAACCCTTTTTTTGTTGTTTTGTTTTTTTTATTTAATTTTTTATTGGCTCCATACAGGAGGCCCTGAGGTAAATAATTTCCCTTAAGGCCTGTGTCATCTCTAGGGATGATGCGTGAGGGGTTTTTTAAGAAAAGGAAGGAAATGAAGATCTGGGAAGGAAAAAAAGTATGAGGGGTGGGTAGAAATCTAAGGGTCAGTGTGTCCAGGAGTGATAGATATTTCAATTCATCCCTTCCACTGCAATGCATGTCGTAAGAGTCCAGATAGAGAGGTAAAAAAAAAGAAAAAAAGGTCTCTCAAAACCCGGGCCCCCACACAAGCTGCAAGACCTAGGCAATCCTTACCACGTCTTTACCCGGGCATTTCTGCCAAGTCACCAAAGGTAGAGAACAACTTGGGTGACTTATGGCAGATTAGTTGGTTAGTGCCAAAACCTAATGAACAAAGCATAATGCAATACTTTTCACGTGCTATCGTATTTGCACCGCTTAATAATAATTTCGTTACATATTTATATTAAAAGAAAACCATGGCGCCCTCAGTTCCTTTTTTGATGGCCTGCATGTCAAGTCGTACTTGCATTTTAAAAGCACGAAATACGTTGTTCTATGGAACATACTATTTTTGTGTTTAAGTATTGTGATCTCAACTAAACCTTGGCTGCAGTTGAAATTCTGAACTATCGTACATAACGCCGGGCTTATACATCGCCACCGCAGCCTCCGTCCGCCTGCTCCGCGCGCCGCCCCGCAGGAGGCAATCACAAACGTGAGAAATATGTCCCGCGGTTCCCCGCACACTGTACGTAAGATACAGAGTGGCGGTATAACTGGTGCCGGTGCCGGTGCCGTGTTATACCCGATTCCTACACATTCGGGGAACGTATCTTATTAAACGTTTGAAATGTTAGCGAATTCCTAGCGATTCGAGGAATGAATCTTATTAAACGTCTTCCATAATATTTTTGGAACGCATTTCTTAAATAGTTTTAACACGTATATTTTTTAAATATTAGCTCTGCACGGGTCGACATGAGATTTATATGGGTGTATATTTTCTTTGGGGTTATCACGTGTAATTGTTTTAGCTTATTTTTTTCTATTGATGGAAAATGAGCGAATCAGAGCCTTGAAGAATAAACCAACATTAAGGGAATGAAGAAATCCATTAGCCGGAATTTCAGTCTACAGAAAAGCTGTTAAGCACACAAATTAGTGGTCAAAATGACTTATTCTCATAGTTTAAAAGTCAGCCGTGAACCAATTTGTATCTCTTGACCATGTACCAGTGCTAAAGTATTCATACTTCTAGTTCTTCAGAGCACCTTCTATTGAAATGCCGGTAAAATTAACAAAGATTTCCGACTTACCCGATGTTCTTAGTATTGCATTCCATCTAATTATAATACTGACTGCCTATAACTATGTATTAAAATTTAAGAATATTTAAAATAAAATCTGCAAAAAGAACAAATTGATGATTTCAGAACAGTACTCAAATTTTGATTCATAAGACCGAGTAAATAAAAGGAAGTGAAGAGAAAATGGAAAAACTGCTTAGGCAGCATGGCCGGTACACTAGATGTATTCTATAATAAATTCTACATTTCAAAAGCTAACGAGTCATTTACATCGATTACATAAAGATATTTACCGCAACGCAAAGCTGCTAACCAGATCATTTGTGCCGGAAAAAAAATAACCAGATATCACAATTTTGATATTTATATTTTTTTCCGTATTGTTGGTTTCCTAGCTAATGTCATCAATATCCATGGAAACAACCATTTGTTTTTACCTGGGTAATTATTTCGAACATTGTCTGTCCCTTCAAACCACGTCAAATAATATTCGTACGCATGAGAATGGCATCCAAAAAGTTCAAAGTAAAAACAAAAAGGCTATAAAATATAATATCAAAGCTAAGCTTGTAGTATACTTCAAAGTTGAATTGATAAAAACTTTTATGGTTCAAGTTAGTTAAGCGATCATAATTATTATTTACATTGTAAGCTCGAGCAAGCAAATCGAGGCTGATTCAGCTGAGAGAGTACCAGTAATAGTTCCTTGAACTCAAAATGATTTAAACAGAATTCCGTTTACGCTCAACAACAACCCATTTTATAAAGTAATAGTCGTAATGAAATGTAAATCATTTGCTGAACATTTCAAATAATAAATCAAGAACAACAAAAAATACGTAATTTTTTTTGAAAATGATTTGTGTTGGAGTTTATATACAAACAACAAATGAGAGATTCTTTAAAATTCTGATTTTCAATCATATGTCGGATAACTGTGACGCCTTTCTAATAAATTTGTTAAATGTGATGAAGTCATTGACGCACCTTCTGTTCATAGCAAATTTATGTATAACTTATAAATAATAAGCAAATACTATAGGAGTGTTTTTCCGTGATATATTCATATTATGTTTGTCAATTGTTATTAATGGTAAAAAAAGTTCCCCGTTTATGTACATTATTTTTCATTTTATTATGTCCAACACTGCAGAGATACCATAAATCACAATTATCGCTCTTGTATGATTAAAATCAAATATTAAAAAAAAATGTTCCACAAAAACAAACAATTATAATGACTGGCCCATTTTATTTATATTTTCATACAAAACGTTTTTAATCATGTTTAGAAGTTTTATAAAAGTCATTTAATGGTAAGAATGTTTTTAGTTCGAGTTTCGTTTTAGAATCATATCGTTGTTGAAATTGAAAAAATTCACAAACAATTTGTTTGAAAAAATATAAAATAAAATGTTAAATTAAAAAATAAAATGTTAAATTAAAAAATAAAATGCAATAATAAAAATAAAAATAACAATTCTTTTTTAAAATTTTTATTATCAATACAAACATCTGCGGTTCTGCGTGATAATTTCATGCTGGCGAACAATGTTTTAAATTATTTTCAGGAACCGGACTCCAACATCCTTCCGCCCTTTGCGCGAAGTAAAAAATGCTTTTAACGCAAATTTCCTGAAAGTCTTTGTCTGGGCATTCTTCTGTTTTTCTTCAACATTTATATTATAAAGTTTTCGTTGTGGAATATTAAAAACTTTGACTCACTTGTTAGTGAGTTGTTGCAAAAATGTTTACTATACCGCTGTACGTTCTTTTATTTATTTAAAACAGTTTATTTTTCAGTTAACGGTGTCGAAATTCTGTTAAAAGAATAGCATTGAAACTAAGAAACGCATTCTCCCGGATAATTTTTTGGAATTTCTTTTTTTAAAAAATAATTTCAGTTCTCTCACGAGATTCCTGAAAACGCCCGAAAGGTAGAGAGTTTTGGGGTAGAATTCATTACATTGTTGACAATTTAAATAACTTTCCTTACCTCACGAAATACGGGAGGTGATTTATTATGGTGAAATCAATTACTTGCTTTCCGAGCTCCCCTAGAGCTAGAGCTATCGAAGCTTTGCTAGTAAATCCATTATTTCTCTATCAGAATTCTTTTTCTGAATAGTGGCTGTAAATGACTCAGTCATTGGGTTCGTTCAATACGATATTGTTTCTCCAGGTTTCTCTGAAAGGTGTGTTATGTTTTTTCAAGACTGAGAATCTCTATTTCTATTAGTGGGAAGCTGAGTTGACACACCACTAAAGAGTATAATCGTTGGCAATGTAACTTGATAACGAACCCATATACATATACATACAGTTTATCATGTATATTTTTTCTTTAATTAAAGTTACAACAACTATAAAAAATACACATTGAAAACAAAACGGTGATCAACCAAAAAATATTCATAGATTCTATCAACCCAATGTAAACCATTTTCCAGTGTAAGTTATTAATGTACATATGATACGAAGCCAGTAACGTACATTTGTGTGGTAGGTATTATTATATTATTATAACATTGACTTAGTTCAAATTACCAGTCTAAAGAGTAAGTAATAAGTGGAAGAAAAAAATAAATATATTGATTAAACCACTAAGTTTATTTAAACGTCACCAATTCCAATCGTTCCCTTCTTACGTCAGGACAAAATCTGCACAATTAAAGTAAAAAATTTCATGAAATATACTGGGGCTTGTCTGTGTACTAATAAGTGTGTTTTATTTTATTTACAAAAATCAAGATTTTTAGCCACGTCATACCTTTACAGGATCTATGCGCAAAGCAATGTTGTTTTTAATAATCTCATTGTGTACATAAATAACTATGTACATTTATAATAGTAACATAACATTTGCCTTTATCATTTATGACATATTCAATATTTTCTTTGTGTGTTGTGTTTTGTTTGCAGAGCCAGCGGCAGTAATTTAATCCATAATGCTTGTTGAGAATCCTTAACAATAATCACTCGAAATGATTCGGTTAAAAGAAAAGAATGGGAATAAAAAAAAAACAGAAACAAAAAAAACAAGAGAACAGATTTATCTCTACACGCATCGTTTCTAGATAATGATAACAAATAAGTCAAGCACAAGGAAAGATAAATCTTAATCTTCTTGTATTTTCCTTCTGTCTGTTTTGGTACCTTCAGTCTTTCAGTCAACATAGTGTGTATAGAGCCTCCACCTGAAGCCTGCCCGGGACGCCCACCCGACTGGTGATAAGTTACCCCGCGTCAAGTTAGTATTAGGGGATACTTTTATCATACGAGATTATGTTGAGGGACGCAGGAGGGTAGTGTCGTCAACTTTATGATTGAACACGACACAATTTTTATGGGAATTACCCTACCAAATCTGACGTTTGTAACACAGAAAAATTCACGTTTTATTTTCGCGCCTGTTTGTAATTCGACTTTGAAATTTTTATTTTTGTGAGAGACAGGGATGTAAATTAGTAAATTACAATTACTAATGACGACTTGTTCATAGTTTTAATTTTAACTCTATGGACATGATGAAAATGCTCCGGGAAGACATACAACGACCAAGGGTCGGTATAACGGAAAATATACACGAGACGAGCTGTATTCATAAAAATAACGAGAGGAGTTTTCGCTAAGACAGAAGTGTGACATTCCATCCTCTCTGCCTATTCCTACCCATGCCGACAAACAATGTATTAATTAGTGAGACACTTATTTAAATATATTTATTGTTTAGCTTGTATCTTGGGCAGCCTAGCGCTCTTGTTCGTTATGGCAAATGTTAAACCGATGATGGGCAGCAAAAAAATCACAAGAACGATTTGCAAACCCTAAAAAACAACCAACATAATATCGCTTTTTTACTTAAAATAAATTATTCTTTTATAATATGTTTGTAGCAATTTTCTGACGAATCTATCAAAATGAGGTATTCGTACATCATTTGCACAAGTATAATTAGTGAATTTCGCGGAGTAAACGAGTCAATGACGTATTTTAATATCTTAAAGAAACCTTCAAAATATGTATATTTTAATAATTGAAAGCAGTCAAAGCACAATTCGTACAAATAGTAGGTTATTCATTGAAACAATGGTAAGCGCTAATACGGCGCTCCTCAAAGCAAAGATTATCCATTGGCAAATAGAAGTAAAACGCGCCTACATGAATCATCATTACGTCGTCATAATTAGAGAAAATAAACGTCGGCAAAGCCTTTATAAGGTCGTGTAACGGAGGGGTATGAAATTTCTGTGCAAATACTTGTAAATTATTCAGGGTCGCCCATGTCAACCTACAACTTTCCCGAAAGCATTACACAAGCAATGTATCATATTCGCATGAGAATTTTCACAAGTTTCCCGTGTCACGAGGGTGGCAACGGGCGCGGTGTTGCCATGCTAGCGAGTATGTTTTTGTCACATTACTGGCTCCTCGGGACTGAATAAATCATGGTTAAGTTAAAACAACATGTAGCAACACTAATGTCTACGTGACAACACACTTGGCTTGAAAATTCATCTTAATACAGCGCAGCAAATTTTGGCCCTCCACTACGTGCTAATTATATTTTAAAGTTACAAATTAACTCAGGGTTTTGTAGTGTTATGCGTCGCAAAATGGAATAACTAAGAACCGTTGAAATATTTCAAAAGAAATCTAGAATGAACTAAATTCATACTGTTGGCAAATAAGATCAGCTGAGATACGATATTTCCTAAATTCAAAAAAAAAATAATTTTCTTCAGGGTTAAATTTTCTAACTTTTCTTCAATGTTATTAGGGCAGGAAATCTTATTATTTTATTTTTTGTAATATTATTTCTTGCTTTCTTTCCTTTCAATAATTGTTTTTTTTTTTCGAACCTACATATCTGTTATTGGCATTATGTATGTAAGTTTGAGCACCGTAAAATTCTGTTCACACTCTGATCGCTGAAAGAATTACTTTAGCCTTTAAAACAGTATTCTTTTAAAATGAAAATACCTCCCTTTTCGAATTAAATCGACCGTTTTCGTAATACATGGCATAAGAAAATTTATAACGTCTACTTCAAAATAGTTCAGTCATGATGTTTTTTGCATGTGGCTAATATTGATTTTGTCGTCAATGATAATAATATTGCGTCAGATCACAGAGAAATCAAATTTTAGAGATGCCCACGAGTGTGAATAACGGTGAGAGAAACGGGAATGCACGAGTGGGATGTAGCCCACAAGGTTGTGGTTGGTTTAGAAATAAATCCTGTAGTCCAGTCTAGACTCTTGATCTAGATCAGTGATTCCCAACTTGGACGATATCGCCCACCAGTGGGCGATTTAAGCCGCTTGTGGGGTGAGATGTAAGTGCTTTGGGGGCGATTTTAAAGATTGTGCAAAATATGCTTTATAAGTGGGCAACGGACATAAAAATGGTTAGAATATCTATGCAGATGCACATTTTTGGAAGGTAGCAAAAATGATTATTTTCTGAAAATAGTATTAAAATACGCCGGATGTCGCTGTATTTTTTCAATGATATTTTATTTTTGAATATTAAAAATACAGATGTATTCGATTACACTTAAACTTTGTTTATATTAGTTTACTTATCGAACATAACATTTTGAAATTTTTTTTATTACTATTTAATCTAATTTTATTTTTCTATTTTTTTTTTGGAAAGTGATTTATATTGTTCGAAACATTAACAGAGTGTTAACAGTTATTACAATAATAATAAAAATAAAAATAATAGAATTGCCGTTGGGATGTACATAGATATTAACACTCCAATGTTCACAGCATGAGTAATCAATGTTTAGTAAGAAATGCTTGTAGTGATAACAGAAATAATGATTATCAAAAAGAAATATAAAGCATTGTAGTGTCAAATATAATACGTAACCTGCAGAGAAAAAAAGAAAGACAGGGTATGACAATAAAGCAGCTACAAAACTGTTTTCCACGAAGCGTCATGGTAAAGTTCGATAATTTGTTTTTTGAAATATGTAAGATTGTTTAGTATTATTATGTCGCCTTAGTTCGTATTTGTCCAACAGACCATTAGAAAATTTTATAGGAAGAGAAGGTTTTCTTTCATTATTTCAATGAAATATTATGAAAGGTATTCAAGATAAAGCTATTTCCGTAAATATAAAGGTTTCATTAGTTAAAATAATTCTTAGTTAAGTGATTAACTATACTTACTTACTTATACTCTATTTTTAATTTTAAAATGGAGATTGAACAAAAACTAAAATGGTCTGTTGGACAAACAAGAACTGAGCCGACGATTAGTAGTTCTATAATAATGATAATCATTGTAAACGATAATGATCACTTGCAAGTATTAGTGGGCGCTTGAAGAATTTAAAGAAAATCGCTGTTTGAACCCACAGTAATTTTATTCTCACCTATAATACGCAAATACCAGAAATACTTTGTTATGATTTAATTTAGTTCTAGTTTATTATTGTTAGTCTGATTGAGAAGTAGGTACTGTTTGGGATCAAAATACATTAAAAAAGTAAAAATTTGAAGTGTTGCAAGTTAGGTATGTTTTAAGGTTTTCACGGCCAAAAAGTATTTTTGTTATTGTTTTTGGGGTGTTATGCCGTGTTTCGCTACCTCCTTCTTTAGCCAACGTTTCGGACAGCGTTACAGTGTCCATCATCAGGACAGATGAGTAAATGATATCGGTGAGAGTGTTTAGTTATGTGTGTCGAAGCGATACCGTGCTGCCAGCTCCATTTCTCTACGAGCTGGTGTTAGAAAAAATTCAGCATGGTTTTTTGCGTTTAGCTTTGGTGTAGCCGTCAATTACTGGATACCAAGAACTATTGAGCTTAGCTCCGTCGTCTCTGTTAATATTGATGGGGTTTTTATGGATTTCAATTGCCTCCGTAATTAGGCGTGCTCTGTAAGTTTTGGGTCTTCCCAGGACTTCAGGAACAAATCCAAAGTAATGGCCGGTTTCGATTAAGTGCTCGGCGATTGCCGATTTGTCAGGGTGGCCAAGTTTACAAGCACAAAAGTGTTCCGAAATCCTTTTGGAACACTTTCGAGATCGTCCGCTCTGTCTGGCCTACATAGACCTTGTCACATCCGGAACAGCCGAGTTTATATACTCCATCTGTTTCCAGAGCCGACAAAAGCAATGCCACTGTCGTGATTAATACGGTAGACTACATCAAAAAGATGGAAGACCTCCTTTGCGATGCCGGCACCTATAAGAAAATAAAAAACAACCCCACCAACAAGATTGACCTGAAGACAAGGGAACTAGTTAAAGCTTCCAGTATTAGGAAAGAGGATCGATCTGGGCTTTTCGTAAAAGCCTCCAGAACTCCTGCCCTATACGGTCTTCCGAAAATCCACAAAAAGGATATCCCAATGCGACCGATTGTCAGTGCTATTGGTGCACCGACGTACAAACTTTCCCAATACCTATCGAGATTGTTGCAGATGCAAACTGGGAAAACTGAATCTTGGATTAAGGATTCCACAGATCTAATCAGTAAGCTCAAGAAGGTAAAGACTGATGAAAGAGATATCCTAGTCAGTTTTGATGTAGTGTCTCTTTTTACAAATGTTCCTCTAGAAGACTCCATGACTTTGCTCAGGGAGATTTATGAGGATGACATCTGCAAACTTTTTGAACACTGCCTCAAAACAGGTTATTTTGCTTTTCAGGGTGAACTTTTCGAGCAAGTGGAGGGAGTTGCGACAGTTGTGGAGTCCATTGTCGCCAGTTCTAGCCAACTTTTTTTATGGAGAAGTTTGAAGAAGTGGCACTCGACACAGCTTCGGCTGTTCCTAAAGTATGGTGGCGCTATGTCGATGATGTCTTCGCCATCTGGCCTCACGGAACAGAGAAACTGAACGAATTCCTGGACCATCTCAACTCACTACACAGCAAAATTAAATTCACGATGGAGCTGGAAAATAACCAAAAAGTCCTGCTTTTTCTGGATGTGGAGGTGATGCGAAAAGAGGATGGTACCCTAGGACATACAGTTTATAGGAAACCAACACATACAAATAGATATCTCCACGCTGATTCGCATCATCACCCCGCTCAGAAGAGAAGTCTCATCCATACTTTGGTAACCCGAGTGACCAGAATATGTGAGGAGCCAAAACTCGGATTAGAACTGACCAAACTCACCGATGCACTGGAGCGTAACGGCTACCCAGCGAGGCAGACAAGGCAAATCATAAGAGCCAAATCAGCACGAAACGAAGACAGGGGTGAACAAGAGTCAAAAGGCTGCGCTTTCCTGCCTTACGTCCATAATGTAACAGACAGAATTGCCAGGCTGTTGAGAAAAGAGAACATCAAGACGGTCTTCGGAACCACGACAAAAATCCAAGACCTACTGAGGTCAGCAAAGACTATGTTTCCTCTGGAAACAGATGGAGTATATAAACTCAGCTGTTCCGGATGTGACAAGGTCTATGTAGGCCAGACAGAGCGGACGATCTCCAAAAGGATTTCGGAACACTTTCGTGCTTGTAAACTTGGCCACCCTGACAAATCGGCAATCGCCGAGCACTTAATCGAAACCGGCCATTACTTTGGATTTGTTCCTGAAGTCCTGGGAAGACCTAAAACTTACAGAGCACGCCTAATTATGGAGGCAATTGAAATCCATAAAAACCCCATCAATATTAACAGAGACGACGGAGCTAAGCTCAATAGTTCTTGGTATCCAGTAATTGACGGCTACACCAAAGCTAAACGCAAAAAACCATGCTGAATTTTTTCTAACACCAGCTCGTAGAGAAATGGAGCTGGCAGCACGGTATCGCTTCGACACACATAAGTAAACACTCTCACCAATATCATTTACTTATCTGCCCTGATGATGGACACTGTAATGTTGTCCGAAACGTTGGCTAAAGAAGGAGGTAGCGAAACACGGCATAACACCCCAAAAACAATAACAAAAATGTTGCAAGTTAAATCAGCTAGGAATCCAGTGTACGCCATCATATCTCTTCCAGCGATATCTCAATTATAGTTATCTTACAAAAAATAACTAATAAAGATATTAAAATTAAACTGATCACGGGACCTAACACACAATAATCTATTGATATTTGTATGGAGCAAACGATTTCGCTATTCTTCTATAAGAAGCAAAAAGTTAGCCATTACGTTGTATCGCGGTCTTTAATTTATTCATTATGGTAATCTTGGGCCGCCCATTTCCTGCTCAAGATAATCGTTTTGGTCATACAAGTCCACATTTGGAGCCATAAATTGGGGAAACCTCCATTTGCCCACGCCCGGTACGAATCATTAACAGCCCCTTTATCAGCTTTGTGAGGGAAATCCTAAAGATTGGGGATCATTAGAAATATAATTCACCATTAATGAAACTTACTACAATTTTACTTGAATAAAGGCGCCGACGTAATTTCAACCTCAATTTACCTTGAGTATTTACAAACTTGTTCGTATTATTCTCTTATATTCAGGGAGTTGAAATAAATGTATTTAAACATGATGCTTTTTGAAAAAATTCGAAGTCATTCGAAGTATTGTAGTTCCAATCAAGCATCGCCTCAGTTTCAACAACATTTTTTGAGAAAACTTTTTGAGTACATTAAAATAGGTATATTTACCTAGATGTTTCGGGAACTAATGTTTACCGAGTAAACTTAATCTTCAGCACGTGAGTTTCCAGTGGGAATATCATTATCTCTACTTGTTACAAAAAAGGAAAATAGAAAATTTTTTTTATTATTACTTAATTTCAAAACCGTAGGTATGATTGAGTTGAATATGATATGAAATATGCAGATAGATTTATTTATGTACTTGTGAAGGTTCTTTTAGTTAATATATTTTCCATAGTCTCCGTAAAACAATTGATAATTGTGCACCAATATCTACGTGTGGGGGGAACAATAACATAAGTCAAAATTGCTTACTTTTCAGGAGACAGTTTTAAGTGTCTCATGAAAAAAATATAGGGGAACGAAAATTTAAAAAAAATGTATTTATTATTAAGATTTAAGCATCTTTCTTGGGTGTTTATATTTTTTAAATTATAGTGAACAATTTAAGAGATACGCGACTTATGTGTTCAGGAGCATTACAAATAAAGACAAAATCTATGACTTATGTACCCTTTATAAATCGAAATCAGAAAACAAAATCAGCTCCTAACAACATAAGTCTGACTTATGTGTTTATTTCCCCCTTTATCAAATGTAAAATATTTTATGTGATTGTGAACATTTTCAAAATGAACCCCTTAACGGTGACTTTTGACGGATGTTGTAAGGGTAAAATGTGCGGTTTAATTAGGACTTAAATATTCACTAATAAAAAAAAAATCGCATTTTGTGACTTACGTTATTGTTCACCCCACGCATAGATATATTACAGAGATGTGACGGGCTTCTGTGTCAAAATCAAACATTGCTGTTAAAAACAAGGATGATATCTATATTCCTTCATTTGGTAATGCGTATATCTTTTTTGTAATTGTTCTGTTTCGAGGATACGGTTAGGTTCAGAAGGGGCCCAAACAATGAAACAATTGAGCTATACTTCAGCATGCTGCGAACAAGTGCTTCATATATGTTCTTCGTATTGCGATTCCATTAGTAAATGTTCTTTGTAAATGTACGGAGAACAAATCCAAGTACTTTGTTGGCGCGGGAGACAATGTCACATATGTTTTTCCGCGTATCACCCTAGCTCTGACCACCCATACGCGAAGCAAAATAAAAAATAAAAACAAAGTAATTCGTAATTGCAGTCGACTTTACACGCTCAGAAATTTTACCCCGGAACGCGCAACGTCTGCATGGACTGCTGCTGGTGTTGCAACAGTAGTTGTTCGGTTTATATCTAATTGGAATAATTGCGTAAAACAATTAGTTTGATATTATGAACAAGGCACTTTAAAATAACTTTGTTCCCAAATTTTATAACGAGTTTTGATTTTCGCTAGTCGTTTTCAAAATATTAAAAGTAAGTTAAAACTAATTAGCGGAGATGCAGGAGTTACTCCGTCTGCTGAACGGATTTCATTATTTTAAACTATATGTGAGGAAAATCGCGTCGTACATTATTTATGCTTAGGTAATTTAACGTATACTGCTCTAATTAAGTGAATTAAGTTGCAAAATCATTATTGGTCACACCAAATACCGTTTACTCAAGATGTACCGTTTACTCAAGATGTTCCGTGTACTCAAGATATACCGTTTACTCAAGATATACCGTTTACTCAAAATGTACCGTGTACTCAAGATATACCGTTTACTCAAGATGTACCGTTTACTTAAGATGTAACGTTTACTCAAGATGTACCGTTTACTCAAGATGTACCGTTTACACAAGATGTACCGTGTACTCAAGATATACCGTTTACTCAAGATGGTGCAAACGCGACTTCGGTGTTTTTGTAAACTTGTAAAAAGATAGATATGCAAACCGTCTATGCGACTTTAACCTTTACAAAAAAAAAATTGAAACGATACGTCATTGTAACAGTTATAGTTTTATTTAATCAAGCAGAAATTCTGGGACTAACTACCAAATCTTGAAATCTATTTATTGATATATCTTGAGTTTTTCTTACATATCTTTTGATATTAGCTGCAATTAACAAAACATATGCTTATTATTAACATACACTTGAGCTTGAATTCCCTCGCCAAACACAAGAGCCTTGTCTCTTTATGATGAGGAAAGGCTATTATTACATTCATACTTATTGTAAAGACATACAAATATTAAATAAAAAAAATGCATTCCCCTTTGCCCAGAATACTAATGGAGGGAAACAATTATAACAAGTCAGTGGACATCTTCAACTTATCTTTAAACAAATATAAAATATTATTATTGAGGCAGTTCAGTTATGTACAATTAATACTGTATATTTCGTACCGTTCGTATGTGAAAGCCCCGAAAAAGGTCGTTTAAATAAAAAAAAAACAAAAAAATTTTTTGTTGGAGACTATGAAAATCTTAGATTCAAGGGACAGAAAGCGCAGAGGTAAATTTGCGGAGTAGCTTGCAACAGCCCTTGCGTCATGACGCTCGTGTGCACCGCACACGTGGCGCATATTACGGATGCGACCGTGGCGGCCGCTGTTCTGAAAAGGTGGTGGTTAACTGACAATCCGTACTTATTACAAAAAATATTAAGCAAAATGCTTCGGTCCAAGTCATGTCACTTCAGGACACGGTTGAGTTAAAATAAGAAAGTGGTGGTCGAGTTATTACAATCGTTAAATTTCGGAAAGGATCGGAAAATTTCGGATCTGTGTATTTTTTTTTTACATGAGCTCCACACAGGAAGCCCTGAATAAAATAATTTACCTCAGGGCCTATGTCATCTTTGGGGATGCTGTGTGGAGGGTTTTTTTAAGGAAAGGAAGTGGAGGAGAGTTCTGGGAAGGAAAAGGGTTTGGGGTGGGTAGGAATCTGGGGTTCAGTGTATCCTGGTCATCCACCTCCAAGACCTAGACAAACCTCACCCCATGAACCCGAGCACCCCTGCTAAATCACCAAACGTAGCGGACCACTTGGGGTGACCTATGGCAGAGGTGTTGGCTATCCAATAAAGGTTCCCGGGGCGGCGGTACCCATTCCCGCCTCCCAAATTGTGTGCCTCCCAAAAAAAAAAACTTGGGAATCGTTTAATATTTCGTACATATCACCAGCTCGACGCGCTTTCAATGTTTGAGATTTTAAATACAAACAGATAATTTGGTCCGCTTGCAAAAGGCCTGCACTCGGTGAGATTAAAATGGATCTCCCTGATTTTATTCATGTGGTATTATAATGGTAGGTAAAATTTTTGACTAGCATATAGTTTTAACTTAAAATGGTAGTAATATGTTTTATTGATTTTATAGTCTTCAGTCAGATGTTATAAAGTAATATTAGGTAATATGTTTTAGCAGTGCTGCACATGAACACACTGTGCAACAAGCCGCCCTCGGTTGTGACGCCCCTGAACATAATCTTTTTCATAATGCCAAGCAGAAATGAATAATATTATTACTACGCCGAAACAACACTTTAAGCAAGTTTTGTGAAATACAACTCCATCAGCCTTCTTAATTATTTTTCTGGGCAATTACAAGCTGACATATCTTCACTCATAATCATCACGCAATTTAATAATTAGACATGAAATGTACAGTGGTAGCTACTGGCTGGCTGGCTAGGTATACACTACTCGCCCGTCGCTATCAAAAGATTGATCGCGGCGAACGTTTCTTTTCCGTTCATAAATACAAACAAAATAATAACACAGACCCTGGAAGACAGAAGAACAGCTTACCTGAGAACTGGCAGAAGTACCTGCCGTGGGAAGCCGGGTGATTCGACAGAATTTCCTCGTGCCGAAACATTAAAGCCTTCAGTGTTTTCGACAAAAAATAATTTTCGACGAGATAATGTCTGATCGAAATATGGACCTATAGACAAATGAAATATACTAAAAGTGCGGGGGATATTGATAATATTATTGTTAAGGCTTTGAAGATTTTTATCGGATAATTGGTTTTGCGAAACGAAAGACACGGTCAACGGTCACGGTCAACATACTTTGAAGTGATAAATTTCAAAAGTGGTAACCCGGTTTCGTGATATTTACGTAATACAAATTGTATTTGATAAAACATTTATGTTTTTTTTTTATTTTTTTTTAAATGAACTCCACACAGGAGGCCCTGAAGAAAATAATTTCCCTGAGGGCCTATGTCATCTTTGGGGATGCTGTGTGGAGGGTTTTTTTTAAGGAAAGGAAGGAGAGGAGAGTTCTGGGAAGGAAAAGGGTTTAAGGGGTGGGTAGGAATCTGGAGTTCAGTGTGTCCTGGTCATCCGCCTCCAAGACCTAGACAAACCTCACTCCATGAACCCGGGCACCCCTGCTAAATCACCAAACGTAGCGAACCACTTGGGGTGACCTATGGCAGAGGTGTTGGTTATCTAATTAAGGTAAGGTATTAAAATGTTTTTATATATGTTCATTAAATATAATATAATTTGCAATTTTACCATCAGGAATCTCGTTGAATTGGCCTCACTAAGTGTTTCTTTTTAATCGTAATATGTATTTTAAATATGTTATTGATTTTTATTATTTTTTTCTTAAATCATCCATAATATCACGAGCGGCATCATGATATTTAATGGTGCTTTATCGTTAATGTAAAAATGAGGCCATAATGTTAAATTCTTTCTTAATAAAGGTAAATATTTTTCTAGCCGTTAGCAGTGCGGCTAAGGAGGGCAAAAGCTAATCACCATTAGTTAGGCTGTTTTCTAATTTCGCGGGAGGACTTCAAGCGAGTGAAAGTTTCTATAAAAAAGGCGTCGAGTTCCAGAAAACTTGGCATCCGGACATAATCTACGGACTGTGTTTTTTTATTCGCAGAGAACCCTTCACGTCAGTCTGTGTTGCGGGCTTTTTTCGGTAAATCATTTAGGTTAAGCCCACAGAATCGTTCGCGTCACGCTGGGAAACGTCATAAAAATAAAATGGAAGTTTACGTGCTGCGTCATTGTTTTCTCTTTGCTTTGTTTCTTTTATTTTATATGGATGGACCGCAAGACGGCGCTACGTCATGCCTCAGACACCAGACACCAGACACCCGACAGTCACCCGGACACCTGAAGGGGAAGAATAAGAGAATTTCTTAATTTCCGCAAAATGTGTAATTCATCATTTTAATCATTTTAGCGTCCCCAGTCTGATACATTGAATAATAAGGTGATATTGTCCACGCTTTGGTTTTAATTTTTTTCATATCTTCATATAATAATATTTTCTCAATACAAATTCAGTTTACAATACGTAGGTCATATTTAAAAAAAAAATGTTTTTGATTCAATGTTAGTTGAGTTTTCCCAGCCTCCCATCTACTGCCGTCTGGAGCCAGTGAGACCATGGCATCTCTAATAGGGGTATGTTGTGAGGCTGGAGGTAGTGAGGAGGGGAAGAAGATGGGAAAGAGGATTTTCTATCCAGGTCTGGTCACCAAACACGGCTAAAGCGATTTTCAAGCGCGTTTTACATTTTGGAATGGTGGTCTTACACAAGGGCTATAGGGACAGAATCTTCAACTCTGGAATGTGGCGAAAATATCATTTATTATGTTTAAATGAATTAATTGTGAAATAACACAAATTAATAAATACACTTTTTTTTGTTAGTAATGTATGTTTAGTAAGAACATATTTTGGCAGAATCCCGAAAAAGATTGTACATCTATTTACTGTTTCTAGTAGTTTTGTAGGTATCAAATACATATAAACTCGTATACCGAAAGTAAGAGCGGCCCCAATGTGGATACTTGAAGAGCTTAATATATTTACATTATTTATACTTATTTATTTATTTGAGACACAAACAGGATATTTACAGAGCATTATTTTGGTTAATGTATAACAAATTAAGATACAAATATAAATATCCCTAGACTAATGTGTCTACAGTAATAACATTAGCGTATTCACAGACACATGAAAAACAATGTAAGTATTTTTTTAAATAATTTAGAAACTTAAATAGAAAATTTGAAATACATGTTAGCTACATAATATTTAAAGTGTTTATTAAAAATAATAAAACAACATTTTAGTTGCACAAATCATGGAGATATTTCTTAAAACAAGTAAAATTATTCACAAAAATATCTATTATAGAGTGTGATTTAGTGAGATCGTTGTAAGATCGTGACATTCTAGATATGGGATTAAAGTATCCCGTATTATTGTTAAAAATTTCGGTCCAAAATATGTCAAATTTTCTGGTAGATTTGGGCCTGGCGTATAAATTGATTTCATTGATTAAGTTACTATCTACTAGGTTGTTAACAATTTTATAAAACATTAAGAGGTCATTTATATTACGTCTTTTAACTAGACTCTAAATTGAAATGTGTAAGTCTTTGTTCGTACCCGTCTAGAAGATGGTAGACACCTGACCGGTAAGACAAAATCCGTGTAAATTTCCTTTGGACTGATTCAAGTCTAGATACCTGTGAACTATAGTGTGGATTCCAGACTGTTGACCCGTACTCAAGAACACTACGGATTAATGAATTAAAGAGAATTATTAGGCTATTAAATTCTTAAACAGTTTGGTTGATCTTACAATGAAACCAAGTAATTTATTTGACTTACTCACAATGTATTCAATGTGTTGGTTGAACGTTAGTTTGTTGTCAAATATAATTCCTAAGTCTTTTATCGACTCAACTGTATCCAGATCGTGACCACATATGCTGTATGAATATAGAGTTTTGTTGGTGTTCTTGGTGAAATTAATAACTTTGCACTTAGGTATATTTAGTTCCATTTCATTGTCAACACACCAGGTTATTGTGTTAAGGTCTTGTTGTAAGAGTTCACAATCGTCCATAGATTTAATTGCTTTATACAATTTGAGGTCATCAGCATATAGAGAAAAATTACAGCAGAGTTTATATGTAAGGTCGTTAATAAAGATCAAGAAAAGCAAAGGTCCAAGGTGCGATCCTTGTGGTACACCCGACGTTACGTTAAATACGTTTTTGGCTTGTTTTTGTTTTAAATTTTTAAAATTAAACCCAACCTATAAACCTTAATATTAAATTCAAAAAGTCCCTGAGAGATGTCTTACGTGACGTCATCATTTGTCTTTTCGTTTTCATACAAGGTGTGTGAGAAGGAAGATTGTGTACCTAAGCATGTTAGAACGGTCATTGACGGTGCCATGTAAGACTCTCTGGGACTACTACGAGTATAAGTTTGTTTAATAAAAAACAAAATAAAAAACTTTATGTTGGCACCATTTTCTTATTTAACATGGATGGACCGCAAACTAAAAACGGAAAATTATTCGTCCAATAATTTGAACGAAATTGCTTTTAAGATTTCCAAATCTTCCATTTTCTGAAATTTGAATATTTCTTTCTTACGACAATTAAGTTGAAAGGAAGTATTGTTTTTGGTAGTTAGGTAGGTAGGTGTGCTTTTTTTTCATTAACTCCACACGTATAATTGAGGAAAATAATTTCCCTCAGGGCCTATGTCATCTGGGATGCAGTGTGGAGGGTCTTTTTGAGGAGAGGAAGGAATGAACATTGATCTTGAAGAGACCCATGTTGTAGGAGGGAGAAAACACAGAAGCCGGCAAATCATTCCATATCCGAGATGTTGAACTCAAGAACGAGTCGAAAAAACGACCCGTTCTCATGTGATAAATATCAACCGTGTCATATGTTGGGCACGCGTTTGGCGTGTCTCCCGACTATGCACCGGTGCCGAAGGAATCAATGACGCTAGTTCCTCGGAGCATCTTCCATTGAAATACCGGTAGAACATGGATAGCATTCCCACCCGACGCCCGTGCTCTAAAGATTGCAATCCGTTCGTTAAGGTGGGAGAATCTATCAAACGGACCGCCCGTTTATGCATAGAGTCGAGGGTACTTTTCAAGTATTTTGGTGCTCTAGACCAGAGGTGGCTGCCAAATTCAACCATAGGGCGCATTTGCGATTTGTACAGGGTTGGCAGTTAGCCTATTATGTACAATGGTAAATACTTGTAATTTATTAATTAAATCTGATATATGGTAGGCATATTTCTTTTTCATATTTTTACCGAGGTCAACGGATTAACTACGTTATCGAATCTCACTAGAGTCAAGTTTTCGGAAGGCTAGTGAGAATAGCGAAGCTCCATTAATTTCTACACAGGCCACGTTTATTCATAGGATACGTTTAAGATTGATCAATGAAGGATGCGCACTGCATTTGGGTTTATAGCCTGTTTCACGTGCCAATTCCGACGGGAGTGTAAGGGAAAAGCAGGGGTATTTTCTTTTAAAGAGTTTCAGAATCGTAAAATAGGTTTCGATATTGCGCCATTAATCTCGGTAAGAACGTGTGATCTCGGTAAGGAATACAGCATATCTTGATCTCAAACGTAACCTAAAATAGCATGGGGTGAGGATTCAACAAAATATTTGATGCTGGCTGAGTTTTTGGTGATTCGCCTTGATTCGAAAAAGTTTCTAAGAGGTTAACATCAACAGTTACACATCTATTCAATATTTGGATAGGTTTTATACGACGAACTTCGAAGTTTATTGAAAGTGTTAATAATGAAATAAACAAATTGTGTTTTAATTAGTTTTGTCATGTCAGATTCAATCTTTTAACGTTTTTTGAGGTTAAATGATTACTGCTAAGAGGCTTTTAAAAACTCCACAATTTTTATTTCGAAAAATACTTCCTACGGGAAAAACATCCAAGGGGAATATTTGTTTCAAGATGTTCATGTTTTTCAGGGGGGTCATTTAATTGCTCATTGACTTGCGGTCGTTCACGGTATTTCTTTTCATTGGGAAAAAGATTACGTGTCAGGTACTCGTATTCAGATTTTCGTTCGGAATGGTTTTCTTCTGAATTCTGGTTTTCTTCTGTCAGCAAACGCGGTGCCTATTGCCCATACCTTTTTTATCCCCAAATGATCGTGTACGATACTTCATGTAATGAATGTGAGTCCAAGTTTAAATAGGAAAAAAAGAATAATGAATGGGATTCTTTGTTTGGACATGAATTAAGGTATAAAAGGGCATGTCTTGTATGAGAGCGCTCTCTTCACCGTTGACCACCACGCGATAAACGTTACTTAAATATAGTCTATAATTTAACGTGTTATATTATTTTATTTAACGGTCCGAATACAGTAAACTCACCACATCTTACTTCACACGCGCAAAATTGATACTCACTATCTCCGCTATATTGCACAACTTCAAAGGACGGTATTCAAAACGATTTGTTGAATTTTTCGTGCTATTCCCTCATTTCGTTGATCATTGCAGTTTGTATCTTCACAGCTCTTTCCATCACGTTTGAAATCAGTCACCCAATTGTTAATGGTGCTAATCAAAGGCAAAGAGTCTTCCGAAATAGCTTTCCACTTTGATTTTTTTAAATCTGAAATGCGGATTTCGCTATTAAAAAATAAAATTGACATTTGTGCAGTACAAACCTAAAATTTTTACATTTTAGCAAAAATTAAAAACTTCATTTTCACGAGCTTCACACAAACGCGACGTGTGATTCGCCATTGTTATCTGTTATTTTTTCATGTTGGTACAAAAATTGCACTGTCATTTATCCATCTAATCCACTACTGTCATCTATCTGTCGTTTCGGATATCTACTTATCAATCATATCATTAGCAACAACAAGAAAAAAAACCCGCACTCAAAGAATATAATATTTTATTTTTATTTTTTATTAGTATCTATAACAAAATTTGTACATAATGTATTTATAAATTGTATTATATTAAGGTATTGTAAAGTTTTTTTTTTCACAGTCCTCCTCACTAGGGTTTCCTGTTCTGAGGCATGTAAAAACATATTTATGAAAACTGACAGTAATACTTAGGAACTATTCGAATAACACGTAAATATGCCTAACCCAATCTTTTTCATTTGGTTTTTTTGTATTTTTTTATATATATGTTCACATTTTTAAGCATATTTATGGAGTTTCTAACAACTTTTTTCTTTTTCATTGAGAATTATGGGTAACGTCGCCCCGGAAACCATTTATTGGATAACCTACACCTCTGCTTGGTCATCTCAAGTGGTTCGCTACGTTTTGTGATTAAGCAGGGGTGCCCGGGTTCATTTCGGTCAGGTTTGTTCGGATATTATTGCGGATGGGTCTGCAACCAACTGCGTGGCAGGCCGGATCGGGAGAGACTGGTTGAGGGAAATCTTTTGACCTCTCTAGCAGCACTCTCAGCATGATTTGGATCACAGTGGAAGGGACGAATGCATTCGTCCGTCACTTCTAGGCACACTGACCCCCAGATTCCTACCCGCCCCTAATACTTTTTTCCTCCTAGAACTTTCTCACCTTCCTTCCATAAAAAGACCCTCCACACAGCATGCCCAAAGATGATGTAGGCCCCGAAGGGAATTATTTTCCTCAAGGCCTCCAGTGTGGAACTAATATAAAAATGCAAACTTTTTTGTTGCCCTATTTTAACGTTTAAACATGTTGGTTTTTCAAAAAAGTGGTTAAAACTAAGTATTTTATTAATTTTGAATTTAATTTTTATCATGTTTATCTAATCTACTACCAAAATTAATAAAAAAAAAGTTTTGGAATCATTCCGATATGGTTTTTATTGAAGTATGGTGCTTAAAAAAAAAAAAACGAAATTCGCAGTAATTTATCGACCGAAGTAGCTGATTGGCCAGATGAATTTTGCAAAGCACCGCTCAAATTCAAATGAATTGTCGATGAAGATCCGTATTGTGTAGAATCACACCTGGCTTTCTTGATAATCATGACAAGTGCATTGGTCATGACATCAAATTATATTGTTTACACACGAAGGTAGTACGCAACAGCATTTTGCTTTGCTTGATCGTTTTGTATTCTGAACTGTTTATTATAAACCCTGGAGGCTATGAGTATTTCACGTTGAAGTTGTTTGTTCATAACCACATTATGAAAGCTTAATTAATAATTAATGCGACATTCTAGTTTAGATTCTAGATATTTCCAGAGATTCACTGCTAGGCTCAAACTAAATATTTGATTAGATGTAAAAAAAAATAAATTAAAAAACTCCACGAGGTAAATATAAAAATATAAAGTTTTTGTAGCTTTTTATTTTATTTTTAGTAGTATTATTGTCTGAAAGACCGATTGCTGTCTGGCTGGTCTATTTTTGGTACGATAGTTAAAAATCTTAAAATGAATCAATCATCTCTTTTCCAAGTCAACCTTTTGACTTAACCCTTGACTCTGTGCAGAAACGGGCGGTCCGTTTGATAGATTCTCCGAATTTAACTAACGGATTGCAATCTTTAGAGCACAGGCGCCAGGTGGGAATGCTGTCCTTGTTCTACCGGTATTACAATGGAAGATGCTCCGAGGAACTAGCGTCATTGATCCCCTCGGCACCGGTGCATAGTCGGGAAACACGCCAAACGCGCGCTCAACATTTGTACACGGTTGACATTAGTCACATGAGAACGGGTCGTTTCTACGACTCGTTCTTGAGTTCAACAGCTCGGCTGTGGAACGATTTGCCGGCCTCTGTGTTTCCTCCCTCCTACAATATGGGTCTCTTCAAGACCCATGTTCACTCCTTCCTCTCCTCAAAAACACCCTCCACACAGCATCCTCAAAGATGACATAGGCCCTGAGGGAAATTATTTTTTCCTCAGGGCCTCCTGTGTGGAGTTAATGTAAAAAAAAAAAAAAAAAACACAACTTTTAACCTTTCAATTCGAATCGAGTATTAATATTAGCCGACCCGCGTGCAACTTTTTGTTCTTACTATACTCGTATGCTTAGGTTAATATTTATTAATCAATTTATTTATTTATTTATTAATTACCGGTGATTTTTAGGGATTTTAAATATAAATAGTAAGAAATATTTATTTTACAGTATTTATTGTACATAACTGAACTGTCTCAGTAAAAATATTTTATATTTGCTTAAAGATAAATTGAAGATGTCCACTGACTTGGTATAATTGTTTCCCTCCATTAGTATTTTGGGCAAAGAGGAATACATTTTGAAGTTAGTCCCAGAACTAATAAACTTAAATAAATCCTGACTTCTAGTATTACATTGCGGAATCCGGAAAAATCCGGAATCGATTCAAGCAATACTGGACTGTCGACTAAATCATTTAGAATTTCATACAGAGATACCCAGTCGGTTAAAATTCTTCTGTCTGACAATTTGAACATATTTATGTAATTTAACGGAGTGTTGTAGTTCAACATAATTGCTGAAATACCCATGTCAAAATTTAGAAAACGTTAGAATTTGTTTTGTATTCTTTCAACAGCTTTATAATAATTATTATACTAACAATTATATAATACTTTTATATTAAATATTATACAAATTTTTGTTATGATTCCGATTACTGACAAACACAAGTGTAAGCGCCCTTGAGGTGATTTTTCACAAAAACGGCGCTCTACAAATTGACCAATTATTATTATTATTATTATTATGGTTGCCACTATATTCAAGTCCATCCAATTAATTATTAAATTAAGCGTCTTATTATTGACTACTTGGTCTCTATGCAGTTTTTTTTTTTATTTTCGCCAAAGTTACAGCCAAGAAGAAATCGGCCTAAGCCTGGGCGTATGGCTGGCCTATAAGTGACAAGTGATGTAGAAAGTTAACCCTCGTTACCGATACTATTTCACACAAAAAAGCCTCAACTGGACAAGAAAAACAAAGATTTTTTTAAAGGTAAAAATCAAAAAAAAAAATCAAAAGTGTTATACATTATTTATCGAAAATTTCCTTAAACGAATTATTTCATACACCTGTGAAATATTTATACAGTGTATATTACATTACGCTTATGTTTTTGTGCGTTTTTTTTCGATCACTATGTTTATATAAGTAACAGGAAACCTCAATAAAATGCATTAGATCTCGTATGTTAAAGAAAAATATTGGTGCTTTAAAAGAAAAAAAGAATCTCTCCATTTTTATTACAACAAATTTCTTTTTATAACTTTTGAAGATTATTCTCAACAAAATAATAAATCATTGAAGAAGAAAATAACTAATAATCAACATAAAAATATGAAAGAGAACAAAAATAGAAGATGAAAGAGAACAGAAAAAAAAAAAAATAACGGTTGCAACTAGGACTCGAATTCCGAACCTTTCGGGTTGGGGACAAACGCCTTGCCAATTCGGCCACAACTTATTTGAACATCATGTTTGTTAATCTTATATTTAAAATTTTAGATTTAGCAATATAATCTTCGACTATTTTTTTTCCATATTATTGGCAACTATATTTTTGCATTGGAAACAAGTGTTCTAAGAACTGGTTTGTAACCAAGATTGTGTCCCGGATAAATATAACTGACAATTACAACGAGACTATCTAAGTTACAAACCATTTCTTCGAACATTTGTTTCCAATGAAAAAGGTTGCCAATCATAAGGAAAAAAAAGGTATAATATAATTTGTTAATTCTAAAATTTTAAATATGAGATTAACAAATATGATATTCAAATAAGAGTTGGCAGTAGTCGAATTGGTAAGGCGTTCATCCCGATAAGACGAAAGATTATGTGTTCGAGTCCAGTTGCCAAGGTTATCTTTTTATTTTTCTGTATCTTGTTCTCTCTTAGATTATTATTGTTATCTGCTTCTTCAAAAAAACTCTCTTTTATTTTCGTACTTGCATAGAAACACAATCGGTCACAATAATTAATGACGTCAATGACCCTCTAGTTTTGTGCTAATTAGACAAATTGAAAGAAATGTTGACTCGTTTTTTTCTGACTTTTTTTTCTCGTAGATCACTTTCAAAGTTTTATTGGTCACGGTGGACCTCCTGCTGGTACATGTCTACCATATTCCCAAAACCGACACGCATAGTACTGAATATTGACAAACGGAGGCAAAATGGACCGGTATTCGAGATTATATTTGCCATGACGGAGGGGGCGTAATGGGATATGGGTGTGTTCCCATCTCAATACAGTACACCCATATCCCATTACATTGTACTGTATTGGGCTGGAAACACACCCATATCCTATTACGCCCACCCCCCCTTGCATAGCTGGGCGTTTTAAGATCTCATGACTGCATAACCGGTACAACAACGTGCGCTGTACGCCAGTCGCTTTGTTATGGAGGGGAAGTAATGGGATATGAGACGAGGGATGGGATGGGATATGGATATGGGGCACGGGATGGGTCTCAATCGAAACCAGTTCGTGGACCCCCACTTACAACTTGTGGACCCCTGGGGGTCCACTTGGACCACTTTGTGAATCACTGGTCTAGACAGATTCACAGTCAACATTGTCTGAATGATATTTTTCGGTGTCAAGAGTACAACAGGATATCAATCTGAACTCTAATATAGTAGGACGCGTGCGCACTGTGATTTTAGTGAGTTTAATTTAAATATTTGATATGTACATTACATCTGTTACATAAATACCATGTTACTGGTAACATAGATAGTAAGCTTATACGCTTATGATAAAGTAACCCATTTGCCGGATTCATCTTCCACACCCGGGGCGTGAAATAGCTGAGACTGTTTGAAATGCGGTAAGGAAATACATGTTGGTACTAATTTCCGGACTGGGGTAAAAAATGAGCGAATATCTAGGGCGAAGCGAAAAGCGCAAAATCACAACCTCAATGGATTAAATTTACTGCAAGTCAAGTTATTTTAACTCACAACACCCCACTCAAGTCTCGTGTGACGCAAACGTCGTCTAACTACTAAATTATTATAATCCTTGACCTATTTCCATCGCGCTGTTTTAATGAAATATTGCCTCAAAGTTAGAAAATAACTTTAAACTTAAGTAAAATGATCATGCAAGAAGAAGCACACGAATACATCGCACTTCTTGGCTACAAAATCTTTATGACTGGCACCAGTGCATTTCCTGAATGATTCGGGCTGCAGTCCGAAGGGTGAAGATCAAGGGGGTATTCTAGTCTAGAAGCATGAATTGTAGGTGTTTTTTCAGGTGCGAAAAAAAAAGAACTATTAAGATTTTTCCAGCCATTACTTTACCAAATATTTATTAAACATTAAAAAATACATAAAAAAAAAATAAAAAAAAAGAAATTCAAAAAGTTACAGGGTGTTGAAGTAGGGGGTCTCAAAAAATGGCTGTCTGAAATAAAAAGAGATTTTTTTACCCCTTTTTTGACTTATCGGAATTTTTAAAAAATAGTAAAAATTGAAATTTTGTAATAATTTTGGTTGGAGTGATGCGTAGAAAAAGCTCACACCAAATTTCAAGCATATTGGTTACGTAGGACTTGAGATATCGTGTCAACCGTCTCGAAAAAAGTGGTTTCGAGAAACACGCGTTTAAAGTTTTGCTCCACTTAGATTCTGGTTAGATTCCGTTTAAACCGCGACATTAAAATGGTTATAACTTTTAGAATAAAGCGAATTTCGAAAAATCCTTTAAAGGAGATATTTTGGAATATTTTAACATTGGAAATATGAAGAATTTTTTTTTTCTACACTTGAATACTGCCTTAACACTACGATAACCAATATCCGATACCAGAGTGAGGGCACCAGGAGAATAAGAAAAATAAGAAGTAAATTATCTTAGATTTTATGATATACATTAATTGATACTTGAGTCGGGCGATGTCAAGAGTCAGAATAACAGAAGAGCATGTATGAGACGATGTATGAATGTGAACGAAGCAAGGAGTGTGCCAAGATCGAGTTGTTTGGCGGTCCGTCCTCTCTGCCTACCCCTGCGGGGAAATGGCGTGATGGTTAGTTAGTTAGTTATATTAATTTATACTTAGATATCAAATTCTAAGGGAGAGTTATCTGTAATGAGACATGTTACTAACATGATATACCGCATTACTTATTTCTCAGTACTGCAAACTTCCAACGCGTTGCTAAATTAGAATTCAGTCGTACCCCTAGCAATATGTTAACTTCAGTTAGCGTCTTTCTGCCAGGCGAATACCATTCAGTGACGGATGTTTCATGTAGTTCGTTGATTTCGTTGCACTTAAACGCTTGACTGATTGTGTTTATACGATTGAAGTTACTCTCTGCCTTTGTTCAACTGTGAAAACTCTAATGCCACTCGGCATATAATTTATTATTAAAATAATGTTTTATTGGGGTGATATGAAAGAGTCATTAAACCTCGATTAAGGCATACATTTAAGCTTTAGGGATATTATTTTCTGAATCTGATTTTAATGGGGTTTTACAAAACTGGAAATAATTGTTTTTGAGACAACTTAGACATACACTTACTTACTTGGTGTGAATACCGTACTTTTTTTTTTCAAGGTTTAATTTATTTATTATAAATACAAAGTAATACAATATGACAGCAAAAAAAAATATTATTCAGAAAAAAGAAAAGTCCCAATAAACTACTTTTTAGCAGTTTGTCGATGGGTACTTTTACTTTGGAGATATAAATAAACTTATTTTACTTTATTATGCAGTCAGAATTTTGGTGTAGGTTTAATACAAATATTTCTTTCGGCAAGCCAATTTTTCAACAAAATATTTGTTTAACCTACCTTACATAACATTTTTCGTGAAATAATATTTTTAAATCTACATAAGAACAGTGCTACGCCAAGGTTTGTAGAAAATGTACTTAACAAGGTTAGCTCATAAGTCCCGAAATAGAGATGGTTGATACATGAAACAGGTTGTCGCTGCGGTTCCAGTTACCGGAGACTGGTTGAACAGTTTCTTTACCATTTACTTTTGTGATCTGTTTTTCAAAAGAAAAAAAAAACATGGGAGTGGGACCAGAATAATTCTATGAAAAATTGAACCGGTCCCTTAAAAATCATAATAAACGATGATCGTAGTGATAAATGTGGTTTATTATTCTTATATTTTTTAATTTGATATAAACTATTCCAAGAACCGGTTCCAAAAATAACCGGTTCCTTGAAAAAAATACCAATGGTGACATTGACAGCAAAGGAACTGTTTCCATACCTTTTGTTTCCATACCGCGCTTGAAGCTTTTTATTATTCGATTATTCTCAGTTTAATCCTGGATCTGTCAATTTGGTAAGTAAGAGTTTCAATTTGGGGAATTGACATTATTTGTCAAAAAACAAGCATTCCGATATTCGTCATTGCATAAGGCTCTAATATCCTCGAATCTACATCATCAATGTGGAAGTAACACAGGAAATAATTCCTGGATTATTTACAGTTTAATCCAAATACTATTCTATTTTGATCATATTTTAATTAATAATAATTAGTATAATTACAACCCACATTGATAAATAAGTCATTTATAAATACATTCAGTCGCTTGACGCCATTAACTTGTATTGCAGTTAATTCAAATATTCTGGTTAAGAGTTAAGGTCCGACCAAAACAGGACTTTCTACCGAAACCGAAACAGAATCTTCGGTATCTGCCTCAGTTAACACGTGTTAAATAAATAAATAAAACAAACAATAATTGAAGTATGTGATAAAATAATAATTTATTTTTTTGATATTGCTGGCATAAAACAAAAATAAATTAACTAACATGTTAACTACTTCTTGGAACAAAAATTTGTCAATAATTAACACTTATGTACACTGTAAAGGAAGGACCCCATTAATCGAGTATTTTAAATTTAATTGCGTTTAAAATCACAACATTCTTAAAACTAAATTTAACATTTATTGAAATCTTTTGATTGCAGTTAGTAATGTATGATTATCTAATTAATAGCTAATAATTAATTATCAATCTCAACAAAGAAAGAAAAGAAAGGCAAATACCGTTCTTGAGATAAATTAATCAGTCTCAACAAAGGTTACTTAATTAGTTTGTACGACAATTAAGTACTTAATTTAAAAATCAGTTTTTAATAAATAAAAATAATTAACTTAAGTATTCGTAATTAAAAAGTCAAAAGTACGTTAAAAAAGCAGTTTTTCTACTTTTTCACCAAGGAGGTTCTGCGTATATTATTTGTCCAGCGACACTAAAAAGCTGCTCGCGGGTGACATGAGCCACGAACTCACGCAAAATCAGCCGAACGACGCGCGATAATTCACGAACGCAGAGTTTCGGTGCGACCGAAGGTTCGGCAAATTTTCTGCCGAAACCGAAACTGATGCCGAAACTAGATTTTTTTGCCGAAACTTGCCGAAACCGCAATTGAACCTTCGGTCGGTCACTACAGAGATTGGACTTCAAACTACGTCACAACTTTCTAGACAAACACTAAGCATAAAAAATATTTTAAATTACAAAAAAAAAATTGTGGTCATGTTACATTCTTGTGTTTGTACTTGTACATCTTTTTCATTAATTAAAAAATGTTTAAAATTTTTTTTAAATACTTCAGTATTTTTTACCTATTATTTTTGTAATGGTTAAGCACACTCAATTTCAGCTGCCTTCCAAGTGGATTTTTGTGTTAAAAAATCGTAAATCTAATAAAATATTCATAAGAGAACACCTAAAATTATTTTTACCTTAAACACACAAGGCTGCCTAAGCAAATGTTTGAACACACAATCTACCAGGCAGTGAAATGTCTTTGTTGACCCAGTAGAAAATAATAATGCTGTTGGTTGTTTTACGTCGAGCAGAAATTGTTGAAAAAGTCAACAACGTGGAGGAAAAATAAAAATTAACATAATTATTATTGGCGTAAGAGCTGAGGCTTTCGTAGAAAACAACTAAAAATTCTTGTTTAAGGTTTTTCAAGTGGAGTTAGCGATTTTATCCGATGTTACGCGCGTTTACTTTAAACTTGTATCCCCATTATATATGCCCGATTGCTTTTTTCTACTTGAAAATTGTAGAAGGTTTTAATTAAAGCACTTTGCAATACTGGATATTTACTTTCATTAACTTTCATTTCATATTCATAACACCAGCCTTTTTAAAAAATAAATCGTTAAGTTTCTGAAATCAATACAATCAATCTCGATGTTTCAAATTCTCACTTTGACAGCTTGATAAAACATTTTCGTTGTGCAATGTAAAATAGATTTTGTTTTTTTACATATACAATGACAACCTCTGTGGTCGCGGGGTAAGGCTCTTGACGAGCGATCCAGAGATCGCAGATTCAAATACCGGCGGGCGCAGGTAAATTTTTAATTAATTTTAATAAATACAATAGTATAACTTTGTTTTTTTTTTTGTTTTTTTTTCTCCTTTATTTTCCCAAATTTTACAATTGATGTAAACAATATTATGACATAATAAGAACAATGGGAACCCACTAAGGCGCAGCCTGTGCGTGGGTAATATAGTTCAATATATTTTATTATTGTACCTTGAAGGAACAAACAATGGGCATATAAAGCAAAAAATGATTAGAATTTGTTTAAATAGCTATGCACAAAATGAGCATACAAACAGTGCAACAGTAAGTGTATAGTATAATATTGAGTATAATAGTAATTGCATATTAAGTGAAGTAGTGTAATAACAGTGGAATAATAAGTGCATAGTGGAACAATAAGTGCATAGTGTAATAATAAGTGTGAAAAAAACATAAAGTCATACAAGTTAAACAAACAACGTTTCAATATCTACATTGTCAAGCCATGACTTCAATTCCTTTGTGTATTGAGGAAGTTTAGTTATCATTTGAATATTTTTCGGTAGAAGATTGAATGTACGAGGTCCAATGAAACTGCTGTGAGTTTGCATTTGTTTGGTATTCGTTTGGGGGGTATAAAAAACATTATTATTTCTAATGTTGATTCTATTTTCATTTTTTTCGAATTTGTTTTTGTTTTAAAAGATATATTTCATATTTTGCATTATAAATAGTTTACGGAGATTGAATAGTTTAGCTCCTTTGTATAATGCATCTGTCGAAAATGTTCTGTTTATATTAAACATAACTTTAATAATAAAATTTTGAGTTATTTGTAAAGGTTTTATAAATACATCAAGCGCACCACCCCATCCTATTATTCCGTACATGAGTGAAGATTGCACCAGAGAAAAATAAATCATTTTTAATTTGTCAATATTAAGTACTTCTTTAAGTCTGTAAAATATGTACGTAAGGTATCTTAATTTAGTAACGGTATTATTAATTTGTGATTGCCAATTTAAATTTGTATCAATATAAATACCCAAATATTTGATTTTTTCAACTTTTCCAAGTTCAAAGCAAGAAGAGCATGTTACTTGATTACAATTAGCATTATGTATTCTAATTTTAAGGTTATTGGGGGGTTTGTTTTTACTGTTTTTATAAAAAGTTAGGTAAAAAGTTTTATTGTAGTTTAAGAAGAGTCTATTACTTTTTAGCCATGATGAGACATATGCAATACATTTTGTTGCATTCAAAAAAGTTTCAAGCCAGGATTTTCCATTTACTATTATTGCTGTATCATCAGCGTACGATACATTTTCACCAGGGATTACAACATTACATAAATTATTTATATATATTAGAAACAGAATTGGGCCGAGAACAGTTCCCTGTGGTACTCCGTTTTTTATCCTTGTTTCTGTACTATAAAAATTCCCTATTTTTGTTTTTTGTTTTCTGTCTTTGAGGTAGTTAGTGAGAATTTTTAGTGTATCTTTTTTAAAACCTATTTGATAAATTTTTTTTATAAGTAGATTGTGATTTACCGTGTCAAAAGCTTTTCTCAAGTCTAAAAATATAGCAAAACTTTTTTTTTTGATCAACAGATGTGTATAACTTTTTTGTCAGATCGAATATTGCATCTTCAGTGCTTAGTTTACTTCTGAAGCCATATTGATTTTGTGACAGAATTTTGTTTTGTTCTAGGTAATTCATTATTCTACTTTTGATACATTTTTCAAATATTTTTGAAAGATTTGAAACTAGGGAGATAGATCTGTAATTGTCTAATATGAGCGTTTCACCCGATTTGTGTATTGGAATTATGGTGGAGATTTTAAATTGTTCTGGAAAATGTCCCCCTTTTAGGGAAATATTATAAATATGTAGTAATGGAGTTAAAATATATTGTTTTATTTTTTTTAGTGTGTTGCCTGCTAAACCATCAATTCCTGTAGAATTGGTGGATTTTAGACCGTCAATGTGTTTTTCAATTTCATTTGTTGTGATGGGTGAAAAATATTCTAAGGAGTTAATTGAATCGTAAGTTGATACTAAATCTACGGGCGTTGTATTATCAATTTTACTAGAAGATTCAAGGACTTGATCTACTACATTTGTGAAGAAGTTGTTAAAGTTTTCAGCAATGGCTGATTTGTCAGTTATAATATTGTTATTTATTTTAATCTCATTTACATCAGTTGATGCTAATTCTTTTTTGTTCGTTATTTCATTGATAATATTCCACGTTTTCTTAGCATCATTTTTTGCGTTTTGAATTTGTTCACAATAGTATTTTTTTTTACAACTTCTTATTAACCTATTCAGTAAATTTCTGTACAATAAATATTTTGTTTTTATAAAAGACATTGTTCTTACATTGTTTTTTTGACAGTATCTTTCATAATTTAACATCTCTCTGTATAGTTTATCTCTTTGTTTAATGGAAACTATTAGTCCTACAGTGGTCCAAGGCTTAATTTTTTTATATTTTTTCTTAGAGAAAACAATTTTACTTGTACTTTTCGAAATATAATCTTGTAGAGTTTTATAAAACAATGCTAATGCTGAATGTGGGTTAGCTATTGAAAGTATATTGTCCCATTTTTCTGAACAAAGTAGATTGTTTAATGTGACGTAATTAATATCATTTCTTTCAACAGTATCAGAATATTCTTTTGAATTTGTGGTTAAAATGTTGTGTCCGTAAAATGTTGGATAGTGGTCAGTAATGTTTGTTTTTAGTGTTGAAGATGTAGTTTTAACGTGTTTGTGTGTTTTGACGAATATGTGATCTAGAGTTGTGGAATTATTCAGATTTTCTCTTGTTGGGGAATTTATGTATGACTGATATCCTGCACATGACAAACAATCTAAATATTCATTTATGAAATTTGTTCTTTTGTTATTTTCATTTATGTCTATATTGATGTCACCAGTTAATATTGCAAGGTTGAAGTTATTTCTGTTAGTCAATTTTAAAAACGAATTAAGTTCGTTAGTGAAGAGAGACTCGTTCAATGAAGGTGATTTATATATAGCTAATAACAGATAGTTACAATTTTTGTGGTGAAATGTTAATTTAATAGCATTTGCTGTTTTAAAATCTAGAATTTCATAGACAATTTTCTTGAGACAATTTTTTATAAATACGGTGATTCCATCATGCCCAGTGTGTTTACATTCAGATGAAATGGTAATATATCCTGGAATGTTATATGGGATTACCGTTTTCATCTGTGTTTCTGTTAAGATAATAATACTAGGAGAAAAATCAATGCTATCGAGTAGGATACGAAGTTCATCAAAGTGTTTTCTTAAGCTTCTAATATTCATATTGAGAACTGAAAAATTTACGTCTTTAAAATGATTATTTAGTTCTGTTATTACAAATATAATTTTCATACAAAAAATTTTCATCAGCCATGTTTAAAGATAGAAGTTATTATCACTTATAATATGGTTACATAATCCTTTATTGTGAGGGAATGTCTTCCGGCTGTCTTATATGAATGATTGGAGCTGTTTCATCTTTTCTCATCATTATATTCCCGTTTTTTGCCCAGTTGAATTTGTAGCATAGTCTTGAAGATTTCGCCAGGAACAGAAGGTGTTTATTTTGCTGTGACAGTTGTTCATTAATGTAAACTATGTTATCTTCCGGAAAATTAAAGTTTTTTGTGTACAAAACACCGTACTTTTTTTTTTTTAGCAATAATGTGGTCCTTAGTTTCTTTATTTTGAAATGATACAACAATGGGTGGATATTTGTTAAGAGGATTTCTATTTTTAATTCTGCAAATATTTGTTATTTTTGAAGATTCTGTTTCGCATTTTATGGTATTCAGTATATTGTTGAATATTTTTGTTGCGTTTTCATTTACCTTAAAAGGAACTCCTTGTATTTCTATGTTATTTTGTTTCTGAAATTGTTCCAGTTTGTTTAATTGAAGTTTTATTTCCTTGTTTTCTGTTTGTAGTTGTTTAATCATCGTATCTTTTTTAAATTTTTTTTCTTCATATTCATCGATTTTATTGCAGCAGAATTCTACATATTTTTTAAGGTCTCTGAATTCACTTTTAATTTGTTCTTTAAAAGATTTCATTAATTGTTCTGATAAATCTTCGAATTTTTTTTCCATGAATTTAATCATTTTGTTAGTATTGTAATCTTCCTCTGAATCGCTAGATGGGGCTTTTTTTGTAGCTTTCTTTTGTCTATTCATCTTAATGTTTTTGGTGTATTGCACTAGATGGCGTTATACTTTAGGTAAAAGGTTGGCAAGCCGATCGTCTTATTATAATTTTTAAAAAAATAATTGCTTTGACTAAGGATCGAACTCTGCTCCTTCCAGACTGTGACTGCGAAATGGGACGAGCGACGCTAGTAACGCTGTTACCTAGGCTACGGCCGATTTATCGGTGAGCGTGATAATATTCGTACATTAAGTGCTGTAAGCCTTTAAACTGACGAGTACAGTATTTTGTTTGTTCTTTGCGACAACACTAGCATTGATCACTACACAGATCGTAAATCACTTTAAATGCGTAATTTGAGGGCGATTTAGGTTGATTAAAGTAGCAGAAATCACACTACTCTTCAACAGTTTTATATTAACCAATATCTTTGTGATTATTTCGACTTATTCACTATGATTTAAAATGATTTTGGCAGAGCTATTTTTGGCGTGCACACAGTTTGTATTAGGTACTACGAATTGTTTTAATTCCACTTTATTATTTCCTTATCCAACCGCTTTCGGTTCGTCCTGAACCTTCATCAGGGACGAATAAAAATATATTAAAAAGTGGAATTAAAACAAAGTTATATTATTGTATTTATTATAGCTATGTATTCCTACAAAGTGTTTGCTACATGTGAAAATTTAATTAATTTAATTGCATTATTTTACAATTTAAATATCGTTTAGGCATGCTTACGCAGTGGAAGAGAACCGCTCAAGTAGAGAATTGAAACGTTACTTGAAATGGATTTAGCCGTGTTTCAACCTCCTCTTTCCCACCTTCCTCTTTTCCTTCCCCTCCACCTTCAGCCTCACAAAATAGATCAATTGGATGAGGATGGCGTAAGTAGGCTCCTGGTCGGGAGCAGTTGAGACTCTTGTGTTCAAATTAAAATAAAATAATTATTTCCACAGCCACCAGATACTAATTGTGTTGCTAAAATTCTTCTCTACAGTCAAAGAAAAAAAAATTATGAATGCAAGTATCAATGTTATTGCCTTTTCAAGATATTTTTGAACTCAGTAACTAGGTAGATTGGCAACCTTTCTTCCGTTGAATAAATTTCAGTAATGAAACCTTCCGCAATGAAAACCATCGCTTTGAAATAAACCGATATCAGGATATACCAAGATTTTCTCCCGGCGAATGAAGCGTAATATCACAGAAATTGAATTCATAATATAATGAAGCAAAGGGAAGGACTTAAGGAGAAAGAACTTTTACAAAAAGTGAAGGTAATGTTTTTTAATCAACGCTTAAATGATTGGCGGCTTGGACATTTCCAAAATATAATAAAAAAATAAAGTAGTTATCTATTGTAATATCGTCACTCAATTTTGTAACTGAGTAAAATACCCCTTTTGGAAATGTATACAGTTTTATTTTTTACTTTAAAAACCTTGAATAAAATTTTTATATTTGAGTACATTAAATATTGACATAGAACATTAAATATTGACATAGAACATTAAATATTGACATAGAACATTAAATATTGACATAGAACATTAAATATTGACATAGTACATTAAATATTGACGACAAACTATGTATTGACTTTCACCGTGGTAGATGCTCTCTATCCATGTTTGGTGACCAGATCTGAATAGCCAGGTACTCCGCAATATTATTCTTAGCGTTCTCTTTCCTCTTACCACTACCTTACATCTCATACATACACAACATGTCCCAAGTGGAGACGTCAGGGTCACATTGGCTCAGATGAGTCAGGATCAGCTCAGTGACTCTTCTGCGGTATTCACACATCATCGGCTATGTAAAGCTCAGAAGATGCTTATAAAAGTAATACTTAAATTACAAACACTAAAAAATTCTCATTGCTACAAAAAAAAATCTGGAATTACACAATTCAAAAACGGATGTAGACCTAGCTACAATTCTCAAAAGTTATAATTTACTTAAGGTACTGTTACTTTAATTAAGGTATTTTCACTTTAAATAAGGTAATATTGTTACTTTACTTAAGGTAATATTGTTAATTTACTTATCTAGTATTTTACTTTTAATTGTTTCTCTTTCTTATTAACGAATCCATGACACTAGTTGATCCCCGACAGTTGCCCCCGCAGCGTACTTATATATAATATGTAGTCGGTTTAGAGACAATACGGTACACCTACGTACACAAAATATAACTGAGTGTCTCCGAAGGGATGTGAAGATAGGATGTACCGCCGAATAATAATTGATAGAAATAATTTTGTTCAGCGTAGAAAAACGAAACAATTAAATTGTTCTACATTTAACTACATTCAACACCACATTCAATGTTGGTTACGCGAAATCTGCAGCTGTGAGCTGTCATTTTATTTACATTTTGTGTTTTAGAGGTACTTTATTATAAACAAAATGACGCCAAGCAGAACAAACCTCCAATGTTGAAATTGATTACTGAGTTTCTATCAGGATTTCTCATTGATTGTGTGGGAAATATTATGATGCGTTCTTAGAAAACAAACATCAATAGATTTTCTCAAATATATACAAGCTTTACGAACCTTGCATTAGTTCTATGAAATCGTGATATGGAGCCATCGATCGATGACGTGGAGCCAGTTTTATACAACTCTCATTAACGTTAATTAATGCTTTATTTAATTTAAAATTTGATAGAACCGCTTTCTCACAGAAGATGAAACAATCATTTGTAAAGTTCATGATTGGTCGGCTTTAAAACGTCAATTATTTATAATGTACATTTTAAATCAACTACTGAGGCTGTTTTGTGTTCAAGTCAAGGTAATTCCCGTTTTTTGCACCACGTTTCTCGAATATTTGCATTTTTCGAAATAACTTTATTTATCGGCTACTTCAGAATGACACCTCAAAGCCGCTCAGTACTACGATATAGATGCCTTATTAAGGCGATGGATTGAAATCCTTCAAGACATTGAATGAACAAAAAACTTGAATGTTTGAAGAAAATTTAAATTAAATAAAAAAAATTGCTTTGTTTATAACTATGAAATTAATTTAATTTATTGCGACCGACCAGTTTCCCTTATCACAAGCATTATCAGGGTTCATAAAATATATTATTCGAGCTTATATTTATACATAAAAGAGACTAAACATAACACAGAGTATAGGAAAAGTGAGTTAGCATAAAACTAAAATCTAAACTGAAGTAGAAAGAGACAGATTATGTACACAATGAGTTACCGTATTATATCTAAAGCGACAAAGCGTCACCTTAACAAATGATTAAGGGATAATGGGATTTTTATGAGTTTATTGGAAATATACCCAATATCGGGCTATTAACCTAATATAAAAAAAAATGTTATAACGAGGCATATTGCAATATTCTAAATATATTTCGTTAACGATTTATTTATAATATTAGCGTAGTCCCTTGAAAAATCTCGTTGTGTTTTTGAGTAAAAAACCTTCTTTTTGTACAAAAAATATTAAAAAAAACACATTGACCCTGGTGTGAATTGAACCCTAATCAAATCCTAACCATGTTGCATGCAACTATACTGACCGTTACACCACGGCATAATAATAATAATAATAATAATAAAATAATGCCTTTATTCGGACGGTAAATAACATTACATTATAATTAAATAATTTGTTTTATAATTTTTTCACATTTATACTTATCATGCATCGATTCCCTGCCTGTATGTCACTAGTTGATAAAGGCCTCCTCCAATTGTCGCCATTTATCTTTATCATTAGCAACCCTTGTCCATGTACCTCCTGCTACGGCTTTGATGTCGTCAACCCACCGTATAAATGGTCTTCCTCGTTTTCTCTTCTTGTCACTAGTGAACCAATTCATGACTAATTTTGACCATTTTTCACTTCCTCTGATTGTGTGGCCTGACCACTTCCACTTTAGCTTTTTTTATTGTTTTTATGGCATCTTTTGTTCTTGTTTGTTTCTAAATGGTTGCAATTTTTATTCTATCGGACAGTCTTTTCCCTATCATACTTCATTCCATGGAGTTTTGACATGTTTCGATCTTCTTATTGTGAGTTTTTGTGAGTGCCCAAGTTTGGCAACCATAAGTAAGTACAGGAAGTATGCAGGCATCAAAAAGTTTCCGTTTGATAGTTATTCTGGTTTCACTGTTTTGCTTTCATTATTTCTTTCAAACCCCAATATTGTTTCTAAGCATTTCCAATACGTCTATTTCTTTTGTGGTTAAATCTAAAGGAGAAATGATTTGACCAGGTATACACATTCATCTACATAGTCGATCAGATTGTTATTGATCCTGATAGGTTCTTGCTTCCCGTTTGTCATTGCTTTGGTCTTTTCTGTGTTAATGACTAATCCCACCTTTCGGTTTTTTCTATCTAGTTCATTCAATATCATCTACAGGCCTGCACTCGTCAGCGATAGGATTATTAAATCATCCGCGAATCTTAAATGTGATAGGTTATCACCGTTAATGGACAGCCTACATTGTTCCCAATCTAATTGACGAAAGACTCCCTCCAGGACCGCCGTAAAAAGCTTAGGTGAAAGGGGGTCGCCCTGGCGTACACCTCTTTCTATTTTGATTTCCTTTCCTTCTTTTTCTAGTTTAATTTTAGCTTTGCTGTTATCATAAATGTTTTTTAGAATTCTCCACGGCATACATTCGTTAATTTACTGAAGATGTAAGAATGATGTATTTTTGAATTTTAGAATGTTATGTGCATTACAACTGAAAGTATATTAATTAAAAACGAGAGGAGAGCTCAGAGTTTTGCTGTCGTTTTAATGTCGCTCCTATAATTTTTCTGAAATGCAATTTATTTTGCAACTCGTTTTATTGATCTCCAAAACATTTAAATATCAAAAAAGCTCACCATTCTCAGTTGCATATGGCACATCGTATGAAAATTGGGCATGCAAGAAGAATAAGATCTTTGTCAGAGTGTAATGAAGTCACGTAATGTGATACGGCCCTCTCAGGTGAAAACGTTTTGCCATCAAAATATTATCATATTTTATCCACAGCTACAAAACCCAGGCGAATATTGTATATGTTTCAAGATACAATTTCCAATAAGAAGTATATTGCGTTACTGAAATTGAGAAATTGAAGCAGGTAGTCAATAAAATGCTAATTTTATAATATAAAATTGTAAGCGTCTTGTTGGTTAACAATGTACGTTTTTATTCAAAGGAAAGAGTTCCTTTGCGGAGTTATTATTTCAACATTTTCCAAATCCAATTCATAATTTTGTGAGTTCAAAGAAAAAGGAATATAACTTGAAATGCTGAGTATTTATTTTTACTTTATTCCTTAATTGGATTTTCTTTTATTGTTAGGTATAAATCATACACAATCGTTTCTTTTAAATATAGGACGAATAAAGTCAACAGATGAAAAAGTTGTAGATTGAATTAGTGAGAATAGGCTCTTCATTGCCAAAGTAGTAAGAAAATAAAAAGTAAAATTTTATATCTTTTTGGCGGCTTCGATAATCTGATGGACGAGCTTAACTCAGCCTTAACTAGGCCTCAATTTGGCAGGCGGGAATGGGTACGCCCCGGGAACATTTATTGGATGACCAACACCTCTGCCATAGGTCACCCCAAGTGGTTCGCTACGTTTGGTGATTTAGCAGGGGTGCCCGGGTTCAAGGGGTGAGCTTTGTCTGGGTCTTGGAGGCGGATGACCAAGACACACTGAACCCCTGATTCCTACCCACCCCTAAACCCTTTTCCTTCCCAGAACTCTCCTCTCCTTCCTTTCCTTGAAAAAAAACCTTCACACAGCATCCCCAAAGATGACATAGGCCCTGAGGGAAATTATTTTCTTCAAGGCCTCCTGTGTGGAGCTGATGTAAAAAAAAAATGAGACGAGGTTGAGTATTTGAGGGTTATAAGTTTTTTATGAATGCTACTAATTATTAATTACATTCAAATGGTTTGTTTTAGAAAAACACATAGAAAATTAAAAATAAGTGTTTGAAAAAAAGTAGAAAAAAGTAGTAATGTGTACACCCGGACATCGGAAGGTCCCGAGTTCCAGTTCCGATGCACCAACAACAGTTGTTATTTTCCCTACTTTTTTGGAACGCGTGACTGTTACCCATTAGCTAAAATATGTTCTTATTTTAGTGTCCTCAAAAACACATTCTACACCTGTAATACCAGTAAACCTCTAGCCAAATCTCATGCTCCATTTAGCATTAATTAACATATTTTACGGAGCTAGTAAGAAAATCCGTAACACATCTTAAAAATAATGTTTAAAAATATGATTTTCATACAAATAAAGAAAACTGTGATTGGGTGACGTAACAGTATGATTAAAAACACTGTAAGGTATTGTTGAAAGTAAAGGCAGATATCGAATAAGTTTGTGTTGCGATATTCGTAAATAAGATATGTTTATTGGTTCGCCGCAGAAACAAATGTCATAATTTTACAACTTAAGCATTCAGGCGAAATAAACTTTCAGCATTTCATATATCACCATTCCGTTCCCCTCTCCGGAGACGAATAAAATTTTATATCTCGTGTATGATAAAAGTTTGGAGGTGCGATTTAAAATGGCGAGTACCTACTTGAAATGAATGTTTGAACCCTCTGATGACTCGAAGCTAAAAAATAATAGACTTCACTTTAACTTGTTTCAGAATTTGGCATGTGTTTTTTTATACACCTAAGTTTGTTTTCATTAATAAAGTACTTGTTACCATGATAAATCAGTAACTTGAATTGCAAAGATGAAACTGAGAAATTTTGTTTCGATGGATTGAAAAAATATTACTCCTTTTCAATAAAGAGCTGAAATATTATAATAATTGAGTTCTCAATGAACATCAGTTTTCAGTTAATTTAAATTAAAAACACAGATTGAAAGGTATTTTAAAATATTGGATTTTATTGGTGAGTTTTTATAATTTTTTTTCTATAATCGTCGCTTCATTCGGATAGGGTTCTAACTTCACTTCACGTCGTTCTGAGATATGAGGTGTTAAAGTTTGCAAAGATGATTTCTTATAATCTATTTACCAATTTCCGATTTTGAAGTTGAAAATTGTTTAACGTATTTTAATTGAACACATTTTAAGGAAAGTATTTAAATAGGACGTATATTTGCCCTTTTAGAACATACCTAAACATGCAAATAGAACCCTGTGCAACCAGCTAAGGCATAATAATTCATTGCACAAGGTTCTAATTACATTTCCCTAATGCAATTCCAAGGTATGGCAACGTCCTATTTAAATATTTTCCATTAAAATACGATAAATTAAAATACTTCAACTAAAATTATTAAATAGATTACGAAAATTCGTCTTTGGAAACTTAGAAACCTTAGAAAATTATAAGGCGTAGTTAGAACCCTATCCAAATGAAGTGACGAACCATAATGAATCTCTTATTTAAGATCAACTGTCAGATACAAGAAAAATAAATAGTGTAACTGTAGTTCGAACCTTGTGTAATGAATTATTATTGAAAATGCTCGATGTTGGAACTTTTTCATACATATATCTACGAAAATACAACACTGATGGTTCTGAAAATTATTTAGGATATAGAAACGAACAAAAGAAATGCTTTGGCATTCAAAGGTCATTTTTGAAAAAAATGTAACTTTCCAAATGAGGTGATGTAATGTCAATACTAAATGCCCCACGTGGAAAAAAAGATTTTAATTATTGCTTTCATCCGTAAATTAATAAAATGTAAGAGGCTGTTTATATATAATTACTTTTTAAAAGTTGGATTTTATTTAAATGTAAGGTATAAATAATACTTTAAAATATAAGTATAAAAACTTAAGTGAGCAGACGAAGTAAAATAGGATGGCAAAGGGTGGAACTGTACTTTGAAATAAAAAGGTTTGACTCCACAATCAAAATACATAAAAATAATATGTGCTCTGTAAACGTCTCATCTTATTGGTGACAGTAAAACAACAATTATTTTGAGATTTATAGGAAAATTGAATAATTATAGAATAAACGGTTGGCTTATAATTGGGCCAAGTAAGTTAGTTTAATATTAAACATTTTTCCCTTTATTGTATTTAAATGAAATGTAATCTAAATTTAAAAAAAACCTTTGACATATATTCACTTGGGGTCAGTTGGTTCACAGAACTATTTAAGTTCTGTGAAGCAACCGGCTCATAACGGAATAATAACCTTGAATAGAACTTTCACATTTCTTTTTGAATATCAATTTTGAAATTTGATAAATGTTTTATGTTCTGTTAAACTAGTGGCCCTGAAGAATATTCGAAGAAACTGTAGGTTGACAACACGGACAATGAATGCTCTTGTACTCAGATAAAGTTGTATATATTGTTTATATCTGTGAGGATTTGGTTTTTTAGGTGTATGTATGTATGTGTATGTACATATATGTGTAGATGTGTGCACCTATATATGCGTGTGTGCTTGCAAGCACACATACTATAAAAAAAAGTTATGCACATTTTTTATAATCTAATTTACTTCTTTTCTTTTCTCTATTTTCTACTTTTTATTATAATTTTTCCAACTTTTAGCATGATTTAAATCCATATGTTTACACTAGACTTTATATTTCATACTAAGTAACTTTACCCCATTGGTCACCATGAAACAGGCAGCCGCCTAGTATGGTGACTTAATATATCTACTTTTTGTAAATGTCACAAAGATGTAACATGTGTTTTATAAATAAATAAAAATGCATTCTATCGAACACGTATTCTTATGAAAATAAGGACAAAATGTTCGTTTTGACTTATACGGAACTTTAGAAATTTAAAAATCGGACCAAGCAACCATTGACCCAACACACTTAAGTCCCCCTCTGTTCCTAGCCCCACACACATCAAGTATTTTATTAGAGGCCCCACACATAGCCTAGTCCACCGCCGCGCTATGTATTATGCACCGAGGGTTTCTTTATGCGCCTCTACTGGCCACACATCCTCGGAGGCACTCTTGCAACCAACCCCCCTTACAAGTCTTTGGAATATAGTCACGTCGCGCGTCGGTTAATCCGATACTACATTTCATAGTTTAAAGTATAAAGCAACAAGGTGGTTTTAAATAAAATGGATGTAAGGGATGACTCTCTTCACAAGAATTTTATTATTTTTCAGCATTCTGACAATAACAAATTTATTTGATTTCATATCTGTTATTTTCCGAAATTACGTGAAATAATTTATAGCACAAAGCAAAATGATTGTTTTTAAAAAAAATATAAGAGAAAGTTGTTCTAAAGTAACGTTACATTTTTTCAATAAAACTCATAATAAAGTTTATCTGATTTCAAGTAGATCAATCTCATACAATATTTCATAGTTTTATTTCATAGTTGAAAGCAAAAAGGTTGTTATAATTAAAAGAAACTTGTGAGAAGGCAATTTAAAGAAGAAGGTAGAACATTTATTTCAATTCAAGTTAATTATCAGAAGCCATTTTTAAAGTTTAACAGACGTAGCAATAAAATTGTTGTAAATAAAAAAAAAGAGGGATGTCTCTCGAAAAATGATTTTTTTAGCAATCAAAAAGCAGAACAATGATGTGGCAGGTATCGGAAAACATTGTGAAATTCACGTTGATTTTCGATATCTGCCACAATTCGTAGTAAAACGTAGGTACGTAGCAAACATCTTATTTTAAATTCAAGGGAAGACACTTGTTTAAAAAGTTAACCGTGATTTTTTTTTTTTTTACATTAACTCCACACAGGAGGCCCTGAGGAAAATAATTTTCTTCAAGGCCTAAGACTTCATCTTTGAAGATGCTGTGTGGAGGGTGTTTTTGAGGAGAGGAAGGAGTGAACAGGGGTCTTGAAGAGACCCATGTTGTAGGAGGGAGGAAATACAGAGACCAGCAAATCGTTCCACAGCCGATTTTGTTTTCAACAATCTAACGATAAAATTATTATTCTATAATATAACCACACTTTAAGTGTATTTCTATATGGAAGGGAGTAATACTTAAAACTTTTATCGGCGCTGTTAACCATTTTAGAAAAACACTACCATTATTTACTTGTAGACTTCTCATTTTTTGTAAATTGTTTTATTTTGTATTTTCTTAACGAGCCAATATTTGAAAACTTGATTTTTGTCTCTTTTTAATTTGATGTCGGTTTTACGTAGAAATAGTTTTTTTGTTGTGTTTTGAAATAAGTTAACTTTGTAACTGAAAAAAAAACGTTTTTACAGTACACATTCATGAACAATAAAATAAAGCAATGTCTGAAAGCAAAAAGCCTTAAATACGCATTTGGAAAACACTTAGGGCCGCCCTTAAGTCAGCCGCATTCCCTAAACAATATCTCCCCTGAAATATGCATGTCCGTTTTGGGCCACCTACTTCTTGCGGCGCTTGCGGGGACCGGATGAGAAATACTAGCTTTTGCCTGAAAAGTAAAAAAAAATCAGTTCAATTCACATGCGGTTGAAGTGAAACCTTCGGAAACCTCAGGTAGACAAGAGTGGGGAGGCTTCGAAGCACCGCAGAGAGGAGATCGATTATACTATATCATTCTCTCACAGGCTAAATCCTATAGATGTATGTGTTTGTTTTTTTTTAGTGTTGCAATTTTTCATTTTATCGAATTTCAAATAAAAACCGTGCTAAAGAAGTTTTCACTTCAATATTTTATTGCTATCTGTTTCTCTCAGGGGAAAAAAACAGAGTGCGTCACTTAAAATGATAAGATTTATTATGGGGGAGAATATGTAAACCTATCAAAGATCCTTTAGCAATTCTAACGCTTTACAATAAAAAAAGTAATTTTTTTAAATTAATTTGGTCTTAATTAGAAGTAAACTTGAATATGGAAGCAATATTTAGAATCCACATTACTGCAAATATGAAAACATTGTAGAATCGGTTCAAAAAAATGCTAAGACTTATCTTTCAAATGTGGATTGCATGAACATCTTAGATTATACGACGCGCGATTTGAACATTTCAAAATTATTACACTAAAAATAGAAGGCAATTGACTGAACTAATATGTTAACATGAAATAATTCAAGGCCATCTCGATACCACATTATGTCTTAGCAATATTGAAATAAATTATCTACAATCCCATTGTTTAAGAAGCCATAATATGTTTCATCTGAATATATTTAAAAATAAAATAGCCTATTTTAGCCCTCTGATCAAATATAAATCTTATAATTATAAGACTTATAATAACTAAACTTTAAGTTTAGACTATATAATAAGATAGAGTGTGCTGAAGTAGATCGCTGAAGTCGATAATCTGTATGGATTGGGCCACCCTAGGATTTTCGAAAAATGGTTTTTATTTTTATTTTTTTAAATTGTCCTCTAAGACCTCAAAAATGATGTCCCAAAAGATTATAGTCGGAAAAAATCTCTTAAGTACTCAATTTTCGAATTTTAGTACATAGTACATAGTTTAGTACTTAGTACATAAGTAATCGACAAACAGCGCATAAAGCACTCAGAGAGATCGCTGTCTGAACGGGTAAAAGACACAAGGATCGCTTTAATATCAAGCAGAAAATAAAAGTAAGAGCAGGACGATAATCTAGAAAGCCAATTGTATGGTGCGGGGATCGCTGATTGAAGGTATTGCTAAATTATTACTACTACCCAAAACTTCAAACGCGTGTATCTCAAAACAGCATTTTTTAAGTTTGCCGGAAACATAACTCAGACAATTTTCTTGAAATATTGAATATATCTTTAAAAATACATTTTCTATAGAAGACCGTAGGATTTTTTTTTAATATTGCACAGTTCATTTGTTATTAACAATTACCTGATGATTTTGTAGGCAAATTTTTAACTTTCCACTTTGGAAGTGCGCCATTTGACCAAAAATTAATATATTGAAAAACACCTACAAACTTCTACAGCAGTTACTATTTAAAATAAAAAAATAATTTTTATAATTCAAAATTTACAGGAGTTGTGTGTCCGGCCGTGGACCCTGAAAAAACGGAGACGTCGTCGGAAAAACGCTGTGCAGCCGCCATTTTGAAATTAATCGCTTCAAAACAGTGTACCTACAGTCACTGATAATGTGTATAATAAATACTTTATATTGGAATCTCGATTCATTTTGTAGTATTTCTGGAAAGTGTTTCTGGTGGCTTAAGAAAAAAAGTTCTGCAATTGCTTAAAAATATATTGTTCTAATTATATTATGCATCATTTGTATCTCTGTATTATGTCTCTGGCCTCTCTTTGTATTATATGTCATTTGAGTGAATTTTGAATTTCTAGTTGTTTTGTTATTTAATTTTTAATTAAAGAATTTCATAATTTACAAATGTGTGATATGACTGATTACAACACAATCTCAACCAATAGCAGCCTTGAAAAGTGAGCTCATAATCAAAACGGTCAATGCGCTCACTCGGACCGTTATACAGAACATCCCGTTTAGGGAAAAAGTGAAATTGATCGTTTTTAATATTAAAAAACAAAGCCAAAAAGTTAAAAACATCACCGGAGAACACTACCACATGTGAAACTTTCATTGCTTTTTATGGCGATTATATTTTATCTTCCGGCGGATTTGTTAAAACGTTGTTTTATCTGTATAAAATATAGGTTGACAGAACTGTACCTCTTATTTTCAATCTTATATTACAGGATCTTTCTTCTTTAACGATATATTACATTGATAGGAGTAACCTTCAACAAGTTATTATAAAAGAGAATTATTTTAATAAAAATTGAGTATTCACTTAGACTGTTTAAGAAATGGTCAATAGGTGTCTCATAAAAAAATCGGATTTGTTTAGGTCAATAGGTGTCTCATAAAAAAATCGGATTTGTTTAACCGAGACACTATCTAGGCTACAAACCAGTTCTTTGAACTTTGTGATGATTTCAAAATGTAGCAGTCAAAAATATGTAAAAAAAATAGTCGAGGAAGTTAATTCTACATTTGAAATATGAGATTGACAAAAAGACTTAAAAATAAGAGGTCTCAATGGACGAGTTGGTTAAGGCGCTTGTCCTGGTAAAAAGAGAGTTCCTTGGTTCGAGTTCCAGTTGCAATCGTTACCTTTTAATTTTTCCGTGCCTTGTTGTTTTTCATATTTTCGTTTAGGTTTATTATTATTTTCTTCTTCGTCATTTCGTAGATATTTTACATTAATGGGATAATCTTCAAAAAGTTAATATAAAAGAGAGTTATTCTAATAAAAAATTACACACCTACATACGTTTCATTTCAACGTGGAAGACACTTTCTGCATCAATATGATGAGATATGAACTTTCCGATGATGATAATATTCTGGAACGTATAACGCTTCATGTCCCCGATCACTTCTCCAGAGCTTGGTAGCACAGGCTTTATATTTTTCCAAGAGGCAGGACCAATCTTCTGATGATCGTGCCTTTGGGGAAAATGACTAAACTCAACAACCTTTCTAGACTTAGACTTAGACTTTTTTCAGTTTAACTACAGTGATTTCAAGATTGTAATATGTTTTTTAACTCAATGCTGCACTTCAGCTGATGCAAAAGATGTTATTGTAAATTTTGTTAACGTAATTGGATTCACAGTTTTTTACATAAAACAAATAATAATATGAACGTTAATGATAAACGCTTTTAAAACAATAGATAGATCTAAAATTGACATGTAGTTTCTTCTCAAGCTTCCCTTTTCTGCTTTCCCTTCTCGCCCTCACCAAAACATCATCTCGGTTAATAAAATCCCTCCCTTTGGTGTTGACATTGTCCCATTGAATCTGGAGAATGAGATATTTTTGCGTGGTATTTTGTGCAAGGAAACTAATTAGTCACATAACTACCAATGTAATATCGCGTTCTCACATTTAATTAACGTTCTCACGTTTAATTTAACGTCATTTTGATATGAAATATCTGTACAAACATTATATCACTATCACAAAAATATAATTGATAAATAACACTAGCACAAATTATCTGGCAACATTCCAAATCGCATGATCAGTAGTTCGTAGGCACACTTCTTCAGGGTTATTTAAATACTTTTGTCGGGTAGGTAATATTTAATCGAAGTTAATAAAATAATTTGGCTTTTGCGTATTGAAAATTGCGGTGAAATAGAGCCTGACTTCCTCCCTGAACAAACAAGGGGTTTGTTCTTGCGCACATATTTAATTCAGGCCTTCTATGCGCGGGAAGCCACCACCCCAAGTTATTTACAGCGGACGCCCCAAAAGCTTTCCAAGGTGAGAGAACCTCATTGAAAATACATTATACTGTCTGAGTCACTCCCAAAACCAGGCATTTGCATGAATTTATTTCTCCATTATATTTTTAGGCCAACAAAATAAACATTTGGTTAAAACCAGGCATCGTTACACCTATTTTAATACTCTTAATTTTCTATTAGGCAAAAAAATTAAATGTGGAGAAAGGTATTACGTATTTTCATAATTTTTTTTAGCTTAAAATCGAGGTGTTGGTATTATTTAAGCACGATAGCATTGAGCTAAGTATTTTATTGTTGTAAATTTTTGTTTTCGCACCAAATCTGTGAAATGAATTTAGTATTAGTGATTTAAAATAAGGCATCAGTTTTTTACTCACAACTATAAAGTGTAACATGCACAAAATTTTTGATTGGAGATACTAATATGTATTTTGAAGGATTAAATTATTACTTTGATGGTTTACAAATTAGGTGGAAAATGTACGGATGCGGTAAATCATGTTGAATTTTGACAAAAACGCTGAATAATATTGCGACTAACTGTACAACAATTAAAGATGAAAACTTGAGGAAAGAATTAGTAATCTTGACAATGACGCGAATTCAACATGCTAACGAGACATATCTTGTTTTAAATGTCAAAACTTTTAAATTAACTTTTCTTAATTTGGGGTAATCTTGTTCAAGCACTTGACGAAGGCATATTTATTAGTTCGCGAAAAAGTAAAAAGAAAAATTATGACTCCTATTATTTCTAGCCCACTAACCTAGATATGGCACTGACATCACGTTTAGCAATGATACATCTTATTATCGCAATAATATAAATAATAAGTCAGGATTTAAAATATATATATTGTATAGCAGTACAGCGTCAACAGGAACCTACTGAAAAAAAAACAGAGTGAACGTTTGAAAAAAACTCCAGGAAGAATATTATTTTGGGGCAGACAATGAAGAATATCCAAGAAGGTATTGAGGGTAAAATAAGTTTTATAAATTGTAAAATAAGTTTAATAATTTGATAAAATAAGTTTTATAATTTTAGGCACTTTTTCTTAGGCACCTGATTAGATTGCTGAAAAAATAAAAATTAGCCCTTGGTACTGAATAAAATTTAGGCAGTTAAAGTAATGGTAAGCCATTTTCGCTGTATTTGCCAAACATTAGTATGAACTCGGTTTTATAGTCGTATAATAGTGGGGCCGTAGTCGGTGGGCCACTCTACGTATGAGCATCCAATATTTATAAAATATTTTATCAGATTAAAATTGAAGAAATTGATTTGAAGAACATTAGAGAAACGTCAGTAAAACGGTTTCCATTTTATAATAACCAAACACGATATTATTTTTTGTCAAGATATCAAATTTCTGGAAGAAACCTTGGATGTTTTCTTTGCTTTGTGGATTTGTTTGCTTTCCAATAGAAAGGTAGTTACATATCACTCAAACAGAAAAAAAAACTATGAAATGCCTCTTTTGTACCCACAAATTGGCAGTATTTTCATGGGTTTTACTGGATATAATTTAAAGTAAGACTTACGTTCAAATGGTCCACTTCAATTTTTAACTTTTTTCGTCACATTTAAATCTGACAATGAAATAGTATCAGATCTGCAATCTTGCGGACATTTCATATCGCGTAAAATTAATATCGTCACGCTTTGATTTGAAATATCGTTTTAATTTTAATTGGATAAGTCAGAAATATATTTGACGGGGAAAAAGTCTAAATCAACAATATCAATTGATCAGGTGAGCCAAATCATTTTTTACCTATTCATTTGCAAAACAGGTAAACAGGAATGCTGCATTTTCAATACATAATATAATCCATCGTACAAATTATGTAAACATTGTAATACCTTCTCAATTTTACGTTACTATGATTTAAATTTTTTAAATTATTCTGTATTTCAAAATAAGTCTTTTAAATCAGAAAAAAATATTTTTGTCCTTATGTCATAAGTCGACAGATGATTTTTGGATCGGTCTATGGTAACAACGTAAGACATAATTAATTTGAATCTACGACTAACGACACTTTGTCCTGTTCGATCCAATAATATCAAACACATATATGAAACATCTGACATATAATAACAGAACTCGATTCAAACCTTTACCGAACCGGAAAATTAACTTTGCATTTTGATGAATTGTTCAAATTCTGTGAAAAACGACCCTAAAGATATTATATACCAAAAAATGCCTAAAAATCAGTCTCACAACTGTAGTTATTTTGGCTGACATTTTGATTAACGACAATTATCCCGCCCCTGAAAGAAATAATCATAAATTAAATTAATTGTATCTAATATTTTTATATTACTTGCGTGGCAACTTTCCCTTATCCCTCTCCTTTCCTTACCCTTCCCAAACCAAATACCTATTTTGCAGTCTATTTCGGTTATTTATTTTTATTTATATAATATAGATATATAAGTGTAGAGTGGTGTTATAAAAATTACATATCGGTACAGAATATATTTAAAATTGCAATCTCACCAAAGAAGAAGCTAGTTCTTGTGCTTGATGAGCGAGTTACACTAATTATAACGGAAATAAAATGACATTATGCAATAGGTAAGTATATAATAGGAACAATTGAAACTTCTAGATCATCTATATGTATATGTGTACATACATAGGATTCGGTTACATACTTAAATAAAAATCTAAATAAAATAGAGATGAATACAGACTGATAATAAATTTAAAGAAAGAAAAACAGGCAATTATTTAGTTAATTATTCTTGGTGAAGTATAACTTCAGTTGGAGTTTCAGTTTATTGATATGTTTTATTTTTTTTTTATTTCAATCGGAAGGTTGTTAAAATATTTATTTCTAAATAGATATAAGAGTTTTGCATTAGTTTAGTATTAAATTTTGGTATTTTGATGTTGTCTTGATATATATTTTTGAAAGGTAGGTTTCAAATTTTTTGATGATATTATCTTTGTAAATTTGGATCATTGCATTTTTCTTGAAGATATTCTCTACTAGAGGCACCGCGAAATCTGCGAAAAGCATTTCTGTTGGATATGTGGAGGGTTTCTTTAGGATTACTTTGATGATTAGCTTCTGGATCACTTTGATCGATTAAAACCTTTAGAATCACATAAAAAACGTTATAATCACACTTACTTTATTTTTGTGTATTGCTTTATCAGTTGTTGAATTAAGATTTGTACTATTATTATTTTTTTTAAATTGCTGCTTAGTTTTGTTTTTTTTTTAATTTTTCGTAAATATTCTAGTTTAAATTCATTTAGTCTTGTTTCTAAATACCTATCTGTGAACATTGGTAATTGGTCTGTTTTATATCATCCTCTTATGTATATTATATTATTAAGACTGTTTATGTTCCTTAAATAAATAAATAAATAAGCCACAAAATACTGTAGAAATTAGAGAAACAAAACATTGGGTCGACAGATGTTTTAAAAACACTGAATTATTTTATTAGATGTGTTATTTGAATTTCTGAAAAAAAAATCTGAAATATTTTTTTCAGATATAACAAATCGACTTTAGTAGTAGGGGGTTGGCACTCGATTAGATATATCCACCTATACTTTCCATTACAAATTATGTAATGGAAAGTATAGGTGATGTATCAAATAAGATGTACCTAATATTTTTATAATTTTATCTAAAATTCCGTTTAATATATAAATAAACCCAATAAATGGGGGCTTTCGTTCAACGTGTATCAGTCAGAAGATTTTTTTCAAACAAATAAAATATAACGTTGGGGGGATTGTGGTTGGAGGACAACGGAAATGGGGTAACTCACACGTGTTTCACATGTCCAGTTTCCATGGATATGTGCGAGTCCTGACATGACAATAGACTTTGCAGAAACAGCGGTGTGATTGATTACTCCGCGCGTTTGTATCGCCCTCATTACTGTAAGTGATTTCCTCTCCAGGGCCAAACAATCACGTCCTTCTGAAAAAAGGAAAAACGAATTAGATTTGCAGATTTAATCTCAGTAATAACAGATAATGGTTTCCCTTGTCTCGATCCATCCGCGTGGATTAAATCCTCGGAGAGATTTAGATGGGGTTTACTCAATCTTTAATCACACAAAGTTACGTAATGCAAAGCCAGATCGCAAGTACTACGTATAAAGCAGCTAGTTTTACACTCAATCGGGTCTCGCTAGAGTTTTGTGTACAGAGTTAAGCGCAGTAGTTGTTGTGAGTACTTCTAAGTTACTACACAACTTTAATAGTTACAGTGATTTTGTTTTAATAGTGAAAGTTAGATCAGAAGGGGTGCATTGTTTATTATTCGTGCTGTAAAGCTAATATGTGATAAAATAATTTTCTTATGAAATCTCGATAAGTGAAGCTTATCATTGCCAATTAATGTTAAATGAGGTGTTACTGAAGAGATTATGTTATATTTTTAAGGAATAACAACCTATCCAAAAGCAGCTCCGCTGTATAAATCAAATTAGTTCAGTGTACGAGGTCATTACACAGATTCAATGTTCAATTAAAAAAATACAGTCGTATTGAATCGGGAGCATCTAAATAAGGTCCATTTCGGCGACAGTTGATCCCCTGACAGTTGGCCCCCCGAAATTATGATTATTATAAAATTTTAATATTTTGTGCATTATTTACCAATTTCAAACCTAACTTCAACATCGAAAATACTTTAAAAAAAATATCAAACGAATTTACATAGTGTCGTTTTTTTGTAATTTAATGCTGGGAACGATATATAGACAAATGATATTTTCTTGATGCATTTGAATGAAAATATGTTTTATAGTTTTGTTATCGGTGATACATCTTCTCTGTACACCACTTTGGCAGCACTCAGTTATGTTTTGTTTAAGTAGGTATACCGTATTTTTTTTCTTCGTATTTTGCCTAAACCAGCGACTACATTTTGTACAGATATAAGTTTGACGGGGAGCCAAATGTCGGAGGATCAACTGTCGTTGAACCGTCCTTTTCAATGCAAGTGCTCGACGCTCGTATTCTGTTCAATCCTAAGCATTGTAATCCGAATTCTAAACAATATACTTGCCTGAAAGGCTATTCCCTAAAATTTGTGATAAGAGATCGTTCTCCCGCAAGAAGTGCTGTCAGATTTGGGTGATTTTCTACAGCTGATGATGAATGAATAATCATGCATACTTGCAGAAATTCGTGTTTGAAACGACCCAAACTAAAATACGTGACAGCTCACAGATGAAATTTTGACATCGACCGATAGATGGCAACATAGATGAAATGACAGCCGTAGAAAATCACACAAATCTCAAAGCACTTGTCGTGGGAGAACGATCTCTTATCACAAATTTTAGGGAATAGCCTTTCTGATAATATTTTGATATCCGATGTGGTTGCTTTTTATTCTTAACTTGGAAAAAATAAGGCCAAATCTCCGATTTGAATATAAAGTTGATGTTGATTAAATGGAAAGTTACAGCATTTTTTGTAAATTTGAATATTTTAGGAGTAGGTATCAGCCTATTTATGTTAAGCCCTAATTTTCCCTTTGTAAACTAAATACAAAACTACCTACTAGGCAAGGGTCATATTGTTTTTTTGTAGAAGATGTTATCATAAAAAGTAATTACCTCTTCTGAAGAAGAATAAAAGTGAACACGATGTAAAAAGGCTGACTTTGTTCATGGTTGGCGGAAGCAGTTTTACTCTTGGACATTCTTCATTCTGTAAAAAAATTACGAAGTAGCGATATCAGTATATCTCGGAGTTTCTCAAACTTTCAATTGCTTTTATTTTGCATAATGGAGAATAATGGAAAAAGTTTCTGTTCAATGAAAGATGACACAAAGACCAACTTTTGATTAGAAAATTGAGAAAAAGTTAATGGTAGGTTAATCAAAATGCCAACAGCCAATAGACTCTTATGAAATTAAATTTGACGAACTAATTAACTGTCTTAATCTTTTATTCGAATATCAATATAAAAGATCTACGGAAGTTTACTTATAAAGCTTAATTGTTAATTAAGGGGGGAAATAGGTGTAGGACGGCAAATTTTTAGTGATTTTTTTTAACACACAAGGAATAAATATATTTTATTTATGCTTTAGCATCATTTTACAGATATATTCAAGAGTGTATTCCAAAATTTTCAAATATTTTCCTAAAAAAATAACGGAAATATCAGCTGCCGCGCAATGTTAGTCGCCTTCCGGCTGGGCAATTTGTTTAACTCCTGGAGGTCACAATTTTCACTTGAAATAAATTTAAAAAAAAATTACCCTTTTAAAAGTGTTTCTTCTATTTGAACCTTATAAAAAAATTGAAAATTAATATTTTTTTGAGGAATGTGAAAATTTTATGATTTTTTACCATTATTTTGTACGTTTTTTTGCAATAAAAAAATAGTAACAATAAAGATACTGTTTAGGATTGAGGTTCAAATAGAGCGCATTTATATAAAAATAACAATCTGTTGAGTTTGATAACGATTGATGAAAAACTGTAGGAGCTAGAGGTTACACAAATTCGAAAAAAGTAGTTTTGAGAGAAACGCGTTTGAAAAATAAGAGTGGCAGTAAAATGGTAGTAGTTTGACCGAGGGACACTTATTCAAACGCTTATAACTTTTAAGCGGCGTAGAATTTTGATTTGAAATTTTCAGAATATAGTTTTGATTTGTTTTACTATCGATTTATGAAAGAAAAAAATGAATTTTTGGACTCTTTTACACCTATTTCCCCCCTTAAATGAAAGAAGTATATAAGTGCTTGTACATATCGTCACATTAGTTGGACAAGATTTTAACTTTACTTTACCTTATCTGAGATATGGGATGTCAATGTTTGCAACGACAATTTGTCATTATCTATTTATCGATTTCTAATTTTGAGATTGAATCTCGTGTAAATTATTTTAATTTAAAATATTTTGTAGGAAAATATGTCAATAGAACGTATACCTTAACTGCCATTTAATAACGTATCCAAACGAGCAGATAGAACCATATGCAAACAGCTAGAGCATGATAATTCATTGCATTAGGTTCTAACTAGATTTACCTAATGCCATTCCAAGACAGGACCACGTTCTAATTAAAAGTTTTCCTATAAAAAATAAAATAATTTACACAACAATGACAAACGCGCACTCATTCTCAAATATTTTTTAGAACTTTTTGTGACTCTTTGTCTTTGTGTAATTTAATGTTATGCACTAAATCTGTTTATATTTAAATTTAAATTGTTTTCATTTTGTTCTGTACGGAACAAGTTAGTTCAGCTCATTGGGAATCTATTATGCTATGAATGCGGTCCGTCTAATGGTAAATCCGTTGTTTGCAGGCCGATTCTGATTAAGCTAAGTCTTTTTTGCAGATATTTCAATAGAACCCGCTCGAAAACTCGACGGATACGATCAGAAAACTCGTTCACTGTTGATGTCGGCATCATGAGAATGGATCTGCTGTTGATCTGTTTTTGCTGGCGTGGGGAACGAGCTAAGGGAATCTGTATTTCCTACTTAACCACTCGGACCCGTAAGCTTTGTTTGCACGATAATATAAAAAATTAGCTCTGTGAAAATCGGTAGTGTGTGTTTTTATTTTTAAATCTACTTTGCTACGCAATAAACACGTACAAATTATGTATTAAGAACGCACACATTATTGTGTTTTATATTTTATGCCAACAAAAACTGATTTTTCTGTCTCTCTTTTTGTATAACGTTACACTTTTTACCTACCACCTTGACACCTACGTACCATGTATAACACATTTTTGACAAACCTGTGTACATTAAATCATAAAAATGTAACAATGTAAAAGCCCATAAAGGCATTAATGATTAATAAACAAAAAAATAATAAATTATCAGATGTATGACGTATGAGGCGTACCTGATATATTAATGTAAATCGGAACTCTTTAAGACCTTTTTTTCTTCTTTCGTTGTTTGTTTTTGGGGTGTTATGCCCTGTTGTGCTACCTCATTTTTTAGCCAACGTTTCGGACAGCATTACAGTGTCCATCATCGGGGAGGATGTGTGATCGGAATGGAACTATTTATTGGTTAACCAACACCCTACATTTAGCCTCACAACATAACCCAATTGGGAACTATGTTTTCTTCGTCAGGATAATAAGTTAATATAAATATTATTTATAAAATAAAAAAAATAAACAAAACTAACCACTACATATCAATACGCGTATCACCTTTAATCACATCCTTCGAACACCTTAGCACAGATTATCCTAGTTAAGTGTTCACAAAACATATTACAATTTTTCATTCACAATATCACATTGCCAATTTTATCTAATACTCCAGATTATAAAAAAAACATGCATACCACCGCTATAATTTTTTTTTAAATGCGCATTATAGATTAATGTAATCCTATTACAATACAAACGACAAATGCATAACTTTAAATGAAAATTTTTACAATAACAATTTAGAGTTCTTGCCTACAATGACTCTTGAAACCTTCAACGCCAATGTTGAAAATGTCAAGAGACTTAGAGATATCATTTAGCAGCACCATACCTCTTGTCATGCCATCGTAAATATTACCTTGTAACTATACAACTTCTAAATTGATGTATATGCGGGGTGAAGGCTGTCCTTGTTCTACTGGTATTTCAATAGGAAATGCTCCGAGGAACTAATGTTTTCGTTCCTTCAGCTTCGGTGCAAAGTTTGGAATCACGCCAAATGCGCAAACATCATTTGTATACATTTGGCATTTGTCACGTGAGAACAGGTCGTTTTTACGATTTTCTTGAATTCAACAGCTCGGCTGTGGAACGATTTGCCAGCCTCTGTATTTCCTTAACCTACAAGTCCCAAGTTCACTACTCTTTTTTTACAAAAAGACCCTCCACACAGCATACCCAAAAATGTAAAGAAGAGCATTTAATGTATTGGACTTAAAAAAAACTTAAATACATATCTTTTTAGTAAAGGCTTTACTTTAACAAAATTTAAAGCACCCTTTTATTTGTCATATGCCATAGTCTCACTGGCTCCAGGCGGTTGGGAGCAGTTGAAACTTTCTCGCGGTATAGGTTTTTTCCCTATGTGGAGCTAATTTTAAAAAAGTGCGTGGGACTCTTGTGATGTGTAACGTAAAAAGCATATTTAAAGACGAGTCAATAAATTGATTATTAATTAGTAAAAAATATATAAATAATAATTATTAAATAATTGATATCGTTGAACATAATATACTTTACGAGAATTTAAATTTTATTGTTCGCTTTTATGATTTTCGGAAACAAGATTGGTGTATTTAACTGTTCACATAAAGGCGCCATGTACGTCAATCAATCAAAAAGAAAACTGATTTTCCTGCGGATAAAACATTAAGTCAGTTTTAAATTTCTATGAAAATCACGCAGCAAATATTTAGACACGAAATGTTTGGTAGTGTTTTTATCGACATCATACAATTTGTTTGTTTTCATTTGCTCCATGTATTAATAATACGAAAAAGATGTGTGAGAGCAAACAAAGTGATGTCTAAAACCCTTTTAATTTATGACAGAATCGTACAGAAGTTTGTGATGTGTTTAGGGGTGCGTCGTATTATAATAGAGCAAAGAAAATACAAAACGTTTGTTTATTTTTATAATGAACCAGCAATTTTCGGCATGCGTTGCAATGCCACTCAATAAAGAATTTGTTTCTCCCTGCATGTCCTTTCCCATTCGTCCCGTTCCACGCGTGTCCCCTTCCTCACGAATTCCCCCTCCGACTTACCTCTCCTCTGTTCCGCTACACGTCCCGCCCATTCAGTCCCAGTACATTCAGTCCCAGTACATTCAGTTTTCAAACAGCTCGCGTGCCACTTATTGCAATTTTCGTAATTCAAATTTTCGTTTTTCATTTAAGACAAATATTATAAATTATAAGAACAATCAATCAAACTTGGTACCTAACACAGGTATCTACTTAAAATGCCTATAATTCTTACTTACTTAGTACTTCAAGTAAATCCAATTATTTACATAGTTTATTCAAAAATTGAATTTTGATTAAACAATCGAAGGCTTGCAAAATTTCATTCTCAAATTGTGACATTTTTGACAGTTTTGCAAGAGTTTTTATAATGATTAAAAATCTTTTCAGACGTCATGTGGTTGTAACAATCCAGAAACTTTTGCGGGAGTGGAAATAAGGTATTTTGTAAGTTTCAAACATTTCCTAAACTTAATATAGCAATACATAGACAACTTACTTACCTATGTACATATTTATAAACAAGCGTATTTTGATTTTTATAAATATACATGAAAGTCAGAAAATAAGTACATTATTGTATAATGTATAACACGGAGAATAACTAAGTGACAATAAAAACTTCTCCACCTCGAAAAAGAATAAGTCACGTGTTTTTCAATTTCGGTAAAAATATTTTTCTTTTAACCATAAAGTGGCAGTGACGTGTTTACTTATGTAGTGATGTTAAGGATGGGTTGTTTCAATAGTTCATCAAATTCTTAAATTTAATTTTTTGATATGTGTAAGTTCTATTCAAATTTTGTTATTAGGTATTTCATTCTAGGCCAGTGGTTTCATAAAACTAAAATAATCACAGAACTTGAATAGAACTTTCACGAAAGGTGAAAATTAACTTTCAAAATTTGATGAATTGTTCAAATTGTTCAACGGATGGGTTGTTTAAAGAAAATCATCAAATTCTTTAAGTTAATTTTCACTGTGAAAGTTCTAGCCAAGTTTTATGACTATATTATATGAATCAGATGGCCTAGAATGATATAATAACAAATAAAGTATAGAACTTACACAGAACAGAAATTAACCAAAAAAATTAATGAACGTTCAAATTTTTTGAATAGTTAGCAAACCTGAAGTGGAAAAAATCCAGTCTCTAATGGCTTTGTAACAAATTCAAGGAGCGGTAGATGATCTGCTAATTGAAATGATCTGATTATTCAAATACCTCTCCAGGAATTTGTACAGAATATCGTCAAAGGAAATACCTACAAACAACTGACCGAATTATATTCTAATTTTTGTCGAGACCTTTGGGTTTTTTGATATTTTCGTAGTAGCTATGCTTTTTGTAAAACGACAACTAAAAATAGAAATACATGCTTTAATTTACTACACGAACTTTCACTATATAAAAAATGAAATCAAACACAAACCAAAAACAATAACAAAAATTCCAACAAAAATAAACTGTGTAAAAGATACCTTTATGCTCTAATCGTTAATATTATGTGTATGTATGTACTTACCTATTATTTTTAAATTAGAATTCCACCATCCAGCAGATAATCTTATGTCTTAATTGGATATTTTATTTTATTCTATCACTTCTCTTTTTTATTTCATACTTATACAAAATATATATGTAAGCTTATTATTTTGTAATGCAAACGCCATTTATAAGTAAAATTATTTTATTATTATTTTGATAACTATGCAAGCAAACAACAGTAATAATCATACATTAATTGTTTATTTTATTTTATTGTTTCTGTTCTCTTTATAGTTCTCGTTAGTAGTAATATTTTATGAAATGCAAACACCAGTTCCCTTTATAAATCATGGTCCATATATAATCACACTTATCCTTATTTGACTGTCCTAAAACGGGAATCATCCTACTTGGACAGTCAACACATTTCACAAATAATGTACATAAATGTGTAAATATTTTACTAAAAAAAAAAAAAAAATTTAAAAAAAAATTTACAAAAAATTTAGCGTGGCGAATTGTATATTCAGAAATATGAGTTTTATCAAATTATGAATTCGACCGCAATTCCCTTTCAGTATAAATATTTGGAATATCGAATTTTATTGACGTTTGACCTTCGATTTTGACATATGCCAATTGCATGATCCAACTGCAATTGTACTTTAGACATGGTATTGTTTTCCGCAAATACGGAAATGTTTTATTTAAATGCCAATAATTGTGAAAACATTTTTAACCGCATTGTAACGAGGAAAACAATTTTACGCCACTGAAGATAATTTTGGTGTACCTAAATCCTATAAACCGTTGTTCATAACAGTGAAAGAAAAACACACATACCTGAAATGGATTATCGAAACGGAAAGTTTAAATTACTGAACAAAATGTTCTACGTCAATTGTGCCTTGCTGAAATAACATAAATCGCTATCGAAACATTATCAAGTGAAAGAATTGCTAACTTCTGAAGTAAATGTTAAGCTGAGAATTAGTTAAATATTACTAGTTCCCATATTTTAATAAATTTCGAGAAATCACAAAAAACATTCCCAAACGTATGTCAAAGGTTAAGAAATCTTCGTCGATACTTTTGATTTCTTAATGCGTAACATTTTTGAAACAAGGCAAATTTGCTGAATTGATCTATTAACAAATCACCAAAAAAGAAATATGAATTTAGAAGGATTTTCAAAAATTTACTCATGGCAAGAGTAGTGATAAATTCTATTAATATCTTCGTACATTTTTGAAGTGAAAACTTCTTTAGCATCGTTGTGATTTGAAACTCGATTTTGCCTGCGACATAATGAGATAGTATGATCGGTCTCTCTTTGTGCGGTGCTTCGGTGCCTCCCCACTGTTGTATACTTTAGTTTTCTGAAAGTTTCACTTCTACCGATGTGAATTGATTGATGTGCACTCTGATTTTTGTGTATTCAAAACACATTCATGATTATTTAATGATACCAGTCAATATAACATCATAAAATATGCGAGTTTCCTTATTGCATATTGCGATGGAAAAAAAATCGTATTTTTATTTCGGTCTTAAAAAAATTGTTTCAACTGTCGCAGGATAAGCCAATTGACAAATTAGGTGATTCATTAATTTAATTCGGTTTTAATATTTATATTTTTTTCAGTTCTACTACCTACAACGCATAGCAAGAACAAAATGTTTTTTTAAGCAAATGACCTTTTAAAAATTACATAAATAATTTAAATGATTTACTTACTTCTTCATTTACTTACTTGATTTTAATATTTTTTTAAAAAGTAGATCCTTTGTAATATATCTTCCAAATTCATGAATGTACGTCGTAGTACTTAACTTATTTCTAAAATTGGAATCTGTGTCTGAAGCAGAAAAACTTTTGCACAAAGATATCTGGTCGTCTTGATATTCGCATAGTTTTTTTTATTTAATTTTATTTCTTCCTGTGAGTTATAAAACTCATTTTGAGACGGGTGGAATTAACAAAACGTATGTTGGAGATAATATGATTTTACATGGTTGTTTGTTACTATCGTGGTACGAAAGCACAACTCGATGGAATTTGCAGGAAAACACTTCTTGTTATTCTTTAACACAATTTATTTAATAAAAATACAATACTGGTGACCATAGTGATCTCCAAGACCACACCACACTGACAAATATTGAAGGCTTTATTTCCCTCGATATCTCAACACTCTACTGAAGATAGGCACCTATGTACCCCTCAGCTCGAGATTAATTACAACACTCTTCTGGAGATAGGCACCTATGTACCCCCCAGCTCAAGTTTAATTAAATAACTTCGAAGGTACAACATGTACCTTCCCGTTTTACCGTCACAACAATACTAACTCTACATATCAACCTCGCTCTTATTTAAGTAAACCTACAGAAACATGGTGCATAAAAAATGGTGAGAAAATAATATTTTAGCAGTTCCCACACTAATTTTAAAATCTAACATACAGACAATAATAAAACAATTACATTTTATGTTCTTTATTCGTATAAATTCTATGCAGCTGCTTTTTTTTTTTTTAATATTCTATGTATATATCTTTATGGAATGTGTGGGACTGTACTAACCTCCCAAGTACCAAAAAAAACAGTTATTATTATAAGCACAAACACAAACAAGGAATTTCCAAACAAAAGAAATTTTATTGAAAAAGTAAAAAATGTTGTTTTACGTATTCTTAAAATGCTAAAAAAATAAAGTAGCAAGTAGCTTTTTTCATGTATAATTCTATTCAGCTGCTTTTTTAAAAATATTCTATGTACAGATCAAGGTTTTCCAATAAAAGGTGTTATTTTCATATTCAAAGAAAAATGCCATTTTTTTAAATAAATGATCAAATGTTTATTTCATTATAAAGAAGAAGATATGCCGTTAATAGTAAAAAATAACATCAGGTAAATGACCACCACGACCACGCTTACAGGACCATATCCTTTTCATGAAATTTTCCATAACCAAATCGCAAAGTGGCTGCCCTGTGTCCTAGATAGCCTCACGAATTCCATCTTTGAGGTCTTGAATCGAGGCTGGACTGTTGGCGTAGACCTTCTCTTTCACGTGGCCCCAAAGGAAGAAGTCGCAAGGTGTTAAATCACAAGATCTCGGTGGCCAGTTGTGATCACCCCTTCGAAAGATAACACGGTCCGGAAACTTTTCCGGTAGAAGATCAATGGTTTCGTTTCTTGTGTGGCACGTAGCGCCGTCTTGTTGAAAGTAAACGTTGTCCAGATCAATACCATCCAATCCCGGCCATTAAAAATTATAAATCATCTCTCGATAGCGCAATCTATTCACCGTAACTGTTGCTCCAGCCTCAAATAACAACTCTTATTGGAAAACCCTTTATATCTTTATGGAATGTTTGGGACTGCAATAACCTCCCGACGTACCGGAATAAACATTTATTATTATTATAAACACAAACCCAAAGAAAGAATTTTACAAAAAAACAAATTTTATTGAAAAAGTTAAAAATGTGGTTTAAAGTATTCCTAAAATACTAAAAAAATAAAGAACCTTTTTTCATGAACAATTCTATTCAGCTGCTTTTTTTCAAATATTCTTTGTATGTATATCTTTATGGAATGTGTGGGACTGCACTAACCTCCTCACGTACCGGAATAAACATTTACTATTATTATAATTATAAGGACAAACCCCAAGATGGAATTTAAAAAAAAACTAAATTTTATTGAAAAAGATAAATGTTGTTTTACGTTTCCTAACTTACTAAAAATATAAAATAGCAAGACTAGAAAAAGAAAGGGTTATTACATTATAGGTCGCCGAATTTTTTTTCTTCAAGTGAATTTTGAATTCGTAAATGTTTATTTAGACATAAATCGACAAAAGCAGTTCTAATAATTTTTAAAATAATATGAGAACGAAGAAAATATTTTGTTTTTGTTATAATAATAAAGCAGCAAACTAGTAGAAGAAACGATTATTACAATATTGTAAAGTAACCGACAAAAATTAAAGTTTTTATATCGACGTACATATCACGTAGGTAGATATGCTTTCACAAAACCATTATTTCTGTTGTACTAATTGTATTTTAATATTTGGAATTTCTTGGTTAACGAAACTATTTGAAGCTCGCAACGTCGTTCTAATCATAAGCTAATATCTCTTTTACATCAATTATCTGCCTAAAAAAAGACATCACGCCACACCGTTTGATAATTTTTGGTTTTTGCTCTATAACATTTATATCACGGGCGAATTAAATGTCATGAACATGATAAAAATCATATTAAATCGTATATTAAATAAGCGTTTGTTATTATGTAGGGCTATTATTAACCGGCTCGAAGGGAGTGAATTCAATACAAACCGAATAAAAGGTCAGCGTTTTCTATATTTATAACCAATAAGGTTTCTGGAAGCTGCATACAAAAAGGTTACATTCTTTTATTAATTTTATGCTCATGCCACTTCCTTATTTAGCTTTCAAGTTTGATTGAAATGTATAAAGTATTTCGAGTTGAATGATTTTTTCATCCCCACCGTCAAATATCAATCACCAGGCTTCTTATCACATCTCGCTTTCCAGTCACGTTCCTCGCGTATCCCTCCCCGCTTCCCTCCGTTATGAAGCCGACGATTTACTCATCCATCCGATCTTTTTCTGCCGCCCTAAAATTATCCCATGAAAAAATACATTTTTGAACGGTTAGAAATATGATTAAAAATTACCAACACAATCATTTAAAATTATTTTACTTTTCTCAATTTTTTATATATTAATGTGATTATGGCAACACTGATTGGGGTTTGTTATGAGTTTCGAACCATTAGCAAAAGAAGAAATTTGCACGGCCTTTTCTGTTTGGAGTCAACGTCTCTTTTGTGCAGAGTGCATCGCTTTTTGCCACGAGCTGTGGATATTTTGTCTATAAAGAAATAGCGGCACAACCTCACGGTGTTTGTATCATATTTTTAATAATACGAGTACTTTCTCGTAGTTTCACTGGAAGCTCTTTAAATAGTATGTATTCCACAAATAAAAGAAACAAAACTTAAGTGCTGGATGCCTATTAAGGAAATGTATGGTTTAGGTTGAAGGAAGATGGTAAAGAGAAGAATAAATGGAAACTGGGGCTTTGGAGAAACCTACCGGACTATTCAGATCTAGACACTAATGGACATTGCATGATTCTGACTAGCAGTTACCTCGCCATAATTATAGTGCGAGAATACCCCACTTCGGAATATGGGGAAAATATACATACCTACTGAAAAGTCAATAATTTTTATTCTGATTACCCAAAAAAAAGTATTTGAAGACTTCCTTGACTCTGTGCAAAAACAGGCGATCCGTGTGATAGATTCCTCTATTTTAACAAGCGGAATAAAATCTTTAGCGTACAGGTAAGTAGGATGTCCCTCTTCTACCGGTACAACAATAGAAGATGCTCTAAGGAACTATCGTCATTGATTCCTTTGGCGCCGGCACATAGTCGGGAAACACGCCAAACGCGTGCCCAATATATGTGATTGGTTTACTTGTCTCAAGAGAACTTCTACGAATCGTTCTTGAGTTCAAAAGCTCGGCTTTAGAATGATTACATTGACCTCAGTATTTCCTCCATTCTACAACATGGGTCTTTTCAAAAGCCATGTTTACTCAGTCCTCTCCCCAAAAAGACCCTCCACACAACATCTTCAAAGACGACATAGGCTCTGAGGGAAATTATTTTGTGTGAAGTTAAAATAATGAAAAAAAAATGCCCACACCAGGTTACAAACCTGTGATATCTGGGTCCTGAGCCAAGATTCTTACCGCTTTCACACAGATGTCGTCAAAGGGGTAGCTCAATCAGGACTGGCTGTAAGAGTTGGACAGACCAATACAAAAAAACCTTTACCTAAAAAATTCTGTGTTCTGATTTTTAACCGCAGTAAGAGCTTTAAAATTTGGTAAGTTGACCTGGTACACTAAACTTTGTAATTATCACGAAGGAGGATTCCCGATTAATCCCATTCAAAGATTAATGTTTTCAAGCAAACCATAATACAGGCCGTAGTAGCCGGAGATCCTATTACATAATCTCGGTACTCGCAGTAGAATCCGACGGGTGTGGAGACAGTTTAATTTAATTTATCTCCGACTAATTAGCCACAACAAAGGCAAGGAAAACACCGATCCAATAATACGGCGACATGCTATTCTGGTGGGAATTACACATAGTGTTTATTCTAAGCCGGCGAGTATGTACCCTGTGACCTCATTGAAGTTAAGTTAAGAAGATTTGTTTAGTTTCAAAGATTTTTTTGGACGATCGTAATTTGTAATTTCAGAGTGCAAACGTTGAAACGAATAGATCAAAACATAAGTTTAATTGAATGCTTTTGATTAATTCGTATAAATTATAAATTAGGTACATCTGCACTACTTCCATTAACTGTAATTAGAGTCGAAAAAATCCAATTTGATTGAAACTACAAATAAGAACAGATTCCAAGTCCAGCATCCACCACAGCCGCAACAAGAATGGCAATTTCTGGAAGCCCAGATAGAAATAGGAAATGTTTGAAAATGTTCCAAATTGGGACGTAGAAACAGCCACTTTGAACCAAGACCAAAATACCCATCAACACTTTCTTTTATGCGTTTATAGAGCAGTATGTGAAACAAATTATTCATTAATTGAAATCATATATTTCATACTTTATTTCTTGCGTAACAGGCTCCTAGTACACCTCTTTAGAGGAGGCAAGCACTTTTACATATTAATTTAAATATAAAATAATTTTTTTGAAATATTTGCTCTGATAGATTGCGAGAATTAAGATGAAACTTCCTTTTTCTGAAAACCGTTTTTATAAAACGATAAAGGCGCCCGCAGACGAGAAACTTTAGTCACGGCGACAGTTGCGGGCATAAAAATCTTTAACGCGGGTTTCGGTATACTTGTATACGAATGTCTCGAAATACTTACGTTATCCGATAAATTATAGTTATATAAATTTAAATATTTTTCCACCTCCAGAACAAAAATAATAATCAATTAGTTGCACGCTGCTGCAAGTCATTAGCACTACCATCACGTGTATGAACACTAGGAAAACAGTATGGCGGATACTCACACGATCGACGCGTATGCTACGCGTACAAAAATTGAGTCGCTTTCACGTATTCTCGTGTACAAATGGCCGAACGTTACATGGAAGTGCGCGCATGTTCGACGCGTCACTAGGGAGACTTTTTTGAATTTGTATTTTCCATCTGCCATGTCGCGTAGTCGCGTAGTCGCGACTCGTTTCTCATCTATAGGCGCCCTTAATGACTATAGATTACAGTCTCCAAAGACAACCATTTTCCTACCACAAATTCCCGCCACTCTTATCAAAAAGGAAAAAAAAAATTTTTTTAGCTAGCAACAAAAATAATGCCACATTGGTGTTTAAAAAAAAAATCACGAAACCAATTACACAAATCCAATGTTTGCCTCAAAATTACTTATTTCTCCCCAAGGAGGTACATTGTTTGTCGTTTGACTTAAACCCTTTTCTGAAAATTTATTCAGTCACTCCAGACTACACTCACTTCAGTCACTTAAGACTGGAGGACAAAATAGTAAAAAAAGTGTTCACTTAGTGGAGTAAACAAAATCGAGACGAGTGATGTAATTTAAGAACAGTGTTCCGGCAACGGAATTGTATTCGATTCAGCGTGTAATTATTCGATTTTGCAGAGGTTTCGAGGGTACAGTTACTCGAAAAACTTCAAATCGTAAATAATACAATGTGCAAAGGTGCGGACAACATAATACGCAACATAAATTAACTTACTATATATATTATGCGCTACCAAATTTTAGGTAGATTGGTTTTTGTAGTATATTTTTGTCAAAAAAAAACAGTCATTATATTCACATGATGTTTGCTGACTAATTATTTAAATCACATAATATTATGAGTTCATACAATTCGTCGCGCTCAATTAAAACAGGCCTATACTAATCCAAGCGAGAGTTCGTACGTTCGTCATCGACGACCATCCTCTTCCTTCTTATGCGTCTTCTACCAAAAAGAAAAAAGACAGAAGATAATGTAACGTTTTACCCCCTCACTATGACAAGTATATCTCGTTTTTGTATTTTTTTTTGAGAGTGGCAAAGATCTTTGTGAAGCCGGATTATTAAAAATTTAAAGTTTCTCTCATGAGTTGAAAAAAATATGTACTTAGAGCCCCCATTAGCGAAGCTCGTAATAAAATTGTGGAAATCCGGCGAAAAAACGTTTTTTTGGCTCTCCAAAAACATTTAACAAATATGAGATACGCCTGTTTGCATTTAGAGCAATGAATTGACAAAATATAATATAGTTCACATTTAAAAATACTAATTTCGGTTGTACCTTTGTAATTCCAGTTCAATGAACTTTGGTTTTGAATTTAAGTTTCAAAATTGGAAGCGTTTTTTTTTTACAGTTAACACCGCACAGGAGTTCCAACTGCTTCCTTCTGGAGCCAGTAAGACTATGTCATCCCTAATCGGGGTATGTTGTGAGGCTGAAGGTAGTAGTTAGGGGAAGGAAGTGGGAAAAAGAAGGTCGGGAAGTACCTGGCTATTCAGATCTGGTCACTAAACACGGCTAAAGCCATTTCAAGCAACTTTCCAATTCTGAATGGTGGGCTTATACCAGGGCGATACCGAGAGTATCTTCCACTCTTGAACGTGCTACAAACAAACTATTTATTATTTTTAGTTAATTAAGTGTGAAAATCACAAATTATTCAAATAAAATTTATTTGCGCACCCCTGGACTAGGAGACTTTGTTTAGAGTATTTAGACAAGTAGTAAAGTACCTACCTACAATATAATATTTCTGTAAAAAATATTTTTTTCTTGCTACTTTCAAAATTAGAACCGATTTGTTGAGAATTTAGACTAACCCTATTATTGTAAGGATGGGTTGTTTCAAAAAATTTGACGAATTCGTCAAATATTTGACGTTAATTTTCACGTTCTGTGTAAGTTCTATTCAAGTTCTGTGATGATTTCAGTTTTGTAAAGCAGCTGGCCTATGATGATAAAAAAACAGAACTCGAAAAGAACTTACACAGAACCTGAAAATCAACTTCAAATATTTGATATATTTTGAACTCATATAAATATTTTGAACTCATCAAATTTTTTGAAACAACCCGTCCTAAGTATTATACATTCAGTTGAAAACGAGACGTGAAACAAAAAAAAATTGATTTGACTTTTTTTCCTTCATTTAGTCAAATTTTACTAAAGCTCTATCTAATTTAGTAGCCAGCTACTCGCATGGTAATGGTGGAAAACGTTTCGACGAGATATTAGTACGCAATAACCCGTGATTTCTGGTTTCCCTGGTCTGCTGTGAAATAAAATAATGGTAAAAGGATTGTGATTACCCGCAAGAGCGAACATAAAAAACATTACATAAATTAAAAATTTAGTTTTAACGGACTTTTTCAGCTGGTGTCGAGACCACTCATTGTGGTAAAAGGGGGTTGGAAAGTGTTTCCCGTTTTTTGGTGGCATTTTAAGTTCTGAAACAAGAAGTAGCAGGTAGGGGTGGGGTATCTCCACGGTGTATTTGCCGGGTGCTTTGAACCGCCGCGCTCGGGATCATGTTGGTTTAGGCTGCCGAGGTTGACTTTGGGTTGAGTTTTAATGAGTTTTAACTAACCATTAATTTCATCTCCGAAATGAAATCGTCAATGTGAATTCTTCATATTTTGATGGCTCTTTCGGAGTGGTTTATATTGAGTATGTTTGCTAGAAGCGGCCTAATTGACAAAAGCATAGAAAGACAAATGTATTCACAAGGAAAATGAAAATAAGACCAGTGTTAGGTACAAACGGTTATCAGAAAAATTAGAACTAGAAATTTTCGTTATTTGTTTTTGGGGTGTTATGCCGTGTTTCGCTACCTCCTTCTATAGCCAACGTTTCGGACAGCGTTACAGTGTCCATAATCAGGAGGTAGCGAAACACGGCATAACACCCCAAAAATAAATAACCAAAATACTTTTGGCCGTGAAAACCTAAAAACATACCAGAACTAGAAATGTTTAAAAGCTAGAATCTAAAGAAATGATCCAAAACATCTATTTGAGTTTGAAACCATCGTAAGATTTTGTGGGTTGACTGGTGCGCTAACTGTGTAGATAGGATATTTACTAGATGATAAAAGGGTGCTCTTGTAGTTAGAGGTTGGAAGGAGTTCGTAGATGAACCGATTAAATCGGAGTTGGTGGAAAGCCATTTAGCACGTTTTTCATGACACTTCCTTTTTTGCTTTCTGCAGTTTGAATTGAATAACTAAACCGTTTGTTCCTGTGGCGGAATCTTGATTATGCGTTGAGAATTTAATGATTTGTATTTGTGATATCCTATTTGGAGAGTATTTAGAAAAAATGACAGAATTTCAATCAAATAGCTCCATTGAAATACTTGGAGTAAGTATGTATATCAGACCAGCTCAAGTATCGGGGCTCTATATCGGGGTACAAATCTCAAATACGCCCAACATTTGAATTTAGGGGCCGTCTCCTGGTTGGAATCCCCAAATACTTGTTTAAAAGTGTTTTGAACTACACTTACTCTTATATATATTATTGATTTCCATTCCCTTTTTTAAATATAAACCAAAAAAATATTTCAAAAAACACTTTTTGTATTTTTAAGTAAGTAGATCAGAACTGTTCATTTTAGTTATATTGTTATGTACTTTTCTTTTTCGGTCTTCATATAAAAATATAAGCCGAATGAATGTATGAACACTGTATGTGAGACTTTATAAATTTATAAAAATGAATGTATAAAGACTGTATGTAAGAATTAATAAATTTGGCATTTTCACGAGTATTTGATTCCTTAGAACGGGAAATTTGGCTAGCTAAAAACTAATATCAACTTAAAAATAAATCACAATAACACTTGTACACATTTTAAAATATTTTCAGTTTTTATGCAATATTATCATAACTATGTTATTTTGCAATATAAATGTATCTAATGTTCCGTATTAAATAAAATAAAAAATGCAAATAAATAAATAAAAAGGTGAACATAATGGCTGTTTGCATCTAAGAGAGCGCTTCCATTTTTAGCTGGCAAACCAGTTGTAATTTGAATAGCGTAAGATTTATCGGAATCTATTTTTACCCTTTTAATGACAAAACACAAAAAAAAGTATTTTAAGAATATAAGATTTTAAAAGTGTACATTGTTTGTGTAAAAATAATGTTGTATAATAATAACCATGGAAAAAATAGGCATCATTTCGAAGTGCGCCTTGAGCAGGAAAAATGTTAGAAAACCAATTCACTTTCTCAAAATCCCCACCGCAACATGTTCCGCGATGGAAACCAGACTGTGTTCCAAAAGCTCGCCTGCGCGAGACAAATTTTATTAATGCTAACGATACCCATTACGCTGATAATCTTCCTATAAACTGTAGTTGCGCCATCAATAGTGACAGAGTTTGGCTCAAGAAGCCGGTTATCTCAAGTCTTTGTGTTTATTAGATTGGTCGCCAGCCAAGGATCCTCGTTATTAGCGGGAGTACCCTCAGCGCGGTCGCGGCTACAAGTATCCATAAAGACTACAAAATCTGGTGTGCTTGTTCAACTCTTGAATTATATTGATTAGGATTTATATTTAGAAACGGATATGATTATAACATGGTTATTACATCAGCCGTGCTTTTATTAAATATGAATATCACCGTGCTTCAACAACTGTCTTAGAGCATTTGCTAATATTTAGTTGTTATTCAATTCTGATTTAGTGTTTTGCAGAGTGACTGGGACTTGGACATGAAAATATATGTTTTTAAGTATCCAATTGAAAAAAAAACATCCGACCGGCAAACCGAGAGTCTAAGATAAAATCACTAAACAATAATTTTATTATCAGGATCGCCCTTGAGAGATCAACATTAAGAATAAAAAAGTTGCTTGAAATTGCTTTAGCCGTATTTGGTGACCAGATCTGAATAGGCAGGTTGTCCCGCACATTCTTCTTCCCTGTCTCTTTCTCCTCCCCTCTACCTCCAGTCTCCAATATGTTCCAATTAGGGGTCATAGTCTTATTGGCTCTCGGTCGGGAGTAGCGCGGTATTCACATTAAAAAATCTGTGCGTTTTTATAATCCATGTCACTTTAATATTAATTCAGTCTTTTATTAATTAATTTATTAATTTCACAGCACAGCATTGCGATTTTAACAATAAATACAAGGGGTAGAAGGTTTTCCGAAGTAATAAAAATTGGTGAAACCAAATTATGTAAGATTAAGAATAATTATTGAAGCAATAGAAACTGACGAAAAGTTAAGTTCTTAAAAGGAATGAAAACCTTATCAAGTTGCAATTGTTCTTTATGGCCTTTATGTCGAATTACAGGATTGAAACAAAGTGCCCAAATTCGGCGTGGGTGCCAGGCGATTTCTAGAAAGAAAAGAAGATCATTTGGTTCGTGGCCATGATAGGAATAGGGATCATGTATCGGATGAGTTGAATGCATATTTGTCTCGGGAAGATTAGATGATACTACCAGTAAAATTATTCAGCAAACTGCGTCGGGAGATGATTTAAAATATTTGGGTAAATGGCTGTGAGCGCGCATGTATTCCAGTTAATGATTTATGTTAAATAATGTTTATTTAAAAGCGATGTTAAACAAACACAAAGAGTTTGCTACTACCGATGAAAATGCCTGATTGAAAACTGGAAGAAGATAACCTGAAGAATAAAAACCAAACTTCCCAAATAGTAAAAAGGAAGAAAATATGACACAAAGCCAAAACTGTTTTTAAATTAAAATTTGGTTTACGGAAATTCTGTTTAACTGAAATTAAATTTTCAACTATATTTTCCAACTTTCTATCACCATGTTATTATCTCAAAAAATCAAGAGTCAAGTAACCTAATTTAAGTACACATATGTAATATTCAAAACGAAAAACATTTTGATTTTCCGCATACATTATCTTAAAAAAACGCTTACTTATTATACTAAAAAGACATCGCACTTAAACAACTTCTACATGCGATGGGTGCGGGGGGGATACAATATTTACCTTTAGGCACTCAATATTAGTTAAGGTAGGTATATATAACTTTGAAAACTTTGGTACAGGGCCAAAAGTAGTATGGAACACGGTTTTGAAAGTTTTTATAATCGAATGAACAACTGAGACCCATGACGTATCCAAATAATAATAATAAAAACGATTTGACAAAAAGGCTTAGGATACAAAAAAACATTTTTTTTCACACGCAAAAGTGGCAGTCTTACGGACGGCCGACTTTTTTTGCAATCCCCCTATTCCATGCTTGATGCTTGTATGCCGCCGTAGCCACTGTGCACAGCATGTAAAATCTGTCTCGACATTTATTAGGTTTTGTCACTGCCAGCCGTGTAGGAAAAATACCGCGCCATCCCACTGTGGAGCATAGGTATGTCATCTACATTAAAATGGACGTATTCTGATGCGACGTTAGTTTTACCGACGTTGTTGTCAGTTGGTTCATTACTTGTGCAGTAAGCACGAGCGCTGTGGAGAATATTGTGTAGAAAAATCTCTGCAATTTCTGTGATGGGTCTACGAAGCGTAACCATAAAAAATGTATTTAACGAATCGATGGCATATGCCTACAATGATTGACCCATTTAAATATTTTGGTGATATTAAACCATCTCTTTTGGAACTATTGAATCTAGAGAGGGTGTGCGAGGGGACGTACTTGACACACCAACCAGTGATTCCTGACATTATTTGGAATAAAACAATGCAACGAAATTTTGGTTTCAAAGACTTTTTTTGGAAAACATGTGGAAGAAAAAAAGGTCGGTTTTGAAGAAAATAAAACATCAATAAAAGTCACCGGGTACAAAATTTTCACTTTTTAATTTTAAATTTCTCCAAAAAATGTCAGGAATCACTGGTTAAAACGGCAATACTACGGGACTTAAGTCAAGTACGTCTCGTAGTATTGCCGTAAACGTTATTGTTAAAAATTTTGTAAAATTGATCACCCATCTCACAATAAAAATGTTTTTGACCAAGAGCTACCAATGTTTAATAAACTTATACATTTTTCAAATTAAATGATTTCTTGGTTTCAACCACTTTTAATGTCTATAAATCCGACATGTTTTAAGAGCAATGCTCTCTTCCTCAGGGTTTACTAAAAACTAATTATAAATAAACATAAAGGTGTCAATGGAAATAAAGGAGTGGAAGGGGGTAATTGAATGCACCCGTTACAAATGGAATAGGTTCAATAGTGGGTCCTTTAAAAATGTTTTCTGTTTGTTTATAATATTTAGCTTTGATTTTACCCTCTTTCTAATTTCTAATATTTCCAATTTATCCAACTGAACGCCATTACAAATACAACGTAATAAATCGATTCCACTATTAAAATCAAATCGTGTGACTAGTCTCCAACAAATGATTGGCAACTCCGCGAAACTATTATTGTGCATTTCGTATGTTCTTATTTCAAAGTTTCTCGCAGTTTTACCTATATAAAAGAAACACTTCAATTTATTGAGTCCAGATTTTTTCATTTTTGAATCTCTCTTTATTATTCGTATTTAGAATGTAATTTTTAAGTTTATTATTTGCATAAAATAGAGGAAGCATTTTATTTGGTACATTCTTTTTTAAGGAATTGGAAGTTTTATAAGTATAATCCATAATTTTCCTCCATTTTTTCCTTTCCTGATCCTTTTGTACGGGATAAGCATGTTTTAAAGAATTTATTCTCTTATTTTTTATTGATAATGTTTTCAATTAAATTGGTCTTAAATCTATTATTGATTGCAATAATCCTACCTTTCTATTGACGAATTCTATTGAAATAATTAAAATTATTTTTTATTAATCCCTGAGAAAAAGAGCATTGCTCTTGAAACATGTCGATTTCATCGACATTAAAAATGGTTAAAATAAAGAAATCTTTTAATTTTGAATTAAATAGGGTGCCACAAAAAAATGCTTAATTTGAAGAAGTTATACATTTTTATCTGATATTATTTGTTCAAAAGATATGAAATTGGTAAAAAGAGCACGGAACATCAGATTGTTTTGCAAAACTTCAATTGTTATTGGTTGACGACGATATCCTAAAGCTAATTTACCATCTCGAGTAGTCATAAAGGTAGAGTTAGCTGGAAAGAAAGAGATTTCTCGCAAAATGAGTGTGCGAATACTAAAAATTTAAATAAAATAAGTCGAATAAACATGAAAATTTTAAGTACCCACATATTGCTATTCAGTTCAGCAAGAATTTGATGGCGATTCACCCGTTTTATTAGCCTCAGCGTTTTTTCCACATTTTAATGGGACGAGCGGTATTTAATCATCTCAACAGCGGAGGGTATGCAAATACATGCAGATGAATGCTAATCAATGGTGAAGAAGGGGTACATTAGGAAGCTAATAAAGGTGTATTAATGTGTTTACTTTCAAACACCAGAACGGCATTCCACTTTGAAAATGTATAAGCATTAAAAATAAAACAATAAAAAATTTCCACTCGGTTAATGGCAGTTCGTTGTAGTCAGTGTTGTAGTAAAAATATATTTTAATTTTTTTAAGAAACAGAAATTTAATTATTTGATAACGGTTTCGGATAATTTATTTATCAATGCTTCTTCCATATCTAAGCAACCCTCTTTAAATTTTTAATCAAGTCAAACGATCAATATGAAAAACTCATTTACGTTTGCCACAATTTAAATGATTAGATCTAAAGAAAATGTTTACTTTCCTCAGAACGATTAAACATTTCTGAATAATAGAACTTTGGAAAAAAGATTTTTATATTTAAATTATCTCCTTTTCTGCTTATAAGAAATTATTTTTTGTGTGTTTTATTTGCCTAATTTAGATTCCAATATCCACAATACCTACCTAAAAAAATCACCACTGAAAATATGTTTTTCAAGAAACTTCTTGATTCTTGAGTTACTCTCTTAACAACTTCAACAACTTCAACAATTTTAAATATCATTGAAGAAGATATTATAAATAAATTTAAACAAAACATGAAACATAACAAGGTACTGAAAAATAAAAAGGTAACGGTCACATCTGCGAATCGAACCCAGGATCTTTTGTTTTACAGGGACAGCACCTTAACTTATATTTTGAATCATTTCTGTCATTTCTGTCAATCACATATTTTGAATCCGAATTCACAATTTTGTCTTCATCTAATTTTCCCATATTTTTAGATGCTATCTTTTTAAATGTTTTAATCCTGTGGATTCATTAATTAATGAACCTAGAAGTATATAATGATGAGTTTTAATTTTGAATGATGAAATCGGACAATGTGAAGGTATACTATTAAATTTAATATAAAATCATTTTAAAGATCTAATACATTATCAAGATTTTTACCTCACCAAAAATAAATTTACATTATTAATATTTAAGTCTTCCACTTGTACATTGTTCACTGTGCCTATTTGTAGTTTAACCTATTTTTGATACATTAATCATCATCTCAATGAAGTGCTTTAGTTACATCCATTCTGAAGAGATTCTTAGATCCCAGCCGCTGCACTTTCAAAATTCCTACCTGCATTGGTATTCAAAGTGCATCGCACAATGCACTTGAAGTCGTAACAATTGACACTCTGCATTATGCTCTTCCCTTCTTTGCATTACATCAAGTGCACGTTTTCTCAGGCGCGGTGGAAGCAATTCTATGAATACAAACGTCTTTTCTTGGTTTCTGATGTGCACACTGTATTAATGAACCAAAACTCAAAGGACTCTTGAAACTCAACTCTTGAAATAATAGAGAATGGGCTAAAAATAACTAAGGTTCAAAGTTCTGTTACTCTCTGATGGAAAACACTCTTACAAAAATGTGCCCCACTTCTTTACAAAGTGAAATGGGCAGAATGGGTGCTTTCATTTTTCATTAATTTCTGTCAACAAAGTAAAAAAATAATATCAGTTTATGAAAGAAGATGATATAATCTTAAGGTTAACGAACTTGACATTTTGTACACAATATACTTTAAAAAAGTCTTGATTGACGGGGCCATTTTATGACTTGTTTGTTTCATTGTGCCATTAAAGTAATACATGAAATTGAATAGAGAAGATTATTACGAGAAATGTGATTTAAATTCGTCCTGCTTGATACGATACGCGAGTAGAAAAACATTTTTTTTAAATTTATTTTTTTATGTGAATACCCCACAAGAATTCCAGCTTTTCCAGTCTGGAGCCGATTGAGAATAAGGCATCCTTAGTTGGGATATATTGTGAAGGAGATGGGAAAGAGAAAGGTGGCTATTCACATCTGGTCATCAAACACGGCTACAGCCATTTCAAGCAACTTTTTGATTCTGAGTGTTGATATTACACCAGGGCGATACTGAGAGTATCTTCCACTCTGTAACGTTCGGTAAACATATTATTTATTATTTTTAAATGAATTAATTGTGAAATAATACAAATCTATCAAATAACATTTATTTGCCCACGCCGGGATTCGATCCCGCGACCTTCGGATTGAGATTCAAGAGTCTTTATTCTCAGCCACGGAGGCCGTCAAGTCGTTGATTAACTGGAAATATTTGCTATGTTTAACTTTGCAGATGATTTTGATTATAGGAGAAAATAACAAGTATACCTATTTTAAAAAAAAATCTATTCAAATCTTCTCATAATATCTCTTAATTTTCAGAATACTTTGTATCCGGATGAGCACCTTTTGTTAGGAAACAAGTAGATACGTTTTGTTAAAATAGTTGTTACAGCAAGTTGAAGATAATGTTGGTGGTTCTTAGTCAAATTATAATACAGTTAAACATGACCGAAGTGGACAGAGTCGATTTAGCTCACTCGTTAGAGCAGAGCCCCGTCAATGCTAAGGTCCTGGGTCGAATTTCTAGATGCGACCGTCTCTTTTTCTGATTTTTCTATTTGAAATTTTTGTTTGAGAGTCGCTTATAGTGTCTTCAATGATTAAATATTACAATTTGAGGTTTTACTGAATATTGAAAATTTTAACAATTATTGAGGAAGTAGTATATATATTATATAAAGTGTTTAACATTGTCGCCCACATGAATTACCCACTTTATGAAAACCTGTTATGAGAAAACTTACATAAAGCAGATTATTACAAGGTTATTGAATCCAAAGTTATTGAATCCAAAAGTACAACATGTGCATGCGGTTCGATTGGTTTCAATGTAAAAATCTATTCAGAAGTAAAATATTATTTTGAATAGGATCACCCGAGTTTAAATTTACAGGAAACCTTTGATGCTGACTATTGAATTTCTGTCAAGTACCTGATCAATAATGGAAAGGATTTAGGAAGTTTTAATCATACAAGACATTTACAATATTTTAATGACAGTTGTCTTTTTCAGTTGAAAAGCTTATAAAGTGAAAGTCAGTGAGTTTGTCTGCTATAGGGTATTCCACTTTAAATTTTCAACATCCTTAATTTCTCATTGCAGATTTTTGCACTTAGTTGCACTCAAGAATTATTAATAACACAAAAATTTCTTTCTATTACACTTCTTCCATTCTTTTTCTTAAATACACAAAATTTCTTGCATTCATCCTTCAAATTCAATAATTTCATATAAGCCAGCAGACCATTGAAGTGAACACTTATTTACACACGCTCCCTATTTTGATAATCGGAGTTGTCATGAATGACTCTACTATAGCCAACCCAAAGCCGAAATTCAGTCCCAAAATTTAATAGATATAAGCGTTTATTTGTTCAAATCTGATTACTAACTGGGCTCAGATCAGAAAGAAAAATACTAAAAAGCAAAGCATAAAGAACCAATTACTTGAATATTTAAATCATTTATTTTTTATGTTGATTTTGGGGAACTCTATTTTTGGTTTTGTTTATTGATTAAACGCAAGAATGCTTCATTAAAAAAAAATCTAGTTGGATCATTTATGATACATTGTATCATCAAAATTTGGTGAAGCTATTTAAAATTGTCTGAAAGGTTTTGGTTTGGGTATTGCAAATGAAAATGATGGGTTTTGATCGGGTTTGTAATTTTCAATAAGTCATGGGTTATTTCCCAAAACCTGTGTTAATACCTCACTTAACTCCATTACTAATAAAAACAATTGGACGTTGAAGATCTTTTTAATTACCGACCCATTTGTAGCTCATTTGTATCATATCTTCCATTTGTATCAAAAATATTAGAAAAAATCACTGCTTCAGATATAATAATATTCTATTATGTGTAAACATAGTATTATGTCACTTCAGACCAAATTAACTGTATATAAATATAATTGTATAACTAAACAAATTAACTGTATTTAAATATAATTGTATAATCTGCATATGGAAGGTTTCACTCAGTTGTAATTGGGCTACTGCGTGTTTTGTAGGAGTCTAGCTATCAAATCGGGTAAGCTGGCACGTCTTTCAGTCATAAACGCGATTAACCACTTTTTTCTAATTTGTTTTTCTTTTTCGTGGCTTTTCACCCCAAAGGACTTTTTTCTTATTAAAAAAATAGAAGAATCCCTCGGTTTAAACTGCGGCGTTAAAACTGGCTGAAATCGTAGTTTGGCAACCGTTTACACATATAAGTCTCTCCAAATATCAAATCGATAATTTACAAACCGTTTTCAGCTCTGCGGTAAGACTTATTACCGGTGCTCCGTTTCTAAATATTTCCACATTTCAAAGCCTCTCAAAAATTTTCACTGGCTCAAACATCTTGAAAGAATCAAGATCGAGCTCTGCTAGATGGTATTGTAGTTACTTAACGGAATGGCTCAGGCTTACATATCGACAGTGTTTATTCCAGAAAATTCCAACTCTCGACAGTCAACCCTTAGATCAGCATCGTCGTCAGCTATCGGAAGGTTGAAGGAACCAAAGCGCACACCAAATATAAGTTCGGTGAGCGTTCTTTCGGAGTTTCTTCGTTCTTTTGACTTAGAAGCTTGGAATAGACTGCCACATGTTTTAAGAATGATCAAAAACTCGACAAAATTTAGAGTTAAACTTAAAACTCACTTTTTCAGACAGTCGGAAACCCCCCATCTTCATAGCCCGCGACATTGTTAATAACTAAACGTAAAAAAATATGAGCAACTTAAGGTCATTTAACAAAATTTTTCCAGTCTTCAAGAGTCCTATATTCGGACGTCAGACGTTTTTAGAATTTATCATTATCATTATTCACATTAAAAACGTCATTCCACTACTATAAAGAGCTGACGGATTTGTTCTCCGCTGAACTCGAATAACGCAGTCAAAACTCCAACGCATTTTGAACTCGTCGCACCTTGATTTTTCCTCGGCCGTCGGTTGCCAACCCAGTAAATTCTATGGGTCAGGATATTATTAGTGGACATTGGCTCCTTGAGGTCGATGATTCCTATATAAGCATTAGTGCATTTGCACTGAAACTCATTTGTTGATCTCCTCAGAAATAATAAGAAAAGTTTCAAAATTAAAATAAAATAATGGTTCGTGCCCGAGAAAATAAATTATGAAACGTATAAATATCGTTTAATAACAATTATTAGTAGCGTTAAAAATTAAACGTACACCATTGCCAATAAGACAATATAGGGGTTCCAGGTAATTGTGTGCAATGTAGTGATTATAACAAATGATTCAATTATCCTTCCAATTGAAAATTAAAATTATATTTTTTCACTTCACCCGTGCTACATTTGATAGAATCTCGAAAAAGTCGTGGAAAAGTAGGCTGTAGGTACTGATTTTATTTAACAACGCAAGTAAACAGTTAAACTGAAGTAACAATATACAATAATGACGAGAATAATTTTACTACGCCCTTAATAGGAATCCTTCGTACTTTTGTCAAATTTCGCCTTTCCTTCGTTAATGGCCTGTTTAAATGAAGGAGCAGTCGAGCTGTAATTCTGAATCTACGTTTATCGAATTACGCAGCCAATTTCGTGAAAGACGATGGTCGTGCTCGCCGAAAGTCGGTCGGCTCGAGCGTCTCTAACTTACGGATACACCGCCATTACAAGCTCGGGACAATGCGTTAAGTTGCCCGAAACTGGGGAACAGCCCCCCGGGCGATACGGATAACAATCTAATTCTAGCGGGGAATATCAACAGCCGAGGAAAAAGGGTATGCCCATTTAGAAAAGATTTTTTTAGCATTGTGATGTGTCTTTCCCCCTTTAGTTTACTTATTTTGTTTTGTATTTTTACTGCGCCAGTAACTTAGAAATCAGCTCTTTTAATTTGTAATCTAGGAATACACATTTTTAGGGACGTAAAATCTTGTAATTTATTATTTCCGAAAAATGATAATTCGTAGATAAATAAAATTTGGTTTTCGAATAAGTTGCATTGGGCGGTTTTTTTTATTTTTTCCGTGGTTTATTACACGAGTTTTATGACAATGAACAGAATTTTTGAGTTAGCGGTAATTATATAAACCAACAAAGTCCAATGTTGACTAAAGTTTTATTATGCGTACCTAATGATTGATTCTGTATATTTACTATTAGAAAAATGTGGTCGTTTCAACATATGACTTCAACGGTGGCCTTATAGAGGTGGTGACATACGATACCGCTTTACGGTTTCCCAGTTTTTTTTTTTTACATGAGCTCCACACAGGACAGGCCCACGGAGGACAATCCCTGTCACAAACCGTCATTTTGAATTTTAAGTTTTGAATTTCATATGTTATTCTGTTAAGTTTATTTTAAGTATGTATAATTCTCTTTATGTATTATTTTGTCCGTATGTAATTCTGGCAGTGTAATAATATTCGTACGTGAATTTCACGCCTGATCAATTTCGCCATGCTAAATTCGGAATCAAATCATTCGGAACACAACTGTGTTCTGACTATCATTCTTTTAATTTTTTATTATTTATTAACCAATGTTAATATATTTTCGTTATTTGTTTTTGGGGTGTTATGCCGTGTTGCGCTACCTCCTTCTTTAGCCAACGTTTCGGACAACGTTACAGTGTCCATCATCAGGACAGATGTGCAATTGTGAAGAAGGAGGTAGCGCAACACGGCATAACACCCCAAAAACAAATAACGAAAATACTTTTGGCCGTGAAAATCTAAAAAAAAATGTTAATATATGTTTTTTGTATGCCGTAGACTGAGCCTCCACAGGCCCTGAGGAAAATAATTTTCCTCAGGGCCTATGTCATCTTTGGGGATGCTGTGTGGAGGGTTTTTTTAAAGAGGGGAAGGAGAGTTCTGGGAAGGAAAAAGGTTTAAGGGGTGGGTAGGAATCTGGGGTTCAGTGTGTCCTGGTCATCCGCCTCCAAGACCTAGACAAGCTTCACCCCATGAACCCGGGCCCAAATCACCAAACGTAGCAAACCACTTGGGGTGACCTATGGCAGAGGTGTTGGTTATCCAATAAAGGTTCCCGGGGCGGCGGTACCCATTTCCGCCTCCCAGTTGTATTTATGTGAAATTATATATTTGAGTAAGATTAATAATTGCTATTTTAATTAAGCAATCATTTGGGAGCTATTCCATCTGAAAAGTAGGTATTGAATAATTTCCGCCAGCCCTCGTCTTATAAATTATTTACATAATATTCAATTTACATATTTTTGCTTTCAACTTGAAATTGAAGAAATGGGATAAAAGAATGCAAATCTTATTGATGATCGGAAATGCCTTATTCAGGAGCATTCAAAGGCATGTAAATTTTTAAACAGAAAAATTCTTTGTGCGGCGGGTACAAAAAGAGTCCTATTTTGTATTGGTGTTATAGTACAAATAATACACGAGCGATCAAAAGCGGTGTTATTAGGTACAGATTCATATTTAAATTCTTCTCTCGTGGGGTGTTGAATGCCTGGCCGGTAAAGATATGAGTTAGGGTTCCCAGGAATTGGAGTTCAGAATTGCAATGCCACGAATTTAGTGTTTCCGTGACTGGGAAATAATAATTCGTAAGTTTGGCTACATAATATTGTGATATGACAATCTCAAGTTTGGGAGCATTGTAAGGCTGGAAGAAGTGAGGGAGGGGAATGAGAAATGAATTGCTTGGAAGTATTTGGACACTCAGGATTGGTTAGTAATCAGAGATCATATCACGCTATGTTTCAATTCTGAATGGTGGGGTCTTTGTCAAAAGCCGATACTAAAGGTAAACATTTCGTAATATAAACAAAGTGAGTGAGATGGAGATCTGATAATCTATATGCTAGACTTTGGTAAACGTTTGAGCTGGCTGCACACGCGAAGTCATTTTTAAAACTCGCGAAAGTGGCGCTTCGAGGATCAGCGCATGATTCGATTTAAATATACGTATATATATATATTCGCCATTCGTTCCAACAGCCGTTAACCCTTTCATGTGTTAAAGGAACAGAATATTACGTTTCGTAAGAACAAAATTCAAGAAAATATAAAAATGGGTTCGAATAAAAAAATCTAATAAAAAAACTTTTATTCATTTATTTATTCTTTCGTTAAAAAAACAGTTGATAAAACAGTTGTTCCCCAATATTTCACAAAAATTAGAAATGTATTTTCGTTATTTGTTTTTGGGGTGTTATGCCGTGTTATGCGCTACCTCCTTCTACCATTAGAAATGTAGAACACATAAAGGTACATTGAAAATGAGAAATGGTACACACACAGTACATAATATTACGTAATAACAAGTATTAGAAACAAGGATATTTGCAATAAGTGTAAAACAATTGAAAACAATACTATCAAAGATAACTCAAATAAGCGTGCAAGAAGCAACATTATGGTGTTACGTTGGTACAACTAGAAAAAGAGAAAACTAGAAGTGTAAAAAGTTCAAGGGGGGCAGTTTTGCCAAACTGTCTGTAAGTGACGTTAAAAATGTCAACTGACAATGAGCATCGTCAAGTAGTTGAGTCGCTCCGTTGATTGGTGCATTCTGATAGGCAGAAGTTATGGCTTTCGTGGCATAAAAAAGTCCATGGGATCTCCCAAAGACTTTTTAATAGGTGGATTACGTATAGATCTAGAGATTATCCTTAAAAAATGTTTACCTAAATAATAGAAAATAAGCATTCCTATTACGAAAAAGGACAGATACAGAATTTTTTTTTTTTTTTTTTTTTTTCCCAGGAGTTAATAAACTCATTGCGGGAATGATACGCATTACATGAAACATATAGCTGTATGTATTAAATGGACATATGATGGGGACATACACAACATTATTATTTCAGATAGTCATTAATAAGATGAAGTTTGAGCATGTTAGTTTGGGTCTTTTTACATTGACTTGCACGTTTGATCTCGTTGGGTAGTTGATTATATTTTGTGTGAGCTATGTATTCTAGGGATCTTAGTCCATATTTTGTTGATTTGATTTTTGGTATATGAAGTTTGTTGTGATTTCTTGTGTTGTGTTGGTGTACGTCGCAATTGTAATAGAGTGTAGTGTTGGAATGTGCCGAGTGTTGAATTACTTGTAATATAGTTTTAGTTATTTCAAAAGTGGGAATGGTATTAAAAGGAAGTATTTGGGTGTTTCTGTAGATGTCTTTGACATGTGTGTCCCAAGGTAGACTGAAAATATTTCGCAGGGCTCTATTTTGGACGACTTGGACTTCTGAAATCATTTTTTTTGTAGCAAATCCCCAGATTCCGGCGAGATATATTAGATGTGAGTGAATCATAGCATGGTAAATCGATTTTAATAGAGAGGGAGGAAGTAACCCGCAAAGTCTATATAAAACACCAGTTATAGGAGTAATTTTGGATAGAAGATGTTTAAATTGGTGATTCCATGTGAGTTGTGAATCAATGAAAAGGCCAAGATATTTTGTAACATCAGCCCTTTCAAGGCGGTTATTATCAAGACTTATATTAAGACTTACATTTTTTTTATTTGCAAACAGTATGTAATGTGTTTTTTTTATGTTTAGGCTAAGTTTGTTTAGTCGCAGCCAGTTTGCCAGGCAAGCTATATCCCTTTCCATTTCCTTTTCAAGTTCGTTTAAATCATTATTGTGATAAAGAATCACTGTATCATCTGCATAGAGTTGTATTGTACCCTTAAGTCCCCATTTAGCAATATCATTTATATATATTAAAAATAGTAATGGTCCAAGTACGGAGCCCTGAGGCACGCCACATTTTATCGTTCCCATGCTGCTTGTCCCTTTTCCAACAAAGGTGTCAGGTCGGTTAGAGAGGTAGCTACACAGTAACTTCAGGGGAGTGCCTACTATGCCTAGGTGTTCTAGCTTCTTTAGTAGTATCCCATGGTCAACCGTATCGAAAGCCTTTTTTAAATCTATAAATAAGCCTGCAGCGTGCTTACCCTGGTCTATATGCTTTTGGAGGGCGTATACAAAATCGAAGGCAGCACATTTTGTGTTAGATTGGTTTCTGAATCCATACTGTTGGGATGCGAGTAAATTGTTTGATAAGAGATATTTGTGAGCCTAAGCTTAATAACCTTTTCAAAAACTTTAGAGAAGACAGAGAGGATGGATATAGGACGATAATTAGAAGGATTTTTTTTGCAATCATCTTTGTAAATCGGAATTATTTTTGCTATCTTTAGTTGATCTGGGAAGATTCCACTATCCAGGGATTGATTAATAAGAAAAACAAGGTGGTCAGCTAATATATCTTTGCAAAAGTTCAGGTACACTGGTGTAATTCCATTTAAACCTGGAGATGCATTAGACTTTAGTTGAGAGATGATACTGAGAACTTCTGTTTTATTTGTTTTGCCCATATATAAGGACTGGATTGGTTTTTGGTCCGTGTATATAGTGATAGAATCATCTGGATATGATGCAATTGTAGCTGCTAAGTTTTCCCCAACTGATATAAAGAAGTTGTTAAAAGTTGAAGCTATCTGTGTTGGGCATGTTATTTCTTCATTCTTAATGAGAAGACATTCAATTTCATCTTTCTGGGGTGTCGAGCTAAATTGATAGTATATTCATTTGATCCCTCGTATACAGGTAATGCATATGATTTTGTTCAGAAAGGGCCAATATTGTAAAGTTATTTTCAGGATGCTGCAAACAAATGCTTCATTTGTTATTTGTATCATATAAAATGTTAGTCTGTTTGCAACCGCGTCACGTCGTTATGAATTTGCCCTTCGACCGGTAAAAACGCATAAATTTTCCATGACCATAAACTTCTCCGTGCATAGTTAAAAATGACGTTTCTTATGTGTTGAAAAATAATGTTTAACATAAAAGAAGGTTTATGAGTTTATTATTTTTTACAATACTAGTTTTATTGGGTTGACAATCAATGGTCTTAAATCAACATTCAAAGCACGACAGGTCGAGCTATTTGACGATGCAGCGCCAAATTTCCTTCGGGAAAAGGTGAGCGAATCAAATCTCAGAAGTGGAAGTCGCTGTTTCAGATGGTGCTGATCAACGAATAAAGTCTCTTTGTCACAATGTTTCATCCAATAATACCTACTTTTATCAGCATTGCCGTTAGAAAATTTAAAAAAATTGCAATAAAATATGTTGGACAAAAACAAAACGTTTATTTAGAAATCTAAATGATAATAGCTTCCATTTAACGATATTTCTAATATAAACAAATTTTATTGTTGTAGAACCAGGGTTAGCAGAAGAATTGCTGCTTACTCTGTACAAATCGTAAGTGCGCCCCACGGTTGAATTTGGCAGCTACCTCTGGTCTAGAGTCCCAAAATACCTAAAAAAACCCTCGACGGGTTTCTGTGTGCCGAAACGGGTGGTTCGTTTGATAGATTCTCTCAACTTAACAAACGGATTGCAATCTTTAGAGCACAGGCGGCAGGTGGGAAAGCTGTCCTTGTTCTACCGGTATTACAATGGAAGATGCTCCGAGGAACCAGCGTCATCGATCCCCTCGGCACCGGTGCATAGTTGGGAAACACGCCAAACACGCACCCAACATTTGTACACGGTTGATGTTAGTCACATGAGAACAGGTCGTTTCTACGACTCTTTCTTGAGTTCAATAGCTCGGCTGTGGAACGATTTGCCGGCCTCTGTGTTTCCTCCCTCTTACAACATTCCTCACTCAAAAACACCCTCCACACAGCATCTTCAAAGATGACATAGGCCCGGAGTGAAATTATTTTCCTCAGGGCCTCCTGTGTGGAGTTAATGTGAAAAAAAAACACTTTTCAGAACCCCTTTACGACAAAAAACCTTCACTTGACAACCGTTATAAATAAAAAAATGAAATATAAGGTTAACCTTTCATAAAATTTACAAAATGAAATATCCGCTATTATTTTTAGATTATTATACCCAACCAAATTATTTATTAAATTTTTCTAGAATCATGAAAATTCATTTAGGCCGCTGAATCCATTTGAGAGAAAAATGATGACCTCTATCGACCAACTCGCCCACCTTCGACGAGTAAAATTTTCCAATTATTTACGGACAAAGTGTGAAAGCTTCAACGAATGAAGTGATCTGCAATGCGGGCGGGCCTGCACTTGGTATTATCATATCGAGTGCGGTAGAAACAAATAATATCTCGATCTGCATTTACTTTTAAAATATTCTCCGCGAATTTCCATATTGAATTGAATAATTTTGTTATCACTGAAGTACGCTTCATTCAGTCGTGGTCGGCATTTGAAGATAAAATAACAGCCTTATGGTTTGGAAGACAAAAAATAACATATTATGTATATTTAAAACAAAGTAAAAATTTCACCTCTTTATGACGTTCTTGAATCATTCGTTTAAAAATTTTAAGGGGTATTATAGTCTAGAAAAAAAATTGTTTTTTTTTTTCATATTTCCAAAGTTTACATATTCAAAAATATTTTCTTTAAAGGATTTTTCGAAATTAACATTATTTAAAAAGTTATAACGACTTTAATGTCGCGGTTTTGACTGAATCTAACCAAAATCTAAATAGAACAAAATTTTAAACCCATTTTTCTCCAAACCACTTTTTTCGGGACGGTTGACATGACATCTCAAGTTCTACTAAACAAATTTACTTGAAATTTGGTGCGAGCCTTTTCTATACATTTCTCTATGGCGGGAACTAGAATTATAGCAAAATTTCAATTTTTACTATTTAAAAAAAAATTGGAAAGTCAAAAAAACTGGTACAAAAACGTCTTTTTTATTTCAGACAGCCGCCATTTTGCAAAAAAAAAATATTTTTACTTTTCCTTAGTTCGGGCCATAGCCGCATTTGTTTGGATTACGAATAATTTTTTTTGGATTACTGGGAGGGTTGCAATCGTGTCAACCAAGGTGCGCCATTTTTTTGAGACCCCCACTTCAACACCCTGTAACTTTTAGAATTTTTAATTTTTTTCGTTTGACTTTTTTTTAAGGATTCTTTAATGTTTAATAAATATTTGATAAAATAATAGTTGGTAAAAATATTATTGTTTTTTTTGTTGCACCTGAAAAAACACCTACAAATCATGCTTCTAGACTAGAATACCCCCTTAAGTAATTGTTACATTTTTATTTTCAACCAGAATTCACACTGTTGATTATTATCTACTTGTAGAAATTCAACTCTCCCCTTCCCCCTGTTTAGCATCACTAATCTAGGTACTTGTAATTATTTTAGTTGAACCTAGATTTTTGTAAACGAATAGATTTCACTACCACATAAAATCTACACTAAATTGTCTCATGAGCCATAAAACTATTGTACTGTTGTATGCATTATTGTATTGACCAAAATTCACACGGTGTTCTACCCAACTCTTCCTACTGCATTATCATCACTGAAATTAATTCTTAATTCCTATATATTAAAATTTATTTATTACTAGCTTTTACCCGCGGCTTCGCTCGCATGGTATTAAGGGAAAATTACTGTGGCGCTTGCACTTATCAATTATCCCCCCTTCCCCCCTCTCGCATTCCATACATTTATTCCCGGTACATTCAGTTTGCAAACAGCTTGCATGCCACCTAAATTTCATAATGCCAGAGCTCAAAGAATAAAAGAATCATCGAATTTGGTGCAGTCGTTCGGAATTTATTCGCGTTCAAACATTTTTGAAATCATTTAAATATATCAACATCGTTTCCATGGCAACGATTTGTTTTCTGACGTTAGCAATAACTCGCTTTTGTTGGCGTCAGAAAACGTATGATAAATAAAATATTTTAATATTTATAATTTAATTATGCCAGAGCTAACCATTATATACAGCCTATATTATTCGCATATAATGTAGCTTTCTCGTAGTGAAAGAATTTTATTTGTAAAAGCGTAAGAAACAAACACACGCAATTTCACAATTAAAATATTAGTATATAGATTGGGATGTTCCTTTCTTTATGGTTATATGCATATATATTTTACAAGGTCGCATGACAATAGCACAAACAACGTTACTATTTATTTAATTTGCTCTCAATACATCGTCAACCACTGTGTGTCTACTTCTGTATAGGATTACACAAGATGCTTCCTTTAAGTCTTATTTGATTACGTAATCTATGATCAGATCCTTACTTTAAGCCTAACATGATTACTCGTCTGAGATCTGATTCTTAATTTAAGTCTTTCTTGATTACTCATCTGTGATCTGATTTTTACTTTAAGTCTAACTCGATTACTCATCTGTGATCTGATTCTTACTTTAAGTCTAACTTGATTACTCATCTGTGATCTGATTTTTACTTCAAGTCTAACTTGATTACTCATCTATGATCTGATTCTTACTTTAAGTATAACTTGATTACGTCATCTGTGATCTGATTTTTACTTTGATTACGTCATCCTTGATCCAGCCAGTTGTTGTTTGAAAAGCCTGTATTGATTGCGAAAAGTATTAAGTACAACATAATAATAGTCATCCGTTTGAAGTAGTGACGCCGTGAGCTACAAAACACGGATATGTTTTATAGCCAATTTTATTACACAAAACCTATGCGTATTTTACATTCCGTTTTACAATGTGGTTTGGTTTGGCTTACCAATCTGCATACGGATTGCTTGCAATGGAGCAGGAACCCAGGATTGGGTATCTCCAATATGATTCGGACAAATTTACGTTATTCAGGCAAGCTCCGGAATGCAAATTCCGACCGTTGGAATAGTGATTGACCGCCTTTCTTGAATACCTATTTGACAGTTGTTAGATACTAGATATAGAATAGAAGAATCGACTAGATAACTACGATAAAAGGATGTTGGTAAATATTTATTTATATTTTAGTTTTACCACCGACTTCCCAAACATTACCATGAATAAACGGTCAAATCTCCATTTGAACTGGAAATAATAATCAACTTCTACATTTGACGTTAAAGTTGTTATTTACTATCGGTTCTATAGGTAAGCGATACGAACATTCTCAAATAAAAGACCAAAGAATAAAGGTACCTATATTTTTTCGCTATTGTGACAGGCAATCTGTTATACTGTTATTACATTTAAAAAAATAAGAGTAAAAGTGAAACCTTCAAAAAACTAAAGTAGACAAGATGAGGAGGTTACGAAGCACCATACAATAAGGTGACCGATTATATTATCTCATTTTGTCGCAGGCTAAGTCTTATATTTGTGTGTGTTTGTCTCTTTTTGGTGTCGCTATTTTTCGTTTCATCGAGTTTCAAATTACAACGTGCTAAAGAAGTTTTTACTTCAATAATAATAATTTCGGAATGTACTCCATCTTGTCTGTAACTCCGGTTCAAAGAACTTCAGAATATTTGCTTAGAATTTAAGTGTAATTTTCAAAATTGGAAGTGTTTGTTTGGAGAATTCAGCACCTATAATATTTTAAGTAGAGCCGCACACCGGAGCCACACGCTGCATGCGTGCAACATATACATCGCAGCAATATGCATGCTACATTTTTGTTTGGAGTATATGTGTCGCGTACACGCACACCGGACGCACAGTCGTGGCTTATACTCGAAAATGTCGACATCATCTGACGACGCGGATTTCTCGAAGTGCCAATTAATGAGAAAAAAAATAAGTTTTTGGGTGCACCCGTTTAATCGAGATTCTGCAATTAACGGTTACTTCAAAATTTCGCAAGAGTTACGAGTTAGAAGAAAAGTATTTCTTTAAAAAAAAAAAAATTTCGCCGATTTTGGTCCAGATGATTTTTGTAATCCGTCTATTGCTATAATCAGTCCATTGTTATATAATATAGGGTTTTTTTCAACCTCTGCAATAAACTCCACATAAAATTCAATATTGTCTTCCATTTTTGCAAACCACTGCGCCACAAAAAACGAACGCGTTCGATCTTGAATACAAGTGGCGCGGCCAACGTCTCGCCACAAACTACACCCGCTACAAACGTGTGCTTGGTGTGCGTGCTTGCGCGCAAATACAGGGGGAGCATTAAATGTGAAGCGATTCAAATGTGGCGCCACAGTTATCGTAACACAAGTGTATGTCTGGTGTGCGGCCTCGCTAACTGAAAATTATAATAATGGTATTTTTCAAAGATGGAATTATTTTAATATCCCGTGATTTTTCACGGATCTGTGCGAGTTTTGAAAATAAAAGAAAATCTAGTTGCGGCGGAGTAAATTTGAACGGCAAGATTCCTAAAAAAAAATACTTTAAGCAATACATTTTCCGTGTAAATATACCTACCCATATAAATTTGGGAGACGTGAATGGGTAGCGCCGCCCCAGAAATCATTTACTGGATAACCAAAACCTCTGCCACCTAGGTCATGCCAAGTGGTTCGCTATGTTTGGTTATTTAGCAGGGGTGCACGGTTTCATAGGGTGATGCTCGTCTACGTCTTGGTGGCGAGTGCATTTGCGTAGCGGGCCGAATCAGAAGACACTGGTTGTAGCTGTAAGAGACCTAACCTTATGTATAATGTTGTCCTTCCCGAAATGAGTTTTATTAAAATCATTGGGAGTAATGTATTATAAATGTTATGTAATGATTTTGTAATATATTATCACTAATATAAAAAAATATATAAAAACCTACACCTCTCCAACCGGACTCTCTCCTTCCACCGCCTTGCACCGCAGTGGGAGGAATGGATTTATACGTCAGTCACTACTGGACGCATTGACCCCCAGATTTGAACCCACCCCTTACACCTTTTTCCTTTCTAGAACTTCCTCTCCTTCCTTTCGCTGAAAAGACCTTTCACACAGCAACCCAAAATATGACACCTGACAAGGCCGCAAGGGAATTCTTTTCCTCATGGCCACCTTTGCGAAATTAATCAATTAATGCAAAAAAACTCCACGAAATTTCAATAAAATATAAAAAACACACAAAAAATGTGAACAAAGACGAGAAACTTCGTAATATTTTGATAAAGGAAGTAAATGCAGGGACTGAAGAAGGGTATTTATCCGGTGGTAGGTACCTACGCAGTCTGCTGCTTTTTTAACAAAGTGGTAAATTTTCAAACTTAGATCGTAGACCTTTTTGCTGGAACAAAGGCAAGCAGCAGAAATATTCCCGTTGCGTAGCAAATATTTTATGAAGGTATTGTATTATTAAATAATAAATAAAGACGGAACAACGAGCGGGCATTATTAGGATAACAATAGAAACGGAGGGTGAAAAAATACAAATATATCACTTGTAGTACGAGTGTATTCGGGGGTTGGGCTGATTTATATGAGAAATGGTCAGATGGAGTGCGTGCCTCAGGCCATCAGAGCATTCGGTGTCTTTGCTCGACCACATCACGGAACTCGAAGAGCTGAAAAAATAACTATATTGTCAGGATGAAATTTTTAATTTCAAACTAACTAACAATGGTGTAATGGGGAATTTTCACAAACTATGAACATCGTTAAAAGTGTACAGAAGATTTAAGGTACGGTCACAGGTAGCGTTAAAAGCGCGAGCACTTATCTGTTGAACCGTGAGCGCTTGTGTGTTGTACCGTCATACCACGCTATAAAAGATTTCTTCCTATGGTAGGAGAAGGGGTCAGTTAAATTAAGGAACTCCCGCGAAATGTTATTTCTTTGTACTGGATCTGCCAATTTGACAGCTGTCATCCGGACGTTTTTTATTTTATTTTTACATTAACTCCACACAGGATGCCCTGAGGAAAATAATTTCCCTCATGGCCTATGTCATCTGGGATGCTGTGTAGAGGGTCTTTTTGAGGAGACGAAGGAATGAACATTGGTCTTGAAGAGACTCATGCTGTAGAAGGGAGGAAGCACAGAGGCCGGCAAATCGTTCCATAGCCGAGCTGTTGAACTCAAGAACTAGTCATAGAAACGACCCGTTCTCATGTGACTAATGTCAACCATGTACAAGTGTTGGGACGTATACGCAGCTCTGTAATTAAAATGACCTCTCTCCTTTTTACGGCGGAGAGGGGGTCGAATAACTTTTCACATTTTGCGTGAGCAGCGGTTACGGTGTATAATCTGTATTGTCTATGGTTTATCTGCGCATCATCTGCTTAGATGTGACAAGTCTGTATGGGATTGTTTAGCGAGCGATTTTGTGCGTGCGATGATCTTTTATAGCTGTGTGTGACGGCCTCATTGAAGTTTATTTTTCTGATTATGATTCTTAGTTGTTAAGACGGCTGTCACCAACGTTGCCCGACGTGAAGTCAACGTCACCGAATTCACGAATAACAATAATTCAAGAATAAAAATAAATCTAAGATGGCACATTTTAAATCGTGATAGAAAATGTATTTGTCAACATAACAATAAAATAAAATTACCGTCATTATTATAATTTTCTTCTTAATTTTTTCGAGGGTAAAAAAAAATCGAGTCCAGTTCCACGCGGTTGAAGTGAAACCTTCGCCGACACATTCTCAACCAACAGGAGCCTTGGAAAGTAAGGTCGTAATCAAAGCGGCCAATGAGCGCACTTTGACGCTTTGTAGGTACTGTAATGCGGTAATGCGTCATTTTATTTCATATCTCAAACAATAGGAGATTTGAAAAGTGTGATCATAATCAAATCGGTCAATGAGCGCAGTTTGACGCTTCGTTAGTACTGTAATGAGTCATTTCCGTTTCATCCGAATTTCAAATCACAACGGGGCTAAAGAAATTTTCACTTCAAAAAAATTTGGAGAGTAAAAAGTGAAACACCTTGTTGCTCCGCGCGAACAGACGAAAAGTACAGTACAACATACAAAAGCAAAATTTATCTAACACAATGGTCTTGACGACCCATCCGTGAACCAATAATTTTTTCATACGCTCTTACATCAATAAAGTAGGTAGGTACCTGAACTATTCATTTGGTCGACGGTCCAGCCTTTCCTCACAAATTATGTAACTGTTCTATCTCAATATTTTGTAGTAAATCCAACTTATCGTATTTTTGCCCGTACACACGAACCTATTTTATAGACTTCCAGTGAAAGACGTATTAAAATAACTTTCACAATTTATTTGTATTGCACCGCTGTATCAAAGTTATTTACTAAAAACAACCTGTGCCCTACAGAAAAAAGCACGTATGTTGAGTTTGGTTGTTGAAAGTTAATTTTACAAAAGGGTGATGAAGGGACGGAGAAACGGAGATTGAAAGCCAACAATAACATGCCCGGTAGACGGCGAGTTCCTCGCGAAGCGAAAATATTGCAACAAAAAATAACCAAATGGGCAAGCGATGCGGCGAATATTTTTGCGAAATGAAACATTGTTATGAATTCGTAGCGCATCACGTCACTCGAACCCTTTTCCGAGAGAAAACAAATATATACGTGATATTTCTGGATTATGTACCTATATGTATATGATTATTCCCTTACTATCTTTTGTTCAGACGAAACATGTTTATCGTGTTAGTATCATCACCCACACAAATAGTAAAAAGTTCTGCGAAAGGGTTTGGTTCGGATCCTTTAATATTTGAGAAAATATTTCAGGGTAAACCTACAGAGTATAAACAAGTAACAATTATGTGGATTTGTTCCATATCGGTATTGAAGCTGTAAACTGTAAAGGAATGAATCCAAAAATGAGGTAAGTTTGTAATTTTTCTCCGTTTTTTTCTCTTTCGTTTTACATCGCTGAAATATTTCTAGGAAAATAAGTGCGTTCTTTACGACGTGCATTTAAAACAGTTTTTTAAATAAATTTTTTTTTTCTGAAAAATTACAAATAAAAATATTTGCGGTTTTTAAAAAATATTTTAAAATGTCAATAAATAATGTTAATTCTGAAGATCTATTCAATGATATTTTATAATAAAAATTCATAATTAAAAATTCATAATTATAGGTCTACAAAAACTGGAGAAACGATTTTTTTTAAATAAAATAATTTGTCTACACTCAACGAACGATTAACATTTCGTCCTTTACGGCATTTCAAATTTCCGTGATCGATATACAACTGTGAAAAACGAAACTTTGAGCTGACAAGTTTGTTCCTTGGAAACGCTTAAACTAACATTAAGATAATTTTTTCTGGGCTTGAAATAAGTCAGGATATTAAGATGAGTAACTCAGTTATCGTCAAAAAATGGCAAATAAATTAAGCAGATATTTAAAAAACACAAATTCCCTGGTGATCGAACGAACATCAAAATAAAAAAAAGTATTTCTTAGAATTATTAATATTTTGTTTTACTAAAATAAGTTTTTAACACATTCCAAATAAAGAAATCCCATAGTTTTGACATCGTACAGGGACAGTACAGAAGAATGAAGAGATAATTTAATCTATAATTATTATAGTTGCAAATTAAGTGGATTTTAATCTGATACCGTAAATAGAATGCAGGCCTTTCTGTGGTGTAAAGGGCTATTTTAATGCTTAATTTGGGTTACGAGTAGCAATATTTGTCCCCTAATAAATCAACAGTAAATTTATTTTGCATTTATCGCTCTTTGGAACTAAAATGATCGTAAAATAATGGTTAACCCAATCGGCAATACTGAAACTATCCATTGACCAAGCCTAAGCAGTATTTTTTCTACAATTGGAGAAACGCCACATTGATATTTTGTTGATTTCGTCGGTTTTTTGACAACAGATCGGAAAAATTAATTTAAAGAGATTGTAAATAAACATAATAATAATTGAATTAGTACTTTCTGTGGTAACAAAAATTTCAAGATCGCTTGGAATGTTCATAATAAAGAGATGAGTTTAATCAATCTTAGCATTTTTGTACGCATGGGTTTTTGACAAAACTAAAATCTGACCATCAATCATTCTGTTAATTTTTCTAAAATCCATAAAATCTTTTACCAATTATGCGTTTAACAATACCAAAATTCAAATAACAAGTTACATTTTAGATTTCAATTAGAAATACGTCAAAACATTATATAAAAGGAAAATAATCGTAGTAACAGCACTAAAATTAAATTACCTTATAATATTCGCAGTCATGACACAATCAAATACCATCGTATTTGAAGACAATTCGTGAAAGAGCAAAATAACACCATAATACGCGAGATCACTTCCCAAAAGCCAAGATTTTGACGTTAACGTATAATTACGTCTAACCACAAAGTGATAGCTATTTGTGAAACTTTTCTACTAGTGAGAATTTTGCCACAGAGCATTTTTTACGTATGACAACTGATTAAATATTAATGACATGATGTATTCAAGGATTCATTTACTTTTTATTTTTTTTGAAAAATACGTAATACCTGTCATTCCTTTATGTGTGCAAATCATTTATTGTGTATACTGTACTAAAGAAGAAAGTAGCCCAACGTTGCATAATAACCTTAACTTAACTAAAAAGTTGATCACGATAAACCCAGGGTTAATCGTTTTGTTGTGAATTCAATCACAAGAATGGGATACGATTGCAGGTGCCTCATTTTACCTGGCTTATGAGCAGGATAAAGATAAATTAGATATTTTGAGAACATTACCCTCACATATTAGAAACATTGCAATATTGAACTAAACCTCTATGAACGTAAGATAATAGTTAGTGAGAAAAAAACATCAATTGATTTCCGTCAGATTCTCTGCGCCTTTCTTGCAGAACACACAAAAAATGTTTATCATTCTTCACCCGTAGTGAGTCTACGTTATCACTTCACGTTTCACAATCCTCAGAAGATGCGTAAGGGACGTGCGGACCGATGATGACGACGCCTGAACCAATTGAGATACATCTGTTCGCTCTTTCATTTTGGCGTTAGTTCAAAAATATTCTCATTTTTTGTACAGTGTTCACTAACAGCTAGCTAATAATATTTTTTTCCATTTGTATAAAGATTGCTCGCGGCTCATTAATAAACTACTTTAATAATAAAATAATGTGCCAGAAGCGCACGCTGAAAGATCAAGGATTGGAGGAAATCAGATACGACTTCTCAGTCAATCTTTCCGGGTTGAAAATTTCCCCCGGGAAGGTGGTGTGCTTCCGAGCTTGTTCGGAGGAGCGGGTTTTGTACATTAATTTACGGAAATATTTCTACCATTGTTTAAAAAAGATTACATTCACAAGGCTAGTCGTGGATAGTAAAGATATTAAAAAAGATTGAACAAAAATGAAAGTTAACACGGTCACTTCATAATAATGATTATGAAATTAAAATACATAAAAATTTATGTATTTAGTAAGAGATAATAGAACATCACAGGATTATTTGTATAATTTTCAGGATGAAATAGGGGAAGCAGTTTTTTCGCTAATGATTTCTATATTTTTTTTTGATTGGGTTCAATATTTGTACAATATTATTAACGCTTCCGATTTTTTCCGATAAATTATTAATTAAACATTTTTCTTGACGAGTATAATGGTTCGGCAAAAGAAGTGTTCGTTTAGGGCAGTGATTCCTAACGGGGATGGTACCACCATCCTTGGGGTAGAGGCATTGTTGATATCCAGTAAGAGGGGGGGGGGGGGAGGGTGTCCTCGAGGGATAATGGTGTATATGAACCGTTCAATTGGTGATTAGTTGATTAGTACAGCTTTTTGTTTGTTTATGTTTTGATAATATTTATTCAAAAATCCTTAAAATATTGTGTAAATATCTAGAGAACAGAGTTTTTATTTATTTAGAAAGACAGCATTCCCGGCTTACAAATAATCTCAGAATGTAAAAAAATTACACTCTTCCATCATTATGAACAAAATCAGTAGAGACACGAACCCCCAATGCCTTTGTGGGAACCCATAACTAACATTACTAGTACCAACTGGTTAATCGCGATAATATGCAAAACACGTCGTAGTGATTTTCTCCTTACAAACGTCATGCAAATTTCACTTTTCGCCTGAGGTACTTTTTCTCTCAGTACTGTCATACTTTTTCCAATGGATTTGTAAGGAAGGGTGGCCTTGGGTGTAAAGCTAGAGGCTTGGCTGGTAGAGGAATTAAACCCACGATCGCGAGTTATCAACTCAGTTACTGATGGGTCTTATGGAAAATGGCAACATCAGTTTACTTTAAAACTGGTAAAAATAAATCATACTTATAGATGTTGTCTGTTCAGTACAAAGGTATTGAAATATAAGGAAATATGCTATGATGTCCGCCTTACTGTCGCCACCTAGTTTAAATACGGAATTTAGTTGATTTTACGAAGTCGTGCAGTAGTATAGTTTAACAATATAGTTTGAGTACGGAAAGAATTCGTTCATTAAGTTGATTTTTTGAACGTGTGAATAGTATTGGTTAAAAATATCGGCAACACCAGGAAGCACAGTCCCATCTAGTACACACTGCCGATAGCCTAAGTTCTGTTTATATTTCCTAAAAAAATATTTGCATTTTTACTTATGCATTGATGATGTAGAATCGAGAATTTCGGTGCCTCGTATAAATTGCCTTTAAAGAATTTCACCCAACGAGCCACACATGATGGCAGGTACTCTCAGCATCGTCTTGACGAAAGTCATAAAAGATCGCCTTTCGCAATCGAAGCATTGCTTGAAATGGCTTTAACCGTATTTGGTGACCACGTGGTAGTCAGGTACTTTCCGACCGTCCTCTTCTCCATTTCCTTCCCCTCCCCATACCGAAATAGCCCAAACTCTTTTTATCTGTGCTAAATGAAATAATAAAATTTATTAATAACGCAGCATAATTATACCGAAATAAGACAAATTTCAATATGGAAAAAGATACATATTTTTAAACCAACCCCGCACGGGAGACCTGGGAAAATTGAATTCCGCTCAAACTTAAGAACGTAGAAACGTAGAAACGACCCGTTCTCTTTAGATAAATAATATTAAGTATAAATATTAGGTGCGCATTTCCCGACTTTGTAAATTCAATAATGGTTAAAAGTATGTAATGGTGATGAATTCAAAGTGTGTAGTGGTATGTACAAACCTACATACTCGTAAGTGCATGAAAAGATACTCAAATAACAATATTTATTAGTTATGAATGGTTTTGGAGTAAAGTTTTGAGATTTTTAATTCTAATGTACCAGAAAACTGGATGTGGTTGAAACTATAGTGGTGAAATGTAGAAAAAGTCGAGGACACCCGAGAAAGACAAGCTGCAATGAAGTGATACTTATTTTTGGTAAAATTAGATGTATGTAATGAACGACGAGAAAGGTGTAAGGAGAAAATATGACGTGGAAGTGAATGGTAGAAAGGGTCGAGGACGCCCGTGGAAGACATGGTGCGATCAAGTAAAACATATTTTTGTTATTTGTTTATGAGGTGTTATGCCATGTTGCGCTACCTCCTTCTTTAGCCAATGTTTCGGACAGCATTACAGTGTATATTATATACAGCATACAGATAAATATTAAATCATTTACAGACAAGTGATAAAAGTGGTACCAAAATTATTTTATTATACTTTAAAAATAAAATTTATTCGTATTTGAATTGCGTATTTCTTTTTTTTTACATTTCCGACAGATCTAAATTTGAAAGATGATTTTTTATTTGATGTTTATTTAATGGTAAATTTCTGGTCGTCCCTATTTTTTTTGATAAACAAGCATTCTGTGGAAAATAATTAAAAAAATTTTTGAGATTCACTAATCCTGTAACATCCCGTAAGTTTTCACGGGTTTGTGCTAGTATATACCTATTCTGTCTAAAAAGAAAACAAATATTCAAGCCACGCCGCGTTCGGGTAGTTAAACTGATAAATAATATTCCTAAGCTAGATCGGAAATATATTTATTAATTAATTTAAAAAAAATTATAATTCAATCTTCCGTGCAATTTTTTTTTGCATTAATCCACTCTTGTTTTAGTGGGTTGTTTTGTGTTATAGAAAATAAGCTTTCGTTAGCGTAATTTCGTTCGTGCAACAAAGGCGTGCGAATATATTATTCTGCACGCGTGGATTGGCTCACCGGGTTCCGGTAGCGGTGGTACGCGGGGCAGTCATGCGAAGTGTGACCGTAATTATTGGCACACCATGTACAATGGCTGTTTGGCTGACAGAAGTAGCTTTTAAAAGGGTATGTGGTGGATTTTGTCAATATCGATTATTTAACCTAGTTTAATGTAGGCAATGTACGAAATGTAATAAAATAGAAAATACAATCTAGATTTACCTTTTTTTTATTGCTTTTGTTGTTAAATTGCATCATTTGCATTTGCATCAATTTGGGCGGCGGGAATGGGTACCGCCGCCCAAAGAACTTTTATTGGATAACCAACACCTCTGCCCATAGGTCGCCCTAAGTGGTTCGCTACGTTTGGTGATTTAGCAGGGGTGCCCGAGGTGAGGGAAATTAATTTCCTCAAGACCTCCTGTGTGGAGCTCACGTAAAAAAATTATGTATTCGTAAAAAGCACTCATTTTGTGGGTGGCCTTAATTTTTTTTTGGTTTTATAGAAAAACAGACTTTCCCAGGTTTTATATATATATACTTGCCTATTGACTTGTATATAATCGGGGCGCCGGCTAAAGGATGCGAATTTCGGGTTTCTGTTGGGCCGATAGCCATGCACATTGTCATTGGTACTGCCTGGTGGCTTGTGAACTTTCTCTGACTATTTTTTTATGCATTTTATTTTCTGTTATCATTGTTAATACTTGCATTATATTATTAATGTTATTTTTATTTTTTTCGTTATTTCTCTTAGCCCAGGCTTCCTCAACCGGGTGCAGCTCTTATTTTTTTATTTATTTACTAACACTTAATCATTTATTATAATACATATATAAATATAATTTATGTTAATGGCACATGTTGTGCCGTATGTTTTTGAAATAAATAAATAAATCTCTGTATATTTTTTTTTCTATAGATTTCAGAAGAATTATTCCACGGGCTGCCTCATTTATTTCTCTTTTGTATTATGTTTATGTAAGTACTTGCATACTGCTTAATAACCCCGTATGCATGGACATTGGAGGGTATAAATTCGTTCAAAATGGAGCTTCGTTCAATAAAAAAGTAGAGTCTTGACGTGTGCAGTGAAGGAGGAAACCATATATTTCCTTATAACGCCGTTGGTAGAGTGATGGGGTCCCCTCCAATATATATAAATACTTGTCTATTTGTTTGTATTAAGTTATTCGGAAAAAATGTGTTCGATTGTAAAACACCGTGGTTTTATTCCACTTGATGAGGTCATACATATACGAGAAATACTCTACTTTCTTAAAAAGTATCTTTAACTTTGGAGAACACAAAACATATTTGCAACACAAAACTTATACAACACTTGTCTTTTCAATTTCAATTAGGGAGTCGGGTTTGGGTACCGCCGCCCCGGAAACCATTTATTGGATAACTCACACCCCTGCCACAGGTCACCCCAAGTGACTCGCTATGTTTGGTGACTGGTAGGGTTGCCCGAGTTAATGGGGTGAGGAATTTTCAACACTTCCGCCCTACTATTGTGTAGCGAGTCGGATATGAAGAGACTGGTTGAGGGAGAACTTTTTTACCTCTCCAGTAGGACTCTCTCAACCCATTGTCTTACACCACAGTGGAAGATATAAATTCAAACGTCTGTCACTCCTGGACATACTGAACCCCAGATTCCCACCCATCCCTCAAACCTTTTTCCTTTCTCTCCCTTCCTCTCCATTATTTCCTTAAAGCAGGGGTGCCCAGGTTCGTGAGGTGAGGTTCGGTCTAGGTGTTGGCGGCGAATGCATTTGCATACCTACAGCGTGGCGGGATGGATTGGGAGACTGGTGTAGGTAACCTAGATCTGTCCAGCCGGAATCTCTCGACCACCGAGGGATGGATTCGTATGTCCGTCACCCCAGGACATTGACCCCCAGATTCCTACCCACCCCTCATACCTTTTCCTTTCCAGAACTTCCTTTCCTTCCTTTCTAAAACGACCTTCCAGCATCCTGGAGGATAGCGACCCTACAGCATCCCCAAGGATGACAAAGGCCCTTGGGATTTAGGATAATACGATTTTTTCCTCTGGGCCTCCGTGTGGAGCTCATGTAAAAAAAAATCTCCTTCGATCCTTGCTCTAAAATATTTTCAACCCAGGATTTCAAATATTATGTGAACCCTGAGCTTTCCATCAGTTTCTCATGGCTTAAGTACTAAATAAATATTATAATTAGATTACTTTGTTTGTTGGGACATTTTGTAGTTTTTGTATTACTTAGGTACATATTAAAAACAATTAACTTTTTTTTCTATGCAAATACTCCATTTTTAGTTAGATATGACTCAATTAGGTCTAAATATGATTTAAATTGTCGTTGAGGCGTAATTCCCTCATGCGCATTCGCCAGTTTTATATTGCCTGTAACTGCTCTTTTTCCCCCAAAATAAATGTATTTTGTGCCTAAATAAGACTATTAAGATCAATTATGGTTTAATATTATTTCACGTTATAAGTACAATTCAGAAATTTAATGACCTGAAGTCATGCAATCAAGCAGTTAATTAAAATCACCAACCATTTTTCAATTCGACACATAAAACAACTGATTACAATGGAGAAAGGTAAAAAAAAAACAAAGGGCTTTTCATTCAATGAATACAGACTCTGGGGGTATATTAATTTCTATTTTGGGTAGGTTATCCAAGAATATTATTTCGAATTTAACAGATTTGTCCGATATGTTTAATTAATGATGTTAAAAAAAAAAAACAAAATTTTATCTATTGCTTTATTTGTTGATACATATATCTACATAAAGCATTTTAACATTTTAATGATAGAATAACAATTAATTAGTGTAATTTGTGTTGTTAATTGATTAATTTGCTGCCTACTGTAATACTTTGGCTAATAAAAGAGATGTATGGTACAAATTATTTCAAATTAAAAATTTTGGTTTAAGTAGCATAGGTCAAATAATGGATTAAATTACGATAAAATAAAAAGGAAAAAATGAGTACCTTTTTGACCAAAACCTAGATTACATTGGAGGTAATCCATCACATATCCGCCCCGGTATAAGTAACAGATGGTTTCTCCTTCAGAAGAGCTATTCTCTAAGAGATCTCGTTCTCCCGCGAGATGTCCTGTCAGATTTGTGTGATTTTCTACAGCTGTTAAATGAATAAATAATCATGCACACTTGCAGGAATTCAAGTTTAAAATGACCCAAACTAAAATATGTGACAGCTCACAGCTGAAATTTTGACATCGACCAATAGAAAAAGCAAATAACAGCCGTAGAAAATCATCCAAATCAGCACTTCTCGCGGGAGAACGAGATCTCTTAGAGAATAGCTCTTCAGGGCTCTCACAAGGACTCTATTTTTTTTTCATAAAAACGACTCTACATTTAATAAACAAAACTAGACTTCCATTGTCCCCGCATACGTTGTTAGGCAGCAGTATGCAAGTGCTTGCTATGTACAATTGTTAGTATATAAGAAAAGTATAAAAATCTTACCTAAAGCTCTTTTAAGTAGAGGAAAAATAATGACGAAAAGTAGGCGGTATGTTTACCCTTCCTAATTTTTATATACATATAGCCCAAAACATAAATTAAATAAAAATATGAACAAAAAGGCGGATTCAGTTTGCCTGGCAGTCCTGGCAGGTTCGGATTCCCCGCCCCTAAACCGACTTCCCGGTGGTGCCTCCACGAGAGAAGTGATATCACCCAGACTATACAAGGACAAAAACCTTAAATGTACCTACTGATACCGCTTTTGGCCAGATTGGTAAAATCCACGAAACAAAATTATATAATGTCCGCCAAAACCCCAGACCACGCCCTACGTAGAATTGATTATTTATTTATTTTTAACTTTTTCTTATTATTTTGTTTTTTCCTATTCTATGTACTTAGTTCTTTATTTAAACAATCTGTTGTGTAAATATGTAAAATAATATGGGTATATGGGACGTGTTGGATTGCACTATCCTCCCCACATCCTGGAAAAAAAAAAAAAAATTAAACATGAACTTAACACGATAACACTAATTTTAACACCATACATACTCAATACGGTAAGCAATCCATTGGTTATGAGGGGGTAATTTATATAAATGCCTTCCAAACAAGATTAAAAATAATGTCAAAGACTGTGACTGATGTCAAAGCCCGTCAAAAAAAATTTCGAATAGTCCCCGGAAAACACAATGTGTCAGTTCTTCTAATGTTCTTTCTTGATGAAAAGTACTGAGTAAGAATGCTGAAACTTGATAAGTATCGCAAGGTAACATTTTTATGTTTATGAAGCTATACTAATCAAAGTTTTGGTTATTAAGGGGGTATTCTAGTCTAGAAATTTTTTTCTTTTCTTCATATTTCCAAAGTTTAAATATTCAAAACTATCTCCTTAAACTGATTTTTCGATATTCGCATTATTGTAAAAGTTATAACCATTTTAATTTCGCGTTTTAGACGGAATCTAACCAAAGTTTAAATAGAACACATTTTTCTCAAAATCACTTTTTTCGAGATGATTGACACGATATCTCAAGTTCTACTAAACCAATTTACTTGAAATTTGGTGTGAGCCTTCTCTATACATTACTTTATGGAATGAATCAGAACTATAACAAAATTTTAATTTTTACAATTCTAAAAAAAATCGGAAAGTCAAAAAAACTGGTAAAAAAATGTCTTTTTTTTCAGCCGCCATTTTGCGAAAAAAAATCATGACTTCTCCGAGGTTCGTGCTAATGCAACATTTGTTTGGAATAAAAATAAATTTGTTTTTTTTTTTGGATTACTAGGAGGGCTGCAATCGTGTCAACCAGGGCGCGCCATATTTTTGAGACCCCCACTTCAACACCCTCTAACTTTTAAATTTTATAATTTTTTCGTTTGATTTTTTTTTTAATGTATTTTTTAATATTAAATAAATATTTGGTAAAATAATGGCTGGAAAATTATTATTGTTTTTATTTTATTGCACCTGAAAAAACACCCACAATTCATGCTTCTAGACTAGAATACCCCCTTAAGATATTTTTAAATTATTTATGTTAAAAATAACACGAAAAGTTTAATAAAAGTAAACGTGCTTTCAGACACATTTGTTCAAACAACCTAATAACAACTGACAAGGCTATTTCACAAAGCAGATTTAAGAACATTTAATGGGATCATATTATCCCAAAAGGTCAAAGAGGAAAGTTGGCTTAAATTTTTGGAGCGAAATAATATAACGTTATTGTTAATTTTTCCTGACTAAAGTTGATGTGCGTGAAATTGAAACAATTTGTTTGTAAATCGGTAAAATTTTCGACCGACACGTTGTTCTTGTTTATATTATTATTTGGACGGAAATAGCGAAAAAGGGTGTTGAAAGTTTAACGAAATTGTTTTTGCGCCTGAACTTTCTATTACGTTTTAAATACAAACCCGCTTTGAGGCTGATGTTTGCTTTCACTGATCATGCCTGCTTTCACTGCTTTCACTTATCATGTTTGCTTTCACTGATCATCACTATTTTTTAAATTTTACTCAAACACACAAATCGAGTTTCACCAAGATGACTGGGCAAAATTATGTCCTTGTCGAAAGGGCTTAGTTCATTAATCGCATCAATGAGGCATCTAGGTATTGCTTGAAATTTGTAGTCAAAATGATTCCTTTATTTGCAAATTTTGGGAGGCGGGTATGTGACCGCCGCTCCGCGAACCATTAATTGGATAATCAACACCTTTGCCATAGGTTACCTCAACATAACTTAGAAGGGATGGCCAGGTTTGTGGGTTGAGGTTCCAGGTCTCCAAGTCAGGCGGCGGATGCGTCTGTCCAACAACTGCGTGGCGGGCAGGATTGGGAGAAGTGATACTTTTTCTCCTCTCCAGCCATAGAATCTTGACCCATCGCATTGCTCCGCAGTAAAAAAGGGATGAATTCATACGTCTGTCATGCCCGGACACAATGACTCAGATTTCTACGAACCCCTAATACCATTTTCTTTCCCAGATCAATTCCTTAAAAAGCCTTCAATGCAGCATTTCCAAAGACAATGTTGACTCATTTTTATTAACTTACAGTTGAGCAATGTTAATTAACTATTATTTTTCTAGGCTCGATAAAAAAAAGTCAGTTAAAAAGTTATTTCCATAACCACAATTAATTATGTACGTTCGTAAATGTAAACGCGAGCCCCTTTCAAATTGACTTATCTTTTGAAAAATGTTTCACATGAATGGGTTATTTCTGTAAAATATTTACTTACTGACCAATATACAACCGCAAACATGTAGATGTATAGGTGTATAGACGAAATACAAAAGATACCTTAAACCTAATCTAAAGAACTTGTATTCCGAGAAGAAGAAATGAAGCGAGCTCCAAACGTATTTCAGAGATTGTTTTATTCGATGGTGATGTGAGAACCCGAGCCTCTTTGATACATTTCTAAACCCTTTTACCTAAAGAATCATGATGTGAAGCCATCTACTTTATGAGGGGAGGAATTTTTCAATATCATTTACGAAGAATTCTTTGTCACGTTTGGTGCCTTATACAAATTCTGATCACTTCGAGAAAAGGTGGAGTATATTATTTTGAAGCTGGAAAGAAAAAGGCATTTTGAAACATGGACTGTGAAAATCGCAAACATAGTAATAAACAAATAGATTCATCATACCTTTATATTTACTAACATGGAATTTTAATAAGTTTTAAGCAGAAGGTGTCCGCGTTTCACATATCAAAGAGATTTTTTTGTTTTTGTTAGGAGCTATGCAAAAAAACCTACTAACAAAAAGGAAAGTTTTCATTCAAAACGTTTTTAAGTCCAAGTTTCCATCTTAATTGTTAATATTTGAGTTTTTAAATTAAATTAATGGCGTTTTATTAATACCAAATTGCAGCTTTTTATACATTTTTAGAAAAAATCATATAACTGTAATGTACTCATTCATATTTTTACTTTTTATCAAATTACATTTGGAGATTGGTGTATTGCTTTGAATGCAAAAAGCTATGCTTTCATTGAATCAGAATTCTGTTTGTAAATTTAACATGCTCGTACATCCTGATTACATGGTTCATCAATGAGATTAACAAATAAATTTTAATGTATTTCGAACACCAAATAGGATTAATTTTAGTTTTTTATTTTTATTAATCAACCTGCTTGGTGTTAAAAAACCATTTAGCTAATGGTAAAAATATTAACGGAAAAGGAACCAGAGTTGGTGATGATTTAATTTTTGTCAATAATTACTATTATTATCCTTTTCTGTTTTGTATTAATTTTCATGGGTAACTATTGCATTATTTTTGCTCCAAATCCAAGCTCTACGTAAAAAGCAGGCACACCACAGCAAAGTAATCTGCAAAGTGTTTGGTAAATAAGTAAAAACGGATATTCGGAAAAGCTTATAAAAGAAGCCTGTCGTGAGGGCTTTTGAGAAACTGTGTTTTTGTGATTCTTAGGTATCAAAGGAAATAATAGTCACCGCAGAAACAAATCTTCCCTTTGAAGGAGAAGGTTTTGAAGCGCAAGACGCATTTTTTAAAAGGTAGTTTACTTAATGAAATTCCTTGTTCTGAAAAGGCTGCATGGTTTTCAGGCAAATATCATATATCTGATACATTTAAATTAACATCGAGAAGTCTTAAACGTTCAAATTGGTAGGTACGATAATACGAAATACGGCACGGTGTTTGGGAATAATCATATAATGTTAAGCTGTTATAATTTTGTACATCCTATCACAAAACTTCAAAGCTTTCATCAAAAGTTGCGTGCGGCCTCGTTGCGAGTATCAAAACGTTTCGCCTTCGATAATTTATTATTATGCGCAACAGACACAATTTGAAAGTTTGTAATCCAGTTGCCAGTTGCTGGGCTTGCCAGGCTTATAGGCACCGCCACGACCAGGCTGGGGCTTGTACTGCAAAGAGATTCGTGTAAAGCAAAAAACAACCTTTCATCCCTCGTAAATACTGCTCCACCCTCCCCTCTCCATAAAAACTCCGGGGGATAATCCTTCCTTTCAGCGCGGATTTCACACTATTTATTTTTTGTGTTCCCGCAAACTTTATCAAGGGTGGATGTAATTGGTTAACGAGCAGGGGAAGCTTATAAACTTTGGGCGAGGTGTTGCCCGAACTGAGCTGTGACTTGAGCGCCTATTTTTCCCGTAATTTATTTCGAGAGTTTATGCCGGGATTTAACAACTTTGTCTTGTTTAATGGTCGAGGCGAGGAGACTTTGATTGAAAAGTTTAAAACGAGTTGACAAACGATTACCGTTTTAGTTGCTTTTAAATAAATTCTTAATTTTTAACCGAGTAACGTAATCCCTGTGAGCTTTGTTTCGTACGACATTTAAATGATTTTAGGGAAAATGTTAAGCGCTGGTAAATTGCTTTTTAAATATTTTTGAGAGCGAAACTTACGAGTTCAAGTTTTAGCACACAAAAGAAGTCATGCGGCGGCTAATGCGATTTACAATATCGTACATAATATAATTAAACAATGGAAACTTGGAAACACATTACAATTTCTTTTTCGGCCTGCGGCAAAAAATTATTCTAATGAAAATTTGTTTGTCAATTTAGGGAATGTACATAATTCATTTGCAAAATAGATCATTTAATTTGGACATTGTCGACAAAATATAAAATGAAACAAGCGGCTGATCGATATTTATGGAGTAAAAAAAACAAACTATTTTTAACTAAAAGTTCTCTGAACGCGGTGAAATGTGCTTAGAAAGGGAAGACTGAAGCAGTTTTAAAACAATCACGTTCAACAAAATTTTTGATTTCCTCTTATTTAATAAATTAAAACCAAAATTTCCTCTGAAATCATAAGATTTTAAATTCTAAATACTAACAGAATTATTAATATTTTATATAATATTTTTTATTTCAAATATAAAATTACATAATTTATCCAAAGAAAAGTAACTGTTCCACTATCAATTCTTTTTCAAACTTTCCAGACAGGTAGACACTATAATATTAAAAAATGCGAACAGGAAAGTAAAAATAAACATGATAGTTTCACATTTGGAAAAATAATCTTTGTTTAACCAACCGTCTTGGGACGGAAACGGAGTTTTCAAACAAATATAATGACAGACGAAATGAAAAACGGTATAGTTAAAACAGGACTTCTGTACACTCAGTATATATTGAAATTCATAAAATTCTTAACAAAAACGGAAGTAATGCGCTAAATTATAAAATAAATTAATTAAATTGGGTAACGAATAACTTGAAATAATTTGAAAATCTCTTATCAGTGCAAAGGTAAGATGTGAATTATGCAATGATGGAGGACTTAACCAGCCAAAGAATTGAACTCATGACACCTGGGTCGATGCATTTGCCAACTTAGCCACTGACCGGTTAAAATTACCCAATTGACATCTTTCAGATTCAGAAGTTTCGTAAAAGGAAGTTTTCTTGTAAATTTTCATGTCAACACACATTTCTTAATTGAAAACATGGAATTTAAAAGACAAACGTCCACAATTGTGTAATAATTTTCTTCAAACAAATAATTATATCTTTCCTAGTTCTTGACCACTAAACCAGGCAGATGCATACGGATAAACCTCATTGGACCTGTCTTTGTGGAGAAAATATTAGATTTGACTTGTTCTGATTAACAAAGTTTATTGACTATTAACGTAGTTATAAAGATCGCTAGTTTGGCTCCTCTATACTCATTGCAGTCGGAAGATTAAATAGTTGCCTCCAAAGCGGCTGCCAGGTGTGGTCAAGTCAGGACGTGTAGCGGCCATCCTTATTCCATTACCACGAGAGAGTGATGTATTGAGGGCTACGATGCAACGGGCTACGGTGCAACGAGCTACGGGATATATGTAAGTGCCACAGGTTCCGGTGCTACGAAAAGTGCAGTGTAGTGGAGGCCGATGTTGCCCGCTGAAGAATTGAGACGCAACATGCAGTAGGCGAAATAGGTTACATCGAAAGCTTTAATTGATTCGTATTATATCATTGAAAATATCGAATAACCCCTTTTTAATGAATGAATTGAAACAAAAAAACTTTTAAAAAGCGAAATTGAGATAATCGCGTTGCCATGTCTTGTATTTTATTTTTAAATGATTGAACATAAACTGAAATCTTTTGGGTTCTCTAATTGATGTAGATTCCCCGATTTTGTACTAATACCGTGGGTATTAGTACAAAATCGGGGTTATTAGTAAATGTATTAGTACATAATTGTCAGTTGGTCATTATAATATTTTTATATTTCTTAGCATATTTCCTTCTCAAACAATATTCCGGCCTTCCTAAAAATAACTTTAGAATGAGGAACAGCTGTAAATGCCAAACATAAACATAATAAGTATTAATTAAATCATAGAAAAAATCTCACAGAAGTAAGGAGGTTGGTTACCACACTCCTATTAAGAAATATTATTTTTGATGACTATTATTTATGAATAATTTAAGTTGGGCGGATAACATTTTTTTATTACATTCATGGTAATTGTTGAAGTTGCAAGACAATTACATTTTTGATCTCATTTTTTTATATAAAATTGTAAATTATCAGTTGGATAGGCCTGATATATTAATTTTGGATCAATTTCATGTACCTACCTACTATTAGATCAAGATTCCCTAGTATGTATTATTGTGACATTTATACTAGGGTCTCAGGCTACAATTCTGTTATAAATAGATATCACATCATTGGTAACTTTTATGCCAATGTCGCTGATATTCTTAACCCCTCGGGCTAATTTGTTCGGTTTTCGAAACAATTAGGTTGTAGGTTGATACATAGAAATCATTGTGATTAAATTTTAACTAAATGTTTATTTATATAATAAATTATGGATAACAATCATAATGATGTTAAATATGTTGTGGTTGAAAATAATAATTGATTTACAAATTTCAAATAGACACATCCGTGCAAGCTTCATAATTAAAATCCTCTCATTTAATAATTCATCTGTATTACTGTGGTACATTTCATAAAATAAAACGGCGGAAATTTTATTCATAAACCACAATTAATTATTCGTCTGTTATATTATCTCACAGTGAAAACTTATTTCAAATTAAACACTGCACTTGGCCATGTATTTAGGTCCCTTTACTGCGGTGAAATGTGTTTAGAAAGGAAGACTGAGGCAGCTTTAAAACAATTGTGCCATTCAGGAAACAATGCTTATGATCTATGATCTCGACTTGAGCTCGGGAAATTTATTATATTGCGTTGCCTAATTAAATAGACGACATTAAGCCCGGCTCCTGCTCGCGAGCTGCCTTTATGAGCGCAGCTGGCTGTCTAGAATACATAACTGTTTTTGTCTGCAAATTAAAATCAAACTATGATACATATTAAATCCTGTGTCCTTTTTTACTGCGATATTATCATTATTTAAGAGAAAAGACTTTTTTACTTTGGCGTTTGTTTACCCTTGAGTGAGATCAATATAAAAATGATTAAATTTTAGAATAAATTATTTTAATCGTTTTACAAGTAAAAAGAGAATCCCTTGAAAATTTTACCTACTTTTGAATGTAATTATTATTATGAACACGTGAAAAATCATGGAATTTTCTGAATTCTTCAATATATCAGTTCCAATTTTAAGAATGACAATTATAAAAATAATTTTCTCTTGAAATATTATTTTATAGACAGGTACTTACTTTATAGTTTGTCTGATTTGCTTGTCACAATCAGTTCCATCTTTGAAAATCACACTTAAATTCAAAACGAATTCTCGTTTATTTGACTAGAACTAGGAGGCGGGTATGGGTACCGCCGCCCCGGGAACCATTTATTGGATAACCAACAACTTTGCCTTAGGTCACCCTAAGTGGTCCGCTACGTTTGGTGACTTAGCAGGGGTGCCCGGGTTCATGTGATGAGGTTTAGAAGATAATGGAGGGGAAGGGTTAGGGTGAACAGATTTCAAAAGTTGGTAAGAATTCATTTTAATATCCAGGAGGAAAGCTTTGATCTCAACGTCGTAGTGCACCCGACAGGATTGGTCGATAACGATCAAGGCACAGGTGAGTTTGTTAATCTAACTAAATCTGTTAAGCTATTTGCAGAGACCAAGGGGGCTGAGTCTAGGTTTTCAAATTAGTCAACCAAAGCATGACAATTCTTCTAACGAAAACTGTTTTCTTCTAATATTATGTTATTCTCCATACAACAGAACTTCAGATCGTGCTATCAATTGTTGCATATTGTACAAAAGTTACCCAATCAAAAATTGGGTTAACCCCAGAAGTGTGCCACACGACTCAAGTAAACATTGCTTACATCCCACTCAATATCAACCATCTTGACCTAGTTACATCCGAACAATCAATTATCCCAAACAAAATCTTGTAATCAGGGCAGGTTTTTCAATTTCAATTTGGGATTCAAATTTTCAGCCGATATGTAAAAGCTACATGGGCTCATATTCCATTCAATAAAAATGAAATCAAATTATCTTGATCAAGGGTCGAATAACGATTGGTCATCTGTAGTTTCCTTTTGCAAAATTTAATCCTGCAAACAACAGTAATCTCAAAATTAGTCTTGAGTTTGGCAACCTCAATGAAAATATACGTAAATACAAAACCTACCTTTCCATTTATACCTACCTGTCCTTATCCTTAATCCTTATCCTCATTTTTCACGCAATTAGACTTCATATCTGTTGTATGTAATTATGTACCACAAGGAAAAGCCCACAACTTTGCCGAGAGATGGTTTAGTCCTTACTGCTGGCGCGGCGTCTAAACTCTAGGTTATTTGCATATCGCAGTGTTGTCGACCTTGAAAGTGACAACATTTTCTGGAGGTGAGAAAGTTGGGGTAGTTCTGAGAAACGTTTTGCAGATCTGGTACTCTTTCTTCTGACGCATACGACTGCCATCGGACCAAGGGGAGCCTGTAGAAAAGGGTGATTCCGGCCTTTGGATCTTGATCAAGCTGCATAGGCCTCGTTGGATTGTTGGATTGTCAGTCACCGAAATCAACTTGGATAATGGAGGCGCAAATTTTTTAAAGAAAACAATCCTTTCCAATTTTCTTTAATTCATTCCCTTTCTATTACTTGTCCAACAATGTAATGTCTACAAACAAAATTTTAAGCTGTGTTAGGAGGAAATTGCAGACGGGAAGGACTTCAATTAAAAAACTGAAACCTAAGATGCGGTCGTATTACACAGGTGAAGTAAAGATTTTCATCATGAAATATTTTTAATTGCTAGTTGTTTTTTGTATGTAAAATAAAATCGTGATAGGTGGATAAAACAAGCGGGTTCATGGGGTGAAGTTTGTCTAGATCTTGGAGGCGGATGACCAGGCCACACTGAACTAAGATAGGGGTAGGTACCATCACAATTATCATAAGGTTAGCCCTTTATTTCAATATTAATTAAGCCGTCTTTATTTTAGAAATCCACCCAAGCATGTCTGAGCCCTTTGTAGATGCGGTGGGGTATGGGATTGCACAGACATTAATTAATGGGATAATGACCAGATGGTGCGGATTCGGTATGTAGATGTCTTTATAAGGAGACTTTTAGACAAATAACTCTTTCAGAACACAAAGTCATAAATGACGTTACTTGCAACTAAACCGTTGAAAATTTCAGACTTTCATGCCATGTGGTATCACCTTTGCAACTCGCGTAATACCTTCAGGTCACAGTATTATTATATTTTAATGACATATGCATATAACCTATGTATCTCCTAGATCAGTTTTCCTATCAAATGTCAGTAAGTTATATTTGTTGAAATGAAAAAAATAAACTTTAATTAATGATTGAAGTTTTCAGAAAATACTTCCACCTTTTTTAATGTGAATATCACACAAAGAGTCTCAAATGTTCCAAGTCGCCTGGAGCCAGTGTGGCATCCCCAGATAGAGTATGTTGTGAGGCTGAAGGTAGTGGGGAGGGGGAGAGGAATGCATATCTAGCCACCAAACATGGCTAAAGCTATTTAAAGCAAAATTTCAATTCTGAATGGCGGTCGTATACTCTGGAACGTGTCATTACCTTTTATTATTTGTAATGTTAAAATTGTGAAACAGACAAATCAGTCAAATAAAATTTCCTTGCGGGATTTGAACCCGCGACAACAACTTCAACCACATTTACCTAAAATATTAAACTATATTACTTACGGGAAGAACAACGGAACATTTAAGTTGATAACATAAAATATTATTTATTTATTTAACTGGGCAAGCATTAGGTTTAAATATTAAGCATAAGATTGGGTAATTTTTACCCGAAATTCTTACTTACGAGATCGTTTTTTTTTCTCGTAATATTACTATTTTTAATTCGATAGTACACTTATTTTACCTATTTTATAAGTTCTTGTTATTAGAAACTAGGAATTAAAGTTTTATAATTAGTGGCTTATTCATTTTTATTCGAATCTACATTTTTCTTAGAGAATTCAACTTATGGCACTTAAATGTCCACTTTTATATAAAACTAAATAAAATTACAAAAAAATTAAAATCAACATATCACCATAGTAACACCGAGCACTCGGTGGGTAAAACTCTCCCACCGACAACTTTGACGACGTCTAACTACCTCGCTGAGCGGTGGCCGGCTGGCTAAATCTTCATTTTTTGTCACTTACTTACCTCCCCCCGCGCAGTTACTGGGGGGCACGGAACAGTTGAGCACGGCAAACTAAAATTACCGGGCAACATAAATTGCCTCGGGTAAATTTTACCCAGGTTAAGCGCTTGCCGGGTTAATTTAATAATTCTCCTTCTCTCTGATGAAAACAATATAATATGATTCACATTCACATATTACATTAGAATTTGTTTTTGATATCAATTATTAATTGTCGCATAAAACCACTACCACTTATAGGTAAGAGAGTAATTTTACCAAGAATATATTTGACTGAAAACATTTGTTACATTTTGCAACACAAATAATACATTATCTTTGGTACACCTATTCACTAAGTTGCTGTATTTAACACAAACTAACTCCTCGGTCAAAGTTTATTAACTCGCTTTATGGGTCCTACCCTCAACCTGGATTGTTCAAATACAAGAAACAAACTCACCAACAAGTGGTATACTACCACACAGTCAATCTACTCTCACATAAAAACATCCCTCCGCCCTAGTCTTAATTTTATAATGAAATTCTGGCAGTTACTTATTATTAGAATTTCCCATCACAAATTTGAATGCATTCCATTTATTAACTATAAATTTTAGGTATTGTTTCGGCAGATGCATTTTGGAAGGAAAAAAAAGTGAAAGATGATATTATTAAACCGTCCATTTGTTTTGTCATGCGGCGACTGGCGATCGCTAGTAAAAAGTATTGACAATCATCCAAGACAGTTGGTTGATTCATTATTTTTTCAACGCAAATTTTATTTTTAATTAAAAAGGAAACCGAATCGGTTAATTATAGTTTCATTCTATATTAAGAATTTGGCACTTGAAACAGTATTCCATGAATCAACTGCCTTTTTAACGTACGATAGAAGTAGGGTAATTAAACGTTTTCTGCTTACAAGCGTTAGAGGTATGCAATAGTTTCCAGACTAATTGAACTCTATTTATAAATTCTCCGAACTTGTAGATATATTAAGCAACCAATATCTATTTTATGGGAAAATGGGATCCATTTGTAGCAAAGTTTTGACAACAATTCACTTTCCATTTTCATAAGGCTTGTGCCATTACAATACACAACATTTGGCGATATCCATGTGGAGATTGTTGACAATACAATAATTATTAAGTCTTTTAAAATCTCCTTGAATTTTGTAACAGTCATTAATAGAGTTAATAGATAAAAATATTTTCAAACCATTAGCAAAAAGTAAAACGACACCTCGAGTTACATTGCCAATCTCAGAATTAAAAACATTTATTGCTATTATCTGGAAGCGTCCATCAAAATAGGAGATTAGCCATCGATACAAATCACCATGTATTCCCAAAGCTAATAGTTTGGACAACACTAAATTATGGTCGATTTTGTTGAATGCTTTGGAGAAATCTATATATATTGTATCCAAATTGTTCGGTAAATACTGCGAGATTGGATTATTAACAATTTTATACTTGACAGGTTGATCTATTTTTATAAGAGCCAGACAGTTTATTTTTTTTCTTTCGTAAAGCCTTGTTGATTTTCTGTTATTACAATCCGAACACAGTCATACAGTTGCTCATGAAATTTATTTCCAAAAATTTAACTGAAGGTCGTAATTTTGAAATTGATCGATAGTTCTGGATATCTTTCTTAGACCCGCATTTAAAAACTGGTGTATTAAAAGCACGTTTTTATCGATCTGGAAAGATGTCTTCTTTCAACGGTGATTGAAAGAGCAGTCGTAGAGATTTTGATGTAACCCATGCTGCACATTTTTATTAAATAAGATGCTATTTTACCACATCCTTTGCCCAACGACTGAACGATATTATAACTTTTTTTCTAATTGTTCCTTGGAAACTGAAATAGAAGATTTATTTATACGATTATCTGTTATGGGGTTATTAACTAATGCCTTAGGAATTACATTTTGATTATAAGTGGAGCAAAACATTATGATTATAAATGTTTTCACATGTAAGTGAAAACACATTCAAAATAGCTAAAGGATTGTTAGAAGTTGCACTCACCAGTTTCATAGTGAAACCCAGAACTTCTTCTTTTATTTCAATATAACACCAGAAATTCTTAGAGTCATGAGATATTTTGAGTTTTGCATTTGTCATAAATTGTGTGTGGCATTACTAAGACACTTTTTTGTCTCGTTCAGAATTCTTGATAATCGAAAAGATTTGACAATTTTTTCCACTTTTTAAACACTTTGTACTGTTCTTTAGTTCATTTTATCAAAACCATGCTATACTATTAAGGTTGTACTATACTATGAGCTGATTTTTTGATGAAACTTGAGAGAACTTTTTTTGATGAAACGTTAAAATGAATAACTTCACGTAAAATGAAATATCATAATAGCTTTGTTGGTTGATGAGTTTAAAAATTCTGCATCTCTATCAACAACTGTACTTTTATTGTTTACCAAGGGGTTTCTAACCTATGTTCATAATAATAATGATTGCCTTACGATGTTTACATTCTGGTGTAAGATGTTGAAAGAAAAGAGCGAAAGAGCTAAAAACAATGTATAAGAATTTGTGATAATTGTTTGGAAGAGTACAATACTGTGAAATGCCAGAAAAACAAAGAGGACCAGAAATTTTTTTAATAATTTTATAATAATGGCAATGTTTTATTTTCATACTATTATCATGACTAATTGACAAATTTGTTAGAAGTAAATTGAAGTCTCCCACTGTTAGAAAATTATTATTGTGATGAAGCGCTCGAAGTTCAAAGGGGTTATCCATAAATAAATAAATGTTTCAGGTATGATTGATTCAGGTGGAATATAAACGCAACACAAATTGATCCTTAGATTTTTAGATATAACTGTCACCCATAAGTCTCCAGCATTTGAATCCCAATCCTTCTGTTATTGTTTTTGGGGTGTTATGCCGTGTTTCGCTATCTCCTTCTTTAGCCAACGTTTCGGACAGCGTTACAGTGTCCATCATCAGGGCAGATGAGTGATCACTCATCTGCCCTGATCTTTCACTCATCTGCCCTGATGATGGACACTGTAACGCTGTCCGAAACGTTGGCTAAAGAAGGAGATAGCGAAACACGGCATAACACCCCAAAAACAATAACAAAAATACTTTTTGGCCGTGAAAACCTTAAAACATACCCAATCCTTCTGGTCTATAAGTGTTTCTTTCCCATCATCTTTTATTGTCACTACGATCATGTCTAAGTGCTACGTAACGACATCAATTAATTCCTCACTAGCGATGCTTCCCACGAGCCATGATTCATTTATTATAAAAATTATTAGTAATATGATAAAAAAATACTGTTTTTGGAGCGCAGTTCGATTACATTTTGATAATAAACATTTAACAGTTTACAGGTGTAGAGAGCAGAGAGAAGAGTTGAATTCTTAGTTAGATGGATTATTTATTTAATTTAACATTATTATTTAACAACATCACTGTTCAAATCGTTGGTCAAAGTTTGTAACCCTTTGGGACTACACTCATGGCGCAATTCACTGCTCTCCACAGAACTTCTCCTAGCATCAACCCCTGGCACATTCAACTACAAAACACATGCTTTTAGTTTTGATATATTCGCTTTTGATTCGCTGTACGGCTAGAACATCCGATGCAATATACAAATGAAGTTGAGAACACTTTATTTACTTTATTTTAACGTGCATTTTTAATGAGCGTTGAAAGTTGAAAATATTTAGTAGCGTCTGGTCCAAGTGAGTACCTCTTGATGCTGAATATTGATTCACCAACATTACTACAACTCATCCCTTTTAATTTACCTTCCATAGACTCAGAAATAGTTAACTGCTTTCCCTCAATCAACAGTTGACTAATTATGGATATTATTCACCTCTGTCTAGAATGTGTAGATTGGTCAATTCAGGTCAAGACATTGACTTTTTTAGAATAAGTCTAAATGCTTTTAGATGGTCGCTAAACAATTGACGATATTTTATAACCTTATATTTTGATTTCTAGACTTGACTTGATTTGATTTGTCACTTCTATTTTTTTAATATTTATCTCTGATTTTGTCTGTGCTTTCATTTACCATCCTTATAATGTTCCCTTTTTTAAAATTCGTCTTATTTTATTTTAAATTGGACGTAGGTTTCTTTTAAGTGTAAAACGCACAGCAGCCCCAACCGCTCTCATCTGAAGCCAATGAGACTATGGCATCCCCTTTTGGGGCATTTTGAGTTGTTGTGTTGTGAGGCTGAAGAGAGTGGAGTGCTGAAGGAGATAGTGAAGAGAAAGGTGGAAAAGTACCTGGCTATTCAGACCTGGTCACTAAACGCGGCTAAAGCCATTTCTAGCAATGTTTCAATTCTGAATCGTGGCCTTACTCCAAGGCGGTACGGAGAGTATCTTCCACTCTGGAACGGGCCGCAAGTATACCATTTATTATTTTTAATTAATTATTTGTGAAATAATGCAAATCAATCAAATAAAATTTATTTGCGCACGCCGGGATTAGATCCCTCGACCCTCCGTTAATAGATAAACAAATGAACTGCTAAAAGAGGTGATTCAGAAAACAGAAGAGAGAACTATATGAAGCTATTGCAAAGGAAAAATAGTAATTTCATACTATTGCAATTATATAAAAATCGTGTTCGATCAGATTTACTTACTTTTTACTTTTTTAAAAACGCAATTTTTGCAGACAGATGCGTAGACATTGAAATATCTAAACGCTGTGAAGCAACACCACTGCGGTAGGATTTAGATAATTTACACCATCATCGAGCAACCAAAATAACACAATTAATTATTAAAATGCCCAGAAGTCAACAAACTGAGTAGTTAGGGCTAATGGCTGTGAACAATGTATGCTGCTTGACGAGTCCGAACAGTTGTTGCAGTCGGTTGTGTGGCTGGCGCTGTCAAGCCACTTGTGCAGCCTGAATCGCCAAAGCTATTATGGCTAGCACAAGTTGAGTTGCCGACCCACTTGGTTGTTAACGTCTTTAATTAAATATGTGAGTTAGCACATTCGTCGCTTGCGGTCGCGCTTAATGAGGATGTTACTGTAATGGTCTCAAGTTTGCAATTTTGGAGATTACATCAATTTGCATGATAAATCATTGGATGAAAACAGTAAATTGTACAACATTACACATACACTTGTATTACTTGTTCTGCGCCACAATTCAAATTGGGAACCGGGTATGGGTACCGCCGCCCCGGTAACAATTTATCGAATAACCAACTCCATCAGAGGTCACTTCAAGTGGTTCCCTACGTTTGGTGACTTAACAGGGATGCCCAGGTTCATGGGGTGAGATTTTTCAGGTTCATGAGATGAGGCGGCGGATGCGTCTGCCCATTTACTGCACGGAGAGGCAAATTGGAGTGACTGGTTGAGGGAGACCATTCTCATCACCTCCCTAGAAGGACTCTTTCGACTCATCGCCTATGTGAGTGAGGATTCACTGCTGTGGGTGGGATAGATTTATATGTCAGTCACTTTTGGACCCATTGATACCAGATTCCTACCTACCCCTTGTACTTTTTTTCCTTCCCCAGAACTTCCCCTCTTTCAAAACAATAAAAAAATCCTTGGATCTTTAGGCGCCTCCAGGAAACACCTCCAACTCTGCTAGTCCTTCCAGTTCCTTGAGTAAAAGACTAAGGTATTGACCCCCACACCATCAAGTCACCTGAGCTTAGACCCTTTTAATATTTAATTCTTAGATCACTTGGATATCACCAAAATTATTTTTTGTTTTATCCATCGACTAAGTATTTTTACAGATGTGGCTATGGTGTGTGAATAAGAATGATAATAACAACAGGGCTCGCAGGGTACACAAATGCTAACCCTTAACAAATTACGCAAGAACAAGTGCGCCCCGCGGTCATCCACCTCTGATCTGGAGCCACAAAATACCTGAAAAAACCCTCGACTCTGTCAAAAACGGGTTGTCCGTTTGATAGATTCTCCTAACTTAACAAACAGATTGCAATTTTCAGAGCACAGGCGACGGGTGGGAATGCTATCTTTGTTCTACCGGTATTTCAATGGAAGATGCTCCGCAGAACCACAGTCATTGATCCCTTTGGCACCGGTGCGTAGTCGGGAAAAACGCCAAACGCGTGACCAACATATGTACACTGTTGACATTTGTCCCATGAGAACGGGTCGCTTCTTCGACTCTTTGTTGAGTTCAACAGAGCGGGTGTGGAACGATTTGCCGACCTCTGTGATTCCTCTCTCCTACAACATGGGTGTCTTCAAGAATCATGTTCATTCCTTTCTCCCCCCAAAAAGACCCTCCACACAGATGACAAGGATGACATAGGCCCTGAGGGATATTTATTCTCTCAGGGCCTCTTGTGTGGAGTTAATATTAAAAAAATAAGGGTAACACGATACAATGAGTATTGAGTATTTTAAAATTGGGACTCCTAGTAGGAGGCCCAATTTTAAAATTGATCATGTTCATTGTAGAGTCTTTACTATCAAAACTGATATAATATTTTATTAAACCTGTTTTATCATGTCTCATCCAATATTCTGATTTTTTAACAAAAGACAACAATAAAACATGGCCGGTAAAATATTGAAAACAAACAAAATTGATTAATTTTCTCAGAAACTTAAAATTACTCATACATCACCAAAATATTTAATTATTTTCATGCTAAATGTCTATAAAATATTAAAATTAAGTTGCCGTTTATTTGTATGACAGCTTAACACTTTATAACAATATTCATAACTATAAAGCTTGTTGCGAAGAAAGTTTTTATACCGTTACAACAAGCAACTAAATGCGAAACGGTGGTTTACCGGGGCGATAGAAAACCCAATAGAACTTTCTTACCCTGGTATCCTAAACTAAATAAATTCTCACAATGTAAAATAGCTCAGAACTTACAGGTTAAACTGAGCTTTCCCTGGCGCACGTGATAAATTAACTCAGTTTAATAAGGCCCCATTTAGCTTTGCAATCTATTATTACTGACACTAAAATCAAATAAGATTCAGTTTGTTTTATGGCTTAAGCTCAACCCAAAGTTTTGAAACAATAGAAATAAAGCGGTTTGACGATGTGAGTTTGGGAGGTTTATTTATATAATATGATGACTATAAAGTGGAACTAATTAAGTGCAGACGGCAGTATTTTATGTTATACTCTAAAGAAGTTTTATTAATTTTATTTTTTGAAGTATTATAATACTTCTGCTTTGTAAAGCAGAAGTATTTTTCGTACCGTACATGTTTGAATATGGTGGGATACTTGGATTTCAGAGATTGTTTCTTCCTATCTGCAGCGAATAAAAATTTTTTGATTGCCGGCCTCCGTATCTCTTCAAGAGCCACGTTCACTCCTTCTTTTCGTCAAAAAGTCCCTCCACACAGCATCCTCAAAGATGAAATAGGCTCTGAGGGAAATTATTTTCCTTGGGACCTTCCGTGGGGAGTTAATTTTAAAAAATCTGGTATATCTTTGGCTTTGCGCGCTATCTTGTTCATTGCATTTTAGCTTGCAGGCAGAAGCCATTTTTATATTTTTAATGGTCATTTTTGTGTATATTTTCGATAATTTTTTTAAATTTAAATTTTTTAACGTGTGTAAGTTTTGTAGCTATGTTTTATTGTATATTCTTTTTTGTATAAAGTGTACAATTAACATTTAATATGAGACACGATCTCCGAGACCTAATGTTTTTCAAATAAAAATACTGATAATTTAATAACCTAATGTCCTTTCAAATATAAGTACCAATAACTTCTTAAGTTCCAATTGAACAAAACAATTGAATTATCTATAAGAAATGTTATAAAGCATCAAATATTATGTTCCACCACTGTCAGTTTCAATTGGACAGGGTTAATATTATCTCTTTAATTTATGGGGTTTGGTTAAATAGTTTTGTGTATGTATGTGCGAAATCTCAATTAACTGGGTATTGTTTAATCAATTATTTCATAAAATCTGTTATTATGAAATTAATATAAATTCAAAGCCATGATTTACAATATTGCTCTTCAGAGAAGGAACATATTGTTCGTGATAATGTTATTGTTTGATATTGTTTTGTTACTAAGAAGTTTCAGGGTATTATTTTAAAGGCTTAATGCATACCTCTCAATTTGTGTTGCCTTGATATTAAAATAGTAAAAGTTCTTCGAAAAACAACCATCAAGTTTAGAGTTCCAAGGGCAATTAACGCTACATAGCTGAATATTTTTTAGTATTCACCCAAAAATGAAGATAAATTGCTTACAAAAAGGAAAATCCGTATACATAAATAATATATTTGCTGACCAAAATGCGTTATTTCACGAAATTGCCGAATTGATGCATTTTGAAAATACCAATTCACGAGAGTCATCTCTTGGATCAATGAAGTCATCAGCTATCGCAAGGTTGAAGGCACCAAGGCGCACACGATGCTAAGTTCGGTGAACGTGCTTTCGTAGTGTCAGGCTTAACAGGAATATAAACGCCAGAAATATTTCGATTCCCATGCCATACAAAATTTAAAATCGCGCGTCGTATTTGCATTTGAGAAAAATTTAAAATCGCGCATTATTTGCGAAAAGGAAGTTTTTATTTATTTTGTGAATAATTTTAAAAGAATGAAAAAAAGTTAGAACATACAAAACCTCAAAAATAGTCTTAGCCATAAAGGGGTATTTTTAAAAATTGTTTCTTATATTACATTTTTTTAATGGTTTACGCTTATATTTTTTGGTGTGTAAAAAATAATTTTATTGTAATTCCAATACACAGAATAGCTAGTAAAAGCTTCGATTTATCCGTAGCATATTTTTTGATGATCATACTGTAAACCGATTCGTCGTAAAGGTGAATCTATCTAAATAAGATTTCACGTATAGCTTCATCTTAAAGCCAACAGTAAATTGCCACACGATTAAGGACTCAACGGTCTTCAGAAACACATCTTTTCAGAAAATCGTATCCACAAACAGCACAAATGAAAACCAAAACAACGTAGGTAATTAAACTAGCCGGCCAATACCCACCTATCCAAAGTCCCTTACAAAATAATCATTTCATGTAATTGTGCGCAAATGCACCAAATTACAAATAAAACAAAACAAAAAAACTCTGAAACCTTCCACAGTCCGCGACATTGAAAATATATTGACAAATAATACAGTACAAAAAAAAATTCCTAAGACTTTTATCATTTAAACTTGGATTAAATGCGTTACTCCTGTCTTATGAGGAAAAACTCCAACAATTTCATTTTGCAACCCTGGTAAAAAGAAGACAATTTGCTGACTTAATATGTTAATACAAAATTATTCATGATAAGCTTCGAACCACTCATTGTCTGAGCAATATTAATATAAAAGTTCCTAATAGACGCAATTTAAGGAGTCATAATACATTCCATCTTGAATTATTTAATAACAATATTGCATACTTCAATCCACTGTCTCGAATGTGTCGTCTACAAAATACCATCGAATGTGACCATGTAGATATTTATGCAAACAGTCTTACATATTTCAAAAGGAAAATTAACAATCTTCTACCATGATATATCATGGAGAACAATTATGTGACTGCTCTATTATCATTTTAATTTTATTATCTTTCTTTTCTTTTTCTGCATTTCTGTTTTATATTTGATATTACTATGTTTTATATTTCCTTTTGTACCTACTAACAAGTAAACACTGATTATGCATGCTGTGAACATTTATAATTGGAGTGTTAATACCTATGTACTTCCCAATGGCAATTTTTTAACTATAATAATTGTTAACACTCTGTAAATGTTTCAAACAATAAATAAATAAATAATTATTGATAGTTTCAGTAAGTTTCTGTGTCTGTCATAAAATGTAAAAGATTCGTAAATAAATATACACAGTCTCTCATTTTTATTTAATAAAAATAGTGTCTAGCATTTACAAAGAAATTTCATCAGAAAAAGGTGTGAATACTTCGGTTAGTTTTGCCAGTTAGTGTTAACAGTAAAAACGCCCGAGTTTTCACTGATTCAGATCATAAACAGAAAATCAGAAAATCATAAACAGAAATATTGCTTCAAAGTTAATGCAAGTGTTGTCTCATGCTAAGCGTAAACGCAGGGATATTTAGCTTATTACGCGTTCGCTAGGAGGCGAAGGGCGAGCGGGCGATTTAGGAGCGGATCGCCTCCCGCGCCGCTGGTTCTGGGGGGCGGAGTGGCGGAGTGCCCGCGGTAAGTAGACACTGACGAATCACGATCAGACATCGCGTGATGCCTCATCAGGGCTGCCTCCTGACGCCACCACGCTGCTGATGAATTGCTGCTCAGCACGCCGCGCCAACGCCGCTCATACATATATACGACGCGCACACAACATCACAGGACTGAACTGAGTAACGGTATTAGTGAACAACCTCACCTACAGGTATGCAAATTAAACATTTATTTATTTAACTTACCCTTCACAATAATGGATCGATCATCGATCGATCGATCAGAATCAGAATGATCGAGATCGTCGCCTTGTGACTGCCGCCTGCGACAGTCGCTTTTCGAGACCACCGCCCTTTCGCCCCGATTCGCTTTTGTCTGGCTTGTGTTTACACGGCCAGACACCTGCCACCTCGCAGCCAGCCGGCCCGACCGGCTCACTGCCCAGGCCCCCGCGCCACCAACTGCCTTTTTCAAGGCAAAGAAGAAGAAGAAGGACGACCTGGCCCCACCGAGACGAGATCACAGGACCATCACCTCAATCCAGAAGAGGAAAAACATCATCCCTGCCGTGCGGATGTACTCCGCGCGGCTAGAAGCCGCAGACCCGGAGGAATCTCCTATCGTGATTCCCCCTGGCGCCCGCCAGTACCGCAGCAGGACAAAGACCGGGACCGTGCTGTACACGATCCCCGCCATCCAGCCCCAGCAGCCAGTGAAGAGCCACCCCGCAGACCCGAGGACAAGGCCGGCCATCCCCATGCCGTCCCCCGTGATGCCCGAGCCCGCCCCCGCACCCGGACCCAGCAACCGCCCCACAGTAGGCCCAGCTTCGGGCTACGTGCCGCCCCCCAGACCCCAGCAGCCATCCCAGGACATGGAGACGACCCACGAGGAGGGTTGGACGAGGCCGTCCAACCCCGTGAAGAGGCCCCTGTCACCGCAGGGACCGGAACCGGTTATTGTCGGTAACCGGTTCTCCGACCTCAAGGAGGTTTCTGAAGGCGGCGGCGCTCCGCAACCCAAACGCGCCAACACATCTAATCCCTCCCATTTCTCTTCCGCAGGTGCCAGCAGCCAAGCAGCGGCAAGGAGAGATCGCGTTCCCCCGGTCGTGATGACCCTGGGGAACCTCACACACAGCCAGATCACCTCTGCAGTGCAGGGTCATCTTGGCCACGCCAATTTCAATTTCAGATACAACAGGGGCGGGACCGCCAATATCTTTGTACGCAGCATGGCGGACCACCGCGCCCTCACCAACGGGCTGCGAGCGGAGGCGCGCGGCTTCCATACCTACACAGCGGAGGCTGAAAAATTGAAGAAGGCGGTCATCAAGGGCCTGCCAAACATCGAGACGGAGGAGATCGCTGCAGACCTGACGGATCAGGGCTTCCCCCCAGTCAAGGTCATCAGGATGACGACCGCAGCGGAATACCCGATGTACATGGCCCAATTTGACAAAGAAGTGAACATGGGCCAGCTGAGGGCGGCAGTCAAGTACCTCTGCCACTGCAGGATCCGCCTGCAGAAGCACCGCAGCAACCATCTGCAGCACGGGACACAGTGCTATCGCTGCCAGAACTTCGGACACGGGTCCCGCAACTGCTCACACACCGCGAGGTGTGTAAAGTGCTTGGTGGAGCACGCCTCGGCCGAGTGCCCCAAAACCACCAGGGAAGAGCCCGCCGCGTGCTGCAACTGCGGAGGCCCCCATCCCGCCAACTTCAGAGGCTGCCCGAAGAGGGTAGCGTACGTCGCCTCCCTCCAGCAGCGACAGAAGCAGCCCCATCGCCCCGGACCAGGGGCCAGCAGGCCACATCCTCAGGCGCAGCAGACGACGAGGACTGATGGACGCTCATGGGCCCACGTGGCTGGTGGAAGAGCGGCCACCCAGCAGCCCGAGGCGCAGCCCGAGCCTCAGCCCTAACCGCAGCCCCGCTCGCAGACCTACACGCAGCAGTCCGCAGGCTCCAGAGACCCAGACGCCACGCTGATGATGTCCCTCCTCATGGGATTAGATGGCGTGCGATCGCAGCTGGCCAGCTGCACCTCCATATACCAGAGGGCTTGCATCCTGATGGATGTCATCACCACCACCATCAATGTATAATCCCGAGATGGTGAACGTCCTCCTGTGGAATGCCTTCAGCATCCGCATTAAGATCGATGAACTGCTCGCTCTGGCAAATAACACTAACATTGACATCATTCTCATTTCAGAAACACATCTCAAACCCGACACACCGCTGAGAGTGCCCGGCTTCGAAGTTCACCGAGACGACCGACTAGAAGGAGGAGGCGGAGGCACCGCCATTTTCGTTCGTCAATCCATCACATCTACAAGGATCCCCACTCCGAAGCTGAAGCATACTGAAGCTACGATTGTCGAAGTCACCATAGAGGATAGAGCGCATACCTTCATCGCCGCCTATTGCAGACACCACAACCTTCTGGTGAGAGAAGATTTGGACAAATTACTTAATCTGCACCCAATTGTTGTTCTAGGAGGAGATCTCAACGCCAAACACAACTATTGGAATAACTACAGAGGCAATGCGAACGGGAAAACGCTCTTTACGCATATGCAGACTCACAACTACACGATAATGGCGCCGGACAAACCGACATACCACGCAGTGCACGCACAGTACCCCAGCACTCTGGACATCGTACTCGAGAAAAACGTCAAGACGATCTCGCCACTGCGCACGCTGGATGAACTGTCATCGGACCATCTGCCCGTGAGCTTCAGTATTGGAGGAACGACTTCAAGGAGCCCCAGAAAACAGCGAAACTACAAGGACGCAGACTGGGAAGGATTCAAGAAAGAGATTAACGAACGAATACACCTAACATCGGGAACTCTGCGCTCTACAGATGAAATCGACGAGGCCGCAAGCACTCTCACGGAAATCATACAACATGCACAAGACACACACATACCTCTCAAAGAAGTACACACACACACGATCAAGCTTCCCGAGCATGTCTTATCGCTCATCAAGGAGAAAAATCGCTTGCGACGCATCTACCATCGTACGCGCGACGGCTACTTCAAAACGGCCTACAACACTCTACAGCGGGAAATCAAGCAGGAAATAACGGACCTCAGACGCCAACTTTGGACGAAGAAAGTTACATCACTCACGCCAAAGGATAACAGCCTATGGAAAATGGCAAAAGCGCTGAAACATCAAGACCACACGATTCCCCCGCTAGAGAAGCTAGACGGCTCAGGATTGGCGCTGTCACTAGAAGAGAAGGCGAACGCGCTCGCCGACGGATTCGAGAGAGCCTACGCAGCCACGGACGGCCTATCCGATCCGGAAACGGATCGACTAGTAGATGAATCTCTACGACATCTCGAACAAGCGGAGCAGACGAACGTCGAAGACATCCATTTCAGCACACCGAGCGAAGTTGCCGTCATTATTAAGCGATTGAAGACCAACAAGGCGCCGGGAAGCGATCAAATACACAACATTCTACTCAAACATCTACCTCAGAAAGCCATCATCTACATCACAAAACTGTTCAATGCCTGTCTCATCACCGGACATTTCCCACAGATCTGGAAGACGGCGACCGTGCTGCCCTTCTCGAAGCCAAACAAGGACAAGAGGCAGCCGACAAGCTACCGGCCGATCAGTCTACTATCCACGCTGAGCAAAGTATTTGAACAGGTTATACTCAACAGGCTGCTTCCACACCACGAAGAAAACAACACTTTGCCAGACGAGCAGTTCGGATTCAGAAAGAGGCATTCCACCACCCACCAACTCACCCGAGTAGCGGAATTCATCACCAGAAGATTTAACGAACATCGCTACATCGCCGCTGCACTGCTAGACTTGGAGAAGGCATTTGACACCGTTTGGATCAGAGGGCTACTGCACAAGCTGCACAGAACTAACACGCCCATATACCTAACGAGAGTGATACAAGAATACCTCAAGAACAGATCCTTCCGAGTCTTCATCAGGAACGCGCTGTCGTCACTACGTGAGATTCCAAAAGGCGTGCCACAAGGAAGTCTACTGGGACCTCATCTCTTCAACATCTTTACACATGACATCCCCCGAGACGAGAGATGCAACCTGTCTATCTATGCAGACGACGTCAAGCTGTACGTTTCCTCGCTGAAAGCCGAGATGGCGGCCATATACCTACAGAGAGCGCTCGACGCTCTCGTAGAGTTCTACAAGATGTGGCGCCTCAAACTGAACGAGGCCAAAACCGAAGTCATCATGTACACGAGGAAACGCGTCAGAAGGACACCAGACGTCAACATCGAAATGGGCGGACACGTCTTAGAATGGAAGGATGAAGTCGTTTACCTGGGCCTGACTATGGACTCACGACTCAACTGGAAATCTCACCTAGCCAAGATGCACGCAAGAGCCAGAATGGCACTCGGCATGATGAAGCCCATCTTCAATAGAAAAAGTCCGCTACTTCCCAGAACCAAACTCCTGACTTACTATTCGCTCATTCGACCGGTGCTGACATATGCTATTCCCGTGTGGAGTAGCATCTCACAATCTGACTTTACAAAACTACAGACACTACAGAATCTCTGCATTAAAATCACATACAACACTAGAATCAGAACAAATTTGAAAAGACTACATGCGAGAGAAGACATTCCGACCTTATTTGAATACACTCACAGACTGACAGACCGATTTTACAAATCTTTAAGACACAGTAAAAATAAACTCATACAGGAAATCGGTCAATACAATTCTCCCAGCGACTTCACATTCAAATACGTACACAGACTACCCAAACACATTCTGATGGACCTTGACCACATCTGGCATGAACCAGATTCAGACGCCGACGAGTGAGCGAGCAGTAGGTATTCCCAAACTCCAGACCCCTCCCCCGTAACTTATGTTTATATATCTATGTATATATTTATATAATATTGTATAGTATGTATGTATATGTATGTTTATCCCCTATAGTCCCATAAAGTATATATCTACATAAAAACAGACATACACCCCACACACACACAATGCAGGATATCGTACACCGATATCACTGAAGGCCGACCGGGTTCATGTTGACCGCCGGCCGAATCTTCCTGGATGAGGTTTTTCATGGTTTCCTCATTCCCGAAGGCAAATGCGGAAGAACTCCAAATAAAAGGACATGACCGCCTCCTTCCCACTCCCAACATAACACAAACACACACGTATGTATTTATGCTTTCCAGTTTGCTGACGATCAAGAGTAAATGATGACCAAAAAAGATGCAATTTTAGTAGGGTTTTTAGGTAACAATTTTTCCCTACCGATTAAATTCAGGACCTTAAGTCTATAATAAACAAGTAAAATTTTTAAATACCCACATGAGGTAAAGATTGCGAGGCGCAAATGACGCCGTTCTATTTGTATAAAGAACATTAACTTTAAATTCAGTAAATTTAAATGATTCACCTCTTCAAGGAATATAAGAATCTAGTAAATCAAAAAATCAAAAATCTTCACAATAATGTATTTTTATTTTAGCTCTATCGACCACCATACTAGGCTCATTCATGTCTGTATTATGGTAGTCGAAAATACTAGTATCTGTTTAAAAATAATATATGAATATTAATAAAACACTTTTTTCACACACGGAGAGGAACGTTTGCGCGGCCCGTTTCATAGAAAACTTAATTTTGGATTTGAGATCAATATACCCAACCAACCTGAAAAATTATTTTTGTAATCAAAACAAATATCTAATACGGCATGAGTTACTTTATTTATTTTTGGTTTAAATTATAAGATATAGGCCATTCAAGATTTTTATGTTTCATGATTTTAGAGGCATCTTGAAAAATTATATGATGAAATATTAAAAAAAAAAATTTAATAAATAAATAATTTTGATGGGTAAATTTAAATTACAGATTACTTCTTTACGTCGGAACAAAAGTTTGTCCTTCGTTTATCAAAATTTTACCCAAAAAAGCATTTAAATATTGTGTTATTTTTATTATATTTTTCATCATATTTAAAAAAATAAATAAAGAAACATTATGGTATGTTTTTAGGTTTTCACGGCCAAAAAGTATTTTTGTTATTGTTTTTGGGGTGTTATGCCGTGTTTCCTACCTCCTTCTTTAGCCAACGTTTCGGACAGCGTTACAGTGTCCATCATCAGGGCAGATGAGATTTTGGCTAAAGAAGGAGGTAGCGAAACACGGCATAACACCCCAAAAACAATAACAAAAAAAAAAAGAAACATTATTTTTAAAAATAATTTTCATTTACTCACAAATAATTGCTCAAGTTGCCTCCAAAATCATGAAACATACAAATCTTTATTGGCCTATATCTTATAGTTTAAAACAAAAATAAATAGTCCCAGAGGTGCAAATATCTTTTTCTGATTTTTCTGTTTCCAGATTTTTTTTTGAGTTTCGCTCATAGTGTCTTCATTTAATTAAATATTACAATTCGAGTTTTTACTCTAAAATGTTAAAATAAAAAATTATAAAAATAAATTAAGTGGCTCATATATATTTAGATTTTTGACGTACTTTTTTATTACAAAAATAATTTTTCAGAGACGAAACCGGCCGCGTGAGCGTTCCTCAACGTAAACTAGTGAAAATGAATAATTAAAATAAATGTTTTATTTTTGTTCAAAATATACATTTAACAAAAAATACTAACGTACGTTGGAAGCACATTTTAACCAACCAATATTCTTTATTAACCAACATTCTATTATAAAAATGAAAGGAAACAAATGAGAAAAAATAGAAAGTGACAGAATAAAAAAAAAATATAAACCAGTGCGGCGCTACACGTATGCCACGCTAATCTTTAAAAAATCCCCTTTTAAATATCCAAAGTTGAACACCGATAATAAAAACGGGTTAAAGTAGGTATTATGTGACTTGATACCGGAGCTCACTGTTCAATGATTTGTTTAATATTTTAGGAGCAACGAACCAGAAAAATTGTTTTCTTTGAGCGAATGTGATTCTATTTTTAGGGAGCACGCATCCCAGGTTAGATGAAAAGCGGCTGTATGCTTGATGTTATGGAGCCACTCGTAGGTTGTTTTTCCATACGTAGGGTATACGAGTGGTGTATACAATTAATAACTGGCGATATTTACAGATATTATTTGCTTACCTGTGACAAGAGTTTGTACACATGTTAAGAGGATACAATGCTCTAAAATTAAGAATCTTAAGATGTAAGTGAAGAAGACTTGTACAAAAATATTACACGAGTACACGAAAATAAAGTCAGAATCTTAACGACGTTAGTGAAGAACGTAAATACAAACATGTTCTGTGCACAGCCCGACGCGGACGAACCTGTGGTCGAATTTGCCCTAGCAGGACTAGATAATGAATCTTTCCGCGAGGTATCTATATTCTAATCAATTCTGATAAACTACTAAAATCTCAATTGTTTCTACCTGAATCCCTCGGAAAGATACCAATTAATCGTCTACAAAAATTAAATCTGGTGTTTACCGCTAATTTCATAGTTTTAAAGTTTTACACATTTTAAAACTCTTTTACGTAAAATATTTTAATGGTATGGTACTATTTATGTTAAACATAAATCCAAATAATCCTGTGTGTGTCCGTTTAAAAAATTGATAAGTGTACTGTAATTCGTCGGAATCAATTAAAATATGAGTCTCTAGCCAACTCCCATTTTTAGAGTTTTGTGGCTTCTCAAAAGCAAGACAATGAACGAAAATAAACTGTTGAGCTTTTCTATTAACTCGTCAATGGAGCATCTTGTTCTAAAATCCAAAAATTAACAATATTTTCACTGCTGGATAAAGAGTTGCGGGCGCGTTTAATTTCTAATACACTAACTTGTTATGCACCTGCAAAATAAACATAAATTTATTTTTTTTTAAAAAAGAAAGACAAACATTCCCGGGTTACGAATAACCCAACAATGTTTGAAAATCTCCTACTACCACCACAGAAAGCCGAAAATGTTGCTTGAGTTGTGATGGAGGACTTAGGAAAGACGGGACGCCCGGTTGGGACCCGAACGCGATGCCCACTCAACCACTGACCGGTATTTATTATCAGTCCATGAAAAATCATACTATTGGTTACTACTTATTATTACTTTTATTGGTCCTCGTACATTTAATCTTCTACTAAAACAAATTCAAGTGAGAGATAAAATATCACTTTATAAAATAATTAAAATTATGTCTTAACGATGTAGATGTTGAAGCACTTTTCCAATAAACTAATAATAATTATGCTGTAACTTCAAGACAAGCTTTATTAACTTTCTTTAAAGTATTACAAAGAATCAACAAACTTTTAAGTTTCACTTTTTTACAACAATATTTTCAGAGATACCTTTATTTTTAAACCTTTACTTTAAAAAAATCCGTTTTATATTTGTACTTGTTGATATAATTTCACATTTTTGTTTATATTACCTACACACGGGCAGTGCCAAAGTGAGTTCCCATTACTTATATGTATATTAACTTTTGAATAACTTTTACATTACTTGTTATGCATTTTACTGTACATATTTAGAAATTATGTAAAAAGTAATTTTTTGAATACAAAAATAACTGTGCAGTCCAATTTTTTTTGAATTTGCTAACTTTCCCTTTTTTAGCTTTCAAATGTGTCGTAACATAAATCTGCACTTCATACCAACTACTCTTTTGGATATAGATAAGTTGATACCATTAAGGCAAATCATATAATTAATTATAATAACAAAACTTTATGTGATTATTAGGAGGTCACTTGTTACTTCCATAAATAACTCATTTCGAACTTTCGGCTACAAATATCTCACTTGAGTTTAAATAATATATGTTAGCTTTCCCAAGTTTCCGGCTCTGTAGTCCAACAAATTTCCCTCAACATAACAACAGCACCAGCAGTAGACAGCTCATTGTCGGCGGTGTTCCCCATTTCACCGAGGGGTTGACACTACACTACACACTACACCCCATCCCACCCCCTTCCCTTCCCCTAAACCCACACTCACACCCTCCACACGTCCAGACTGCGCAGCTCACCGTACGGCATTAAGCATGATTTGTTGCAGATTATGGGTCTACCTCTTTAATGGAATGGTCGAACAAAGATATCTAGATGGTATCTGAGATACAACATTGTTAGGAACACGAGCTTTCTTATAAAGCCATCGTGCCTTTGGCTCATCATCGAACCAAATTAAATGAAATCTACGCTAATACCGCTTACTAATAAACAAATCATGCGACTGGAAAAGTAAAAAAAGGAAACTAATCCACGAGAATAATACTTAAAGGTTTAAATACGGAGCAAAAATTGATCCACTACCAGAATTGATCCACCGGATTTATTTATTATTTAAAAAAAAAAAAAATTTAAATTTTTAAATTTTTAAAATTTTAAAATCTTATTTTTTTTTTAAATTTAATTAAAATTTAATTTGATAATTTTATAATACTTACTAAAATACTTCCAGAACTTGATAATAAAACAATTAAATTTAATTTTAATAAATTATAAAATAACATAAAAAGAGTTCAACGAATTAAACACAAAAACAATTAATACACTAACCGGATGATTAATTTATTACGGATCATATTATTATTATCAGTGCCCCATTTCTACCGATTTATTACATATATACTTTAAACCCCTTTAGTCTTAAAGCTCTTAAAAAATGTATGTTTTTCTTGAAGATAATATTTATACATTCCCCACGCCGAAACCTATGAAATTTCCTCGATAGAAAAAAATCGCAAAGAATGCTCCGAAAATTATTATAAACACGTTTCTTCCAGTTATTTTAGAAGTTATATGTTTGAAAAAATTTACAGTGTTTTTTAAATGCTGTTTTAGACAACCCTCACGAGATTTTTGCTCTATTTTAAACATTTTCACAATTTTCGCTTAAATATTATCGATTTTAACATAGCGTGCTCTCTCTAACATCCGTATTTATATATCTCTCCATCTTCTTCTTTTTGAGCGGGTATACCGCGCCTTTATTGAAATTTATCGGCTTTAACATAATTATTTTGTTTGTATCTTTGGGTTAAAACGTTGTGACAATTTATTACATTAGCTTCTTGCTGAATTAATAAACTTAAGAAAATACGTTCACGGAATTAAAATAAAATTGTGACTTGAGTTTTTGAGATTTTTTGTGATATTTATATATATTTTTTTACATTAGATCCACACAGGAAGCCCTGAGGAAAATAATACCCCTCGAGGCCTATGTCATCTTTGGGGTTGCTGTGTAGGGATATTTTTAGGAAAGGAAGGAGACGAAGTTCTGGGAAGGAAAAGAGTATGAGAGGTGGGAAGGAATCTGGGGGTCAGTATGTCCAGGAGTCACGGACGTATGAATCCATCCCTCCCACTGGGGTGCAAGGCGATATTCTGAGAGAGTACGGCTGGAGAAGTCAAAGGGACTCCCTCATCCGTTTTCTCTCGGTTCGGCCTACCACACAGCTGATGGGCAGACACATCCGCCGCCAAGACTCGGACAAACCTACCCCCACGAACTCGGCGCCTCTGCCAAGTCACCAAACGTAGCCGACCACTTGGGGGTGACCTATGGCAGAGGTGTTGGTTATCCAATAAATGGTTTACGGGGCTGCGGTACCCATACCCGCCTCCCAAATCGCTAAAACACAACAGGTTGATATTGCAACACACCTAATATTTTCTTTAATTTGTCACCAAACCTCGCCAGTCAAGTACGTTTTCTCTAAGAGCTTTCTCGTCCTTGACAACTTTTCGTGCAATTCGGCAATGTATGCAATGCTTTATTCGTTTTTCAACTTGAGATATAAAAAAATATATAATTTTTCTGTCCGTCTCGGAAAAACTGAACTTTTATAGAGTATAAACGTGACTTGCAAATAATATACAAGTGTGGTATACTTGCAGACCACAACCTTATAACATGTAACGTCAAAAGACGAATTTTCGTTACATGCTACATTGCATTTTTTTATTATTCTTTTAATTTTTTTATTAATAAATGTCTTTATTATTTATTAACATTTTTCACATGTTTTCAATTAAGTCTCGTTAAACTGATTGATATCAGTTTGTCAACGGGTTCTTTTGACATTTACTTTTTTTTTAAATTGAACAGGTTTGTGACGGACGTATTTCGGAACGACGCGACCCCCCGGCAGGGCGGAACGTGCCCACGTACTTGTCTTTTAAATAATGTGTAAACAATTGTAATAATTTTTTAAATGTTAAATAAAATGTTGGAGTGGGGATGAGCGAGCGGACAGAGGAAACGGTCGGCCGGCCACACGGCACGGCCTTAGCATTAAATAGGGGTGCAGCCCCCTTTCCAAGTCAGTTATCCAGCACAACCCGCCGCTGTAACATCTCTCTTTCCGCCCGCTCGACCTACGCTCTGACTTGCTTCAATCCGCCTCTTTTCTTTCTGACCACCGCCTTAACCCTGGACCTCGGACATTCTACGCTCTTCGGACCAGTACGGCTATTAGAAGGAATTACGAGCCTTTGATCACTGTCAAGCTAGCTCTCCAAGCGGCAACACTGAGACGCTCTCCGACATCTACACGTCTTCGTGGATCGGAACCACCGCCCTGATTAACAGTCTTGTGTGCCTCACCCTGTGTGGTACAAGGTTCATAAAATATACACATTGTATATGCATATATACAAAAAAAATATATAATTTTGGAAAAAAATATTGTTAATAAAATTTAAAAGAAATAAAGAACAGAGAAAATAAGTGAAATAAAAGAAAAGAAAAAAAAAATAATAATGAAAAAAAAACATTAAAACGGAAAGCGGAAAAAACACAGATTAGTACAAAAAAGTTCTTTCACTTAACCATTTTTTTAGCGTACATTTCCTTCTAAAACTCAAATCACAGCTTTTTATTGAGTTGGGTAACATATTGTAAATTGTTGGAACAAGGTATTCTAGAGTTCTCTGACCGTATTTATTTAGGTATCTGGGAATTACAAGTCCGTCGTTTGCAGTTAGTCTTGTATTGTGAACATGAACCACTAGTTTATTATATTCAGATTGAGATGTTTGCTGACTCAAGTTTGACTTCAAGTTTATATTTTTTTCTAACTGAAAATTTGCACACTTTTTGAAACGTAAGTACCTACTACAAGATAAGGTTCTTCTTCTTTTTTAGAGTAGGTACTCAATACTATCGAAGATTGGTTATCATCAGGGTAGGCTGCTCTACGGTACAATTCAACTGAACTGCACTCTTACCAGTCATGTGGCGTCAAGCCTTTCTGAAAAATTATCTTCGATGAAATGTGATTAAGACAGACATGTTTTTTTTATTTGTACATCTGTAGTTACATCGGATGAAGTACTTCTTGTAGAGTTACCCAATCAAAGATATCTTTATGTCGGGATATTTGTGGAACGATTCAAATTCATACAGAACTCTAAGTGACCAGCTCAGGTACGGGGGCTCCATCGAAGCCAGAGATAAGTTAGCCTCTCAAAAACTGGGCGTACTATACATGGCCCGCAGATACTTTAATAGTACCCAACTGCTAACCATGTGCAAATCAAAAGTGCGCCCAACGGTTGAATTTGGCAGCCACCTCTAGTCTGGAACACCAAAATACCTAAAAAAAAACCCTCAATTTAATGCAAAAACGGACGGTCCGTATAATAGATTCCAATAACTTAACAAACGGATTGCAATCTTTAGAGCGCAGGCGTCATGTGCGAATGTTGTCCATGTTCTAACGGTAGTACAATGAAGATGCTCCGAGGAATCCCCTCGGCACCGGTGCATAGTCGAGAAACACACCAAACACGCGCCCAACATATGTACACGGTTGATATTAGAACAATCATGAGAACGGGTCGTTTCTACGACCGGCCTCTGGGTTTCCTCCCTCCTACAACAAGAGTCTCTTCAAAAACCATGTTCACTTCTTCCTTTCTTCAAAAGGACCCTCCACACAACATATTTAAGGATGACATAGGCCCTGAGGGAAATTATTTTTCTCAGGGCCTCCTGCGCGGAGTTAAAATAAAAAAAATAAAATTGTTTAATGCTCATAAAATAAGTTCAAAATATATTTATCGTTGAAATCACAAAAAAATTAAATACACCAATCCGTTCTACTGCCTTGACAATTTATTAAACCAGCATAGTCTAAATCCAAGCAGGATATTAACATAATATAATATGTTTGAAGAAATAATGAAATTCACATGTCGTTGGTTCGTTTGATAAACAAAGTTTAAGTTGTTTCAATACACCGCTTTTGTTAGCGACCTGTTTCCGCCGTGTTTCGCAGAGAATTGATATTTATCACGGAATCACATTAACTAAAAGCGGGGCTGCCTTGGTTTGATGACTGATGATTTTATTAGCTATCTTTTAATTAATTCAATGGCAACCGTGCTTGCATTTCTGTTTTGCCTATTGATGAAAGCATAAAAACCCTTCGCCTTTCGTGTTTGTTGATGTTTCTATGAATATTAATGCGATTCGTAAACACAGCGGAATACAAAAGCATCAATGCTAAATGTATTTGATTTTCATCTGTAATTTTATTAACAATAATTAACTGTTTTTTTAAAGTATGGTGATCTGAAATGTTTCAAGGCTATTTCGTGTTTTAAACTAGTTGAAATACGACAACTGACATACCAGTCCATAAAAAAAGCAATTGCAAGCCATAGACAATCACACGATTACGAAGATTACGCATGGAATCGATTCCTTATCCACAAAAGATGCAGAATCGCTCTTCTGGAGGCCTTAAGAGAAATTATTTCTCTCCTCATTTTTTCCCTCTTATGGAATGTTCTGTGGAAAATCTTTAAGGAAAGGAAGGAGTTAACGTGGGTCTAGAAGAAATCCATTTTTTCCCTCTTAGGGAATGTTCTGTGGAAAATCTTTAAGGAAAGGAAGGAGTTAACGTGGGTCTAGAAGAAATTCATTTTTTCCTCTTAGGGAATGTTCTGTGGAAAATCTTAAAGGAAAGAAGAAGTTAAGGTGTTAACGTGGGTCTATTCTCTGTCCACGATAAGATCAACCCGCGATGGTACGAAACTTGGTTCGTATTGCGCATACCACTCCCCCCGCTACAGTCCCTTCACCCGCGCTCTGCTGGCCCGAGTCATTTCGCCCAAAATTCAGTATGTCGTCGACCGTCTTGCTGTGTGTTCGCGACGCAGAAAATTAACCCATTCAGGCCCAGTGATAAAATGGATATTCAGCCGATATGTCCAAATAAATTATCACCAACTACAAATAACAAAAGATGACACGCAAGTATTAATTAAGTTTACAGCTACTCGAATTGCAACAATGCATTTTTATAAAAAAATTTATGAGTAAAATTTTCGAATGTTGGTGTTAATCAGTTTTATTTATTTTTATAGGTGGTGCATAAAACTCAACGCACAATGATAATCAATATGTATAAAAAAAATTTTTTCTGGAAAACCAAATATCTCACAAACATGTGCCATTCATACAATTTCTGAGCAGACGGGGTATTGGGCTACACACCATAAAATATACATTATTACGGTATACAAGAACCGGTGAAGTTAATCGAAGTGAAGTTAATCGCCAAATAAAAATGATGATATTTCAACTTCGGATTAATTCCTCAGCCGATTTGATAAATCTGGCGCCACATTAAGTACAATATGTATTTTGTTATTCTATCACCACCATTATTAAAATGTGTTAATTGTTGCCATTTTTTGTTTGTCAACATTTAATATGAAAAATTTAATTTATTAAAATAGTGGGTCTGAACGTGTTAACGTTCATCCTAGTAGCAGTGGGGATAATGGGCGGAGACATGCGCGTTCACGGGTTGTTCTTATTGTGGATCGAGAATAGAAGAGATATATATATTGTTAAGAGTTAACGTGGGTCTAGAAGAGATTCATATTGTTTTGAGTTAACTTGGGTCTAGAAAAGATTCATATTGTAGAAGGATGGAAACACAGAGAGATTCGGGTTATGCAAAGAAATTGACAAATATAGTAAATATAGTGAGTCCGTACCGATGTTTGGTGAGTTCTCATACAACTTACCTAAGTAAGTTTCTAACGGTCACATGAATACAATGGAGAAAGCTAATGATAAATTCAAGTTTTTTCATAAAAAAAATTTCTTTTTTTAACAATGGTTGCTTTTTGAGCACGTACCAAGGCTATAATAAACGAGTTTTAGTAAGAAGCACAACTGACAGTCAAGCTAGCGCAAAATGTGACAATCGGGTCACGTGCGTGCTACTTGAACAACGACGAACACAAATAATGACCTTTGTGTCTTTGATCTCCGCTGAAGTAACAAAAAGTAGACTACTCGCTTTGTGAGCATGCAACCAGGTTGCAGGATTCTTCGAAAAGCTAAGATGCTGAAATATAAACCAAACCACCCTGAAAACATATAACGTAACCTATAAAACCCTGAAAACCTATGACGTACTTGACAGAGCGGTAAGCCCTTTGCTTCAGGTTATTTCTAAATTTTAATTAAGCAATAATGAAAAACAAATTAACTTATTATCCTGACGAAGAAAACATAGTTTTCGAAACATGTTGATATTGTTAATTAAATAGTGGTTGTTACACAAAGTAATTGTTTTTCATTATTAAATGATGACGCCACAAAGTAAATTTGCCTATTTTGAAGAATTTTTTTTAATTAAGCATTTTAATTTACATTCAGAATTTAAATTAAATGAAAAACATATATAACTAACCTTAATTTGCACATTTTTTCAGAGAGAAAATGGCTCTCAATATGGAATTACTTAGGGAAACACGCCTAAGGAGTAAGACGCTCAATTGATCGAAGTTCGTCATACGTTGGTTTGCGGTGTTAATAACGCTAGCACCTCTCCCATCACATTGTGCAAGTGAACTGCAACAGTTGAACAAGTATTTTGACAAGTTTTGTTAAGGAAAATATTTTTTCTAAATTAAGGTGCACTGTTTTTCGTAACTTTATAAAATTTTCAATACATATTTTCGACACAACTTTTAAAGATTTGTTTTTAGGTTTTCACGGCCAAAAAGTATTTTTGTTATTGTTTTTGGGGTGTTATGCCGTGTTTTGCTACCTCCTTCTTTAGCCAACGTTTCGGACAGCGTTACAGTGTCCATCATCAGGGCAGATGACCAAATGATATTGGTGAGAGTGTTTACTTATGTGTGTCGAAGCGATACCGTGCTGCCAGCTCCATTTCTCTACGAGCTGGTGTTAGAAAAAAATCAGCATGGTTTTTTGCGTTTAGCTTTGGTGTAGCCGTCAATTACTGGATACCAAGAACTATTGAGCTCCGTCGTCTCTGTTAATATTGATGGGGTTTTTATGGATTTCAATTGCCTCCGTAATTAGGCGTGCTCTGTAAGTTTTGGGTCTTCCCAGAAAACGTTGGCTAAAGAAGGAGGTAGCAAAACACGGCATAACACCCCAAAAACAATAACAAAAAAAAAAAACTTTTAAAGATGTTTTAATGGGTCAACGCCGTTAACATGATGAATTGTATACTATTTTAAGATTAACGACCGTTGTGATAAATTCACACGGAATCAATCAAATTATTAGCATTGAGTATCTTCCCCATGCATGTGGAGTAAGACACGTAGTGCTTTTTATCCTTTTGTTTTAACATTAATAATTTGGAACGAAAGTGCACTAGATATTATATTGCTGAAATTACAAGAATGTATATTCTTACTTCTTTTTATCTATTTTCGTTAGGTGTCTTATCCTATTGTGGTGGGAAGATGGCTTGAGGTTACAAAGGCGTTTTGATTTTGAAATTTTCATTTGACTCTACAATGATATAATTTATACACCCGACATGCAATCTAATTGTTATTTTTTTTTTACTTTAAGCCTAGTATTATATAAACCTATTATATTATTTTACTTGCTTTGAACTGCCGATTTTAACTTAAGATAAAGCTATACGTGAAATCCTATTTAGGTTCATCTTTACGACGAATCGGTTCACAGTATGAACATAAAAAAATATGATACGAATAAATTGAAGCTTATACTAGCTTTTTTGTATTGAAATTACAACAAAATTCTTATTTTTATAACAAAAAATTTAAGCATAAACCACTAAAAAATATGTTTTTTCATGACTTAACCATGAAGTAATATCAGAAACAATTTTTTAAAAAATACTCCTTTATGGCTAAGACTATTTTTGAAGTTTTGAATGTTCAAACATTTTTTCATTCTTATAAAATTATGCACAAAATAAATTAAAATCACCTTTTTACTTAGTTGCCTCGTGCAAATATGACGCGCGATTTTAAATTTTGTAGGCATGAGAATCGAAATATTTCTAGCGTTTATATTCCTCTTAAGTATTTTCCTCCCAGTTACCCTACCTCTAGTAAGAACCCGCTACCAGAGTCGAGATTATGCTAAATGAATTTCGTTAACAAATCACAACTTTTCGATCCTCGCATCCTCTTTATCTTCTCTTTCCTTTCCGCAGCTTTTCAACACTCATCAGCATTCCCAAACCCATTCTCTAAATGGGGATGCAATGGTTCCGCTGCACCGGGCAGTCAATAATAACTCTCGGTCGGTATCATAAACAAATAAAACAACTGAATTTAGGCAGTCATCTTTACGATAAGCAAAAAAGGACTTTTGCAGAAATGCAAACATTTAAAAAATATACGAATTCGGGATTTTCGCCATCGCCATTTATTCCACGACCGTAAAAGGTGCATGCACAGATAACGCAAACGCTGCTGGCTATGAAAGGCACATAGTAAATCTCTGTTTGCTGTCTTCCGTCGAACAAATTGGAAAAAAACCACTAAGCCCGCCTTGAACAAATCTGGCTTACGGATTTGATACGCCAAAAATATTGTTTGTTTTTGTTTATTTATGGAAATATTTCAAGAATAATGCTTATGCCAGTTGAAAACGAATTAAAAAATGATTTTTTACACACTAGCAGTTATTTTGTTGAATGTTTTTAGTAAAATGTTTTCCCGTATTTGTAGCATGAGAAATTGTCCTGTTTGATTTGGAACAATTAAAGGGTATGCCTTCCGGATCAACCCTGTTCCATACTTATTACGGAATAATCCGAAAGAAAATAAACACACGAAACGTGAGTTTGCTGGGTTACAACATAACTCACTACTGCAATAACGTAAGATTTATACTTAATAGAATTATGAAACCGCTTGCGAAAATTTTGTTTTTATTTTTTTTATGTTACGTACAGCTAAACTTGAAAAGCCAGGAGCAACATTCCTCTTCTTTCCCCACTTCTTTTATTTTATTTTATTTTGTTTTAATATTTCTGAACTGATTTATTGTAAAAAGGTAAATGTGTGACTAAGGCTGTGATAACAAACTTTCATCTTTCGCTCGCCGCACAATTGATAATTTGAGGTATATAGAGTAACTTTATTATAAAACCCAAGGTTTCTTTCTGAATTTTATTTTATTTTAATTGGGGACCTAAATGCCCAATCTTTTTAGAATTAAAAAAAAAATTTGCTGCTTGTATGGCACCATCGCAAATACTCAGTACCTCGAAACGCGAACGAGTAATTTTATTTCTGTCGAGTTTGGATCTCACCGCGGGTCGATGCGTGCACGTTATCGTGATAATTCAACTATGACTACAGTGTTTTTCTGAATTTTTATGATAGAATTCAGGAAATCAGGTGATTATTATAACTATTAACTTGTTTTTTAGTGTGATAAAAAATATTGAAGTAACGATTTTTCAAAACGTATTTTTTAAAGTTTAGAATTCATTGAGACTTTTAAAAATGCATCCGGCATTTTTTTTTTCTTTTCTGTGTATAATGAATATTAATGTTTCAAATTAAATTTAATTTTGTGAAGTATTCAGGGTTTACTTTAACAACTTTTAATTTTTTCAGCACCAGGGCGATTTTTGATATACAGACCGATATATACAAATTTCATAACGCCAGAGCTTATAATTATATATAAAAACACTTTTCTGCTAAAATTCAATGTTCTGTAAAAATTTTACTTTCCGAGATTTGCGAACGCAAACATACGGAACCTAATTTTTTATATATATAGATTGCTTTGAGTATTAAAAACGACCCTTCCAGGTTAAATCGCGCAATATATTTTTTCAAACAATTTTTTCATATAATGATAATTTGTACTGTCCCAAAAATATACTAAAATAATAAGGTGACGCTAGTTGCTCAAAATTACTAACTGTGCGCCGGGTAGATGCATTAATCTTTTGACAAGTGAAGGAGGATATTACGGTAATGAAATTATTCAATAATAACATTTTACGGTACAGTCAGTTAGCCGATGAATCACCCACTTCCGTATCCAATTATCGTCTTAGTCTTCCTCCCTTAAATACAAGACCTCTATAATAATATGAATGTATGTCTCTGCAATGTACTTACTAAATTAAACATGGCTCTCTCGGTATATTAACAAAATGTTCAAGGCTGAATACTGAGAAACATGAATTCTACATGGAAGTTCTCAACAACTACCACCATGTCATCCGCTTAACTGAAACATGGTTGAACTCCGCAATACTAAACGAAGAATTATTTATCATTGAAGAAGAAAATAATACTAATCAATTTAAACGAAAGAAGAAAAAAACAAGACACCGAGAAATAAAAAAGGTAACGGTGGCCACTGAGAATCAAACTCTGGATCTCTTGTTTTACCGGGACAAACGCCTTAACTAACTCGGCCATTGGGACATATTAATGTTAAGACATTTTTATCAATCTCGTATTTCAAATTTATAATAAACATGTTATATATAAACCTTTTTTTAAAAAAGTAATATGTTAATACGCTTTTAACTTTCTAATTAATGTTTTATTCTTTCTCTTCTTTTCATTTCCTCAATTTTCCCTTTTTTTTGTATAAATCATGGTCCATATATATTCACACTTATCCTAATTTGACTGTCCTAAAACGGGAATCATCCTAGTTGGACAGTCAAAACATTTTATAAATAATGTACATAAATGTGTAAATATTTTACTAAATAAAAATGAAACAAATAAATAAATATAAAACAGCTGAAAAATAATAGACTTGTAACGCTCGTATAAACAACATAATTGAATCACAGTTAATTTCTTACATAAATCTTAAGGAGGAGGTAACAAGACAAAACCGAAAATATGTCATTTTTAAATCAAATTTTAGACGTATTGACTCTTTTCCACAAAAAAAATTAAATTGACGTCGAAAGACTGTTCTTTTATCTAGAAAAGATATTTTTTTAAATTTTGAGAAAATATGTTTATTTTTAGTACAATAAGGTTTTACCGTAGGTTGTTACGTCGAAAGACTGTTCTTTTATCTAGAAAAGATATTTTTTTAAATTTTGAGAAAATATGTTTATTTTTAGTACAATAAGGTTTTACCGTAGGTTGTTGGAAGATTTGTTCAATTTTCAAACCAAATTTAGTTTTGTACAAAATACATTCAAATCAAATAATATTGTGCAGTAAAATAAATCAATTAATTATTTAGGAAAGTTACTTTTCAGAAGTTTAATTTAATTTGTGACGAAAATACTTCAGTTTGTCTATTTATTTACGGTCTTACAAACTAATATATTAAAAAAAATTACATTCTTATTTTGCTTATACATTATTAAAAAATTATATGTACGTTTGTTCAAAAAATATTTACAAAAATTACATAATTTTATTTGTTTTATCATCACAAGTTTGAGAATTTTTGAATGTGGGTATGTATGAAAGCAAATTTGGAATGAAATAAAATCGTTATTGAGTTATTATGTTAAAATGCTGGTATGGAGAATGATTAATCTTTCCCATCGGAACCGCCCTGTACCGTTGCAAGGGTACAGAGCGGGTACAAGGGTAAGGGTATCGCAAGATTATCGTTCGACGAAATTTAAATTCTCGGCCGCTGATTATTGGCTCTTAATATGATTTGACCACAAAGAAAATATGACACATTCAACAGTAACAAACGTAGCATTTTCAACCCTCTCAAAATGGAAATGACAAATCAATGAAATTAATACATTCTCAAACTCACAAAAAATTTTAAAAAATCTTCAATAACATGTAAACTTTTAAAAAATGTCAGTATATATATATATACCTACCCTTATTTTGCACTCCAAACATAATTATTTTCTATTTCGTTTATATATTCAATAATATTATTGATTAATCTATAAAAAATGTTTTTTTTAAACAAGTTCTGATATGTAATTATTATTACGCGTCACAGCTGTTTCGCCCTCTGAAACTGTATGGTTTGATAATGCCTTCAGAGGGCGAAAGAGCTGTTACGCGTAGTATAAGTACATAGCAGAATTTGTGTATAATAACATGTTTTTAAAAATAAATACATAAAAGAAATAAAAATTAAAATGGAGTTCTTCAAAATAAACTTGGTAACAAAATTTTTGTTTTTTTTTTCTCTAGTTTATAAAGTAATATACTATTTAAGACTTTCATTGCCAAAAGTATTATCGTGATTTATTCTTGGGGTATTACGCCGTGTTGCTCTAATTCCTTCTTTGCCAACGTTTCGGAAAGTGTTCCAGTGTCCATCATTAGGGCAGAAGTATAATCGAAAATTTAGTGTGTGCTTATGTGTGTAGATTCGATACCGTGTTGCGCGCTCCAATCCTCTAAGGGTTTCAGTATAATTAGATTATTTTCAATAATCAACGCATGATGAACGCATTTTGCATCCATTCATTTGTATTATTTGTAATCACACAAGTTATGTTTATTCCTTATAAACAAAAAACAAGCAAAAATAATAATAAATAAACACTGTTGATATTCTTTCGGATATCTTTATTACATACCTTGTACCTTCTGAAAGCGAGAACGAAGTTGAACTAAAAAACATTAAAGGTTTGAATTATTGTGTAGGGTGGCCATTAAACATCTTCAAGAGAATTTGCATAATGCAAAGTAAATTATCCGGCGTGAAAGTTCATTGCGGACGACAAGCTCGTTCAGAGAAGAGCATCCCGAGCCATATTCTTTCTCGGACGTAATCCATCCTGGGTCTTGAGAGATCTTCTTTCCGGACTGTTAGCCCGATTGTATCCATGTCTACAGGGATTTAAACAAAACAATTTAATCCCTGTAATGGAAACGAGGAGTCGAATAAGAAATGGGGAATATTTTAACAATTATTATTCATAAGGTAAATTTAATTTAGTTGGCTCCCCGGCAAAGGAAGACTGCTCTGCATAATTATACAAATCAAATTGTAGTGGGTGGAAGGGTTCTGGAATTTTATCAAGCCGATTGATTTCCGGTAGGAATAATAAAACCTTACTAATTACGAGTTGTTACACGTGTTTACATGATAACCAGATCTCGAGGGTCAGGTAGAGTCTAGGCACGTTTGTGAGATCATCTGATACACCATAGTTATACGCTTATTTCTATAAGTAAATGAGTGAGTGTTTTCATTTTAATATAATTAGGTAAATAAAAATCGAATTTCGAAAATGAAAAAAGAATGGTCTTTGCTGGTAGGTGTATTTACTGAGCAAGAAAAATGTGAACATCTCATACCAACACCTCTGCCATAGGTCACCCCAAGTAGTTCGCTACGTTTGGTGGTGCCTGGGTTCATGGGGTGAGGTTTGTCTAGGTTTTGGATGTGGATAACCAGGACACACTGAACCTCAGATTCCTACCCAACCCTAAAACCCTTTTCATTCCCAGATCTCTACTCACCTTCCTTTCCTTAAAAGAAACCCTCCGCACAGCATCCCCAAATATGACAAATAAAAGAATATCTGAATAATAAAATAGTGGCTTTAGTTTGAATTGCATACAATATATCTTTTCATTAACAATTTTTTAATTAGTTATGTTTTCACATCCGCGTTCGTTTATCAATTGGATAAAATTTTCACGGGGTTTTTTAGTAAGGCTGTCAGTATTTAGTGAATTTACCGAATTGAATCAAACTGTGGTTAGAATCCTGTCATGAGTGGTCGCGATATATAATTCAGTTTTCATGGCTTCGTTAAAATTACGCACTGAAATACGAATGGAAAATTTATAATTAATTTAATTTCTCGTGGTATGCTATTTTACAAATACAATGTAACGGATTTGTAAACATTATCCTCATATAAGCATTAGAATTTACAAAAAAAATTCAATCAAATACTTTCTTGACGAACAACCATCAATCAATGATGTTTTCAATTATTAATATTAATGTCAAAAAAATCATTGACTACCTTTTAATATAATATCAGAGTCAAATATTCAAATATTTCAGACGTCACATCATAAATGAGTGATGTTTGAGCCCTCATTGATTCATGGGCTCCCTCCCTCCAAGGGGGTTAGAGGTACAAATACATTATCCACCATTATCACCTGGATTGAAGGTGATGTTCCGGCAGAGAACTACTAAACCGTATTTGCAGCGGTCATGACTTCTCTCGCTGAACGAATCTTCTCCGATAAATATATATTTACTGCTGAATTCATTTTTTATTCTTTATTTTATGTTTATTTATAATTAACCTTATCACGATAGAATGGAAAGAACATTTGCCCTTTGTCAGGAGATCGTGGGTTGAAATGAAGTCAGAGCAATATTTAAATACTTAAGTTTAACTGCCTGTTAATTATAACTTCACTAACCAAGGCGGGAAGCATAATACGTCGTCTTAGTTCATTTTTGTCCAACAGACCATTAGAAAATTTTACAGGAGGAGAAGGTTTTCTTTCATTATTTCAAGGAAACGTTATGAAAGGTGCTTAAGATAAAGCTCTTTCAGTAATGGTAAAGGTCTCATTAGTTTAAATAATTCTTAGTAAAGTGATTATCATTACATTTTTATACTCTATTTTTAATTATAAAGTGGATATTGAACAAAAACTAAAATTAATTCTTATTTGTCTGTTGGACAAATAAGAATTAAGGCAACGAATAATGCTCACGTTCTTCTTTCGTTTCCAATCTTAAAAGTATTATAAATTAACGCATTTTCTGCTGCGGGAAGTGTAGATTTACCTTTGTTTGGCAGGAAAGCCATTGCTATCCGATTTTTTTAAATGAAAATTGAATATCTATGTCTTTCTAAATGTTTTAACTATTATATTTGAATATGCATAAAAAGCGAAACAGGTCTTCCTTACTGTCTTATCTTCACGTCTTTTTCGCGGAGAAAAATATTTTATCAGAATGTTACAGTATGAACCTGTAGCACGGGTAATAATTTTTCTCTCTTGTGGCACTGGAGATGCGGAAATCGTTAGTATTTTTGTAATTTTGGGCCATACCTAAATTTTTAACACATAAAACATTACTAAATGACCAATACCGACTGATTTTCGTTTGTGAACTCGTATTATAAAGAATGTTTTAATTTCAGAAAACGGTTTCATAGCTAGAATATGGAGAAAATTACGTTAAAAGAATTTAATCAAATCAATAATGAATGCATTATTTTCAACGATGCAGCGTTCTAATAAAATAAATTTTCTCTAACGTTTGAACTTATTTTCGCTTGCGTGACGTGTATTAATACCTAATTCACACTGATTAAAGGGAGAATTAAAAAAGAGTAAATATTATTTTCCCACTTAACCATTTTCACCATTCCAACGTCCTGTCGTCCTCATTAGTCACTCCTTAGTAACACTCTCACTCCTTCATCAATTTTTCCGCCGATTTGGGTTAACCCCTCCCCCCTCATCTCTTCATACTGAACTTAAGTAAATGACTCATCCTGATAAAGAGAACAGTGTTCTTATTTATTTACAAATTTTTACGCCATAAAATGGCTTTTACATTAAAAATATACATGAGATTATAAGGTTTTCACGGCCAAAAAGTATTTTTGTTATTGTTTTTGGGGTGTTATGCCGTGTTTTGCTACCTCCTTCTTTAGCCAACGTTTCGGACAGCGTTACAGTGTCCATCATCAGGGCAGATGAGCAAATGATATTGGTTAGAGTGTTTACTTATGTGTCTCGAAGCGATACCGTGCTGCCAGCTCCATTTCTTTACGAGCTGGTGTTAGAAAAAATTCAGCATGGTTTTTTTTTTTTTTTTTGGCATGGTTTTTTGTTCAAACCATGCTGAATTTTTTCTATCTCACCAATATCATTTGCTCATCTGCCCTGATGATGGACACTGTAACGCTGTCCGAAACGTTGGCTAAAGAAGGAGGTAGCAAAACACGGCATAACACCCCAAAAACAATAACAAAAATGAGATTATAAGTATACAGTGGTACAAAGGAGAATATCAGTATTAAAAACAAAATAAATGTTCAGAGTTCACAAAAATGATAATATTGAAGTGATACAGATAATATTAGAAGTACAATGAGATAATATTGAAAAGAAATACAAAAGGACTATGTACTCGTGTAATAGTTCAATATGTACTAGCTTTATATAAGACCGGTCAGTGGTTGAGTGGGCATCGCGTTTGGGTCCCACCCGGGCGTCCCGTGTTCGATTCCTCGGCTGGCTAAGTCCTCCATCACAACACAAGCAACATTTTCGGCTTTCTGTGGTGGTAGTAGGCGATTTTTAAATATTGTCAGGTTATTCGTAACCCGGGAATATTTGTCTTTCTTTAAAAAAAAATAAATATATATATATATATATAAGACCTGACATAAAACAAAGTAAGATGTCAGGTATGTTTTTAGGTTTTCACGGCCAAAAGTATTTTTGTTATTTATTTTTGGGTTGTTATGCCGTGTTTCGCTACCTCCTTCTTTAGCCAACATTTCGGACAGCGTTACAGTGTCCATCATCTGCTCATCTGCCCTGATGATGGACACTGTAACGTTGCCCGAAACGTTGGCAAAAGAAGGAGGTAGCAAAACACGGCATAACACCCCAAAAATAAATAACAAAAAAAAAGTAAGATGTATTTATGATAAAACCTAGTATTTAGGTACAGATGCATTTATTTAATATGTGTTATAACAAAAAAAAAAAGAATTTAAAGTATGTACTCTTAAGGTATAAAATGTTATAAAATATAGATTTGTATCTAATATAGTGAAGTAAACAGAGTACCTTGACTTTATTTCTTTCATAATTATGACATCACAAAGTAAAAACCTACGTTTAGAAGAACTTTTCTTCGGAAAATTAAAGAAAACCGTTGTACCGTTTTTTTTTTCATTACGCATTACAAATAAGAATGAATACACAATCGGCGGGCTTTTTGCGTGGTGCCAGTTTCCACCAGCCAATTATAGTGTATCTTTGGAGAGAGATCCCAATCTAAATCATTGTTTGAAATATCTAAGATTTTTTCGTTTACGTTGCTCTGTGCCATATTTTAGTAAGGTTTGGTATTACGCGATTGCCTCAAGTTCCCAGTTCCCGAGTCCCAGTCAGGGCGGCACTCCTGGGCGGGGCCTGCTGCTACGGCCGGAGTGAGTGAGGCCTGAGGAGTGAAGGAAGCCCGGGGAGGTAACGCCGCCCTGCCCCTGGTCACGTGCCAGCTCAGCATTGATACTGATGGGCGGATGGTTTCAACGGCCGTGACCCGCATCGCGAGCAGCAAGAAAACTGAAATGCTTCATATCAAGAGTAATGCCGCCAAGATAGTGTTAAGTATTCACAAGATTTAGCCGATTTCGGCAGCTGGTCTCGGATGAAGTGAAAATGATATCATTTTGAGTTATGATATTACGTTTAGAATTTGACATGGATCGCTTCCTTGGGAAGATTTGATGAAGGGAAGCAAAGCAACAAACAAATGAAACTTAAAGTGGGATGATTTAAAAAAAAAACTGCAACTTTATTTACCAATCCACTTTTTTTGAAATAATACAACCTTATACTATAAGATTAGAATAATCTGGCTTATTACTAATAATCTGGAAACAGAAAAATCAGAAAAAGATATTTGCACCTCTGGGACATATCTTTTTCTGATTTTTCTGTTTCCAGATTTTCTATTGAGTTTCGCTCATGGTGTCTTCATTTAATTAAATATTACAATTTGTGGTTTTACTCATAAAAGTTAAAATAAAAAAAAATTATCATAAATTATTTTTTGCTTTTTTATCTGTGAATATAGCCTCAAAAAATATTTTTTTTCTCCTATCTTTAAAGCAAACTTAGTATGTATGTATATTTTTTTGATTAATAGAGGTGTGTTTATAAATGTGATTAAATCACTCCAATAATACGTTCAACGTATCGTAAAAATTTAGTTGTTTTTAAGTGACGCATTTAGTGTAATTTCGTAAAAATCACGGCGGCTTTTTAAAAATAATATTTATTTTACTACCTACTAATTTAAAACAAATACATATATAAAGCTATGAAAACGTATATAAAGTAAACCAAATTTTAATCAATAATTATAATAACATACTCTAATAGAAGATAATTTAGGTATCGCCCTGGTGACCAAAAACCATTAAAATACGAAAAAATTGCTTGAAATAGCTTTAACCGGGCTTAGATCTTAGATCTGAATTACGAGGTTACTACTTTTCAACCTCCCATTTCCCCACCTTCTTTCCCTCCGCACTACCTCCCACCTCAAAAATGCGTTATATATATATAGTAGTACCTAGTCAATTAGGGTACCCCCCCCCCCTTCCCCAATTCTCTGTATGGAGTCGTTAGTATGATTATTTATTTCAGTTCGTAAATCAGCCTGATACCTAATCTATCTTACCTTATTAAAGAGTACCTTTTAAAAAATATATCTTCAGCTCATTGTAAACAAATTCTGAAAGTATTTGAAAATAATTATATTACTTTTTTGCATGACAATAGCGAGTTCCCGGCATGCACTAATAATAAAATTGTTTCTCCCTGCGTGTCTTTTTCCATTCGTCCCGTTCCCCTTCCCCTCCCATGTCCCTTTCCCCTCGTGCGTTCCCCCTCCACCTTCCCCGCATTACCTCTCCCCTCTCCCACGAACCCCTCCCCTCTCCCACGTTCAATTTATTCAGTCCCGGTTCAAACAGGTCGCGTGCCACCTATTGCATTTTTTTTACAAATTTTCTATTACAAACATTTATTGTCGTACATTATAAGAACAATCAATCGATTGATTGGATTCAAAGTATTTGATTTTGGTTAGTACAATAGATGAATAGGTACCTTAAATAAATTCAATAATTTAAAGAGTTTCGAAAATTAAATTTTGATTTAACAATCAATGGTTTGCAAAATGTCATTCTCAAATTGTGACGTTTTGACAGTTTTGTAAGAGTTTTAGTAATGACTAAAAAAACTTTTCAGATGTATTGTAATGTAATCGTAATAATCCAGTAACCTTCGCGAGGCCGGAAATAAGGTATTTTGAAAGTTTCAAACATTTCCTATGCTAAATATAGCAATACGTAGACAATTCTTAACTCATATACCCCAAAGCAAGAACATTTTGATTTTTATCATGAATTTAAGATTTCAAAGATAGAAATAATTTTAACTTGCCTTTTTTCCCCCATTAAAAGTCGACCTAGACCGAGCTAAGATGATTATAAATAAAAAAACGCTTCAAGAAGAAGTGCCCAGGTAATCTTTTGGTCAAGAAAATAATAATTGCCATTGCGAAAATTCTATCTGCCCTGGCCAAATAAAAGTTATTTCGCAATGAAATGAAATAATAATAATGACTGTCATTTTTTCCCCGAAAGATATCCGGAAATTCATTATTCTTCTTTTTCCCTTACTTCAGGATTAATTTGTGGCCGGAATGATAATTTGATCTTTCAAAGAGAAACAAAAGACACAGAAGGATCAAAAGGCCTTTATAGAATTTTATTGTCTTTTGATAATAAATAAAATGTATTGTGTTCGCAGGAGGGAAAATAAAGGAGTTTTTATGTGGATTTTCTTATAGCAACACTGTTTTCATTGTATAAAATATTCCAGTATTACTCTAGTGGCCTTTTTCCACTACAGAATGTTACCTGTTTTTGAAAAGGGATAGTGTAAAATATTCATTGGAAGAATTTAATATATTTTTGTTGTACTGTTCACGTACTTGAAAATATTATTTATAAAATATTATATGCGAACGTTTATTGATGCAAAAAGTGGACCTCTATCAACATTTTTATTTTTAGGGTTTTGAAAAGCCCTTCACTGACTATATCAGAAAAATCTTTAATCTAGGATGAACAAACAAACTGACTCACCATGCAGCAAGGTAAAATAAATTTTTTTCTTTTGTTTTTAATGATAATAATTTATTCCAGAATGTAGGGGTAATGGAATGCAAAACTTTTCAGAATTCCATAATTTTTTAAATACGCAGACTGCAAAAATCGTGTACCCACCAACTATGTGTCGAGCAGGATATAGAGAAACTAGTTGAGGGAGACCTTTTTAACTCTCCAGCACGACTCTCTCTAACTTTGCCTTGCACCGCAGTGGGAGGGATTGATTCATACGTTCGTCACTCCAGATTCCTACCCACCCCTCAAACCTCTTTCCTTTCCAGATCTTTTCCTTTTCCTTTTTCCTTTTCTTTACTCCACACAGTATCCCGGGTCAAGAACGACACTTTTTTTCTGAGGGCCTCCTGTGTGGAGCTTATATATTAAAAAAATAATATTTGACATCCTCTCCACGCTAAAAATAATATTTAAAAGAAAACTCTTAACAATATATCATGAAAATACTTTTAAAAATATTTCGAGTGATTGACATCGTTGGATTACATTGAAAATATTTGCAGGCTGGTTCGAGGAGAAATCATGTTCAATCCAAAGGTTTTAGTAAAATAATCTAAGGACACCCGAAAAAAGTGAAAATCCAATATTTATTTTCAAATAACAGTTGCCAAGTCGGTTAGAGGAAACTTTACAATTTATCCCTTTACCTGAAATGAATCAAAACCGAAATACGCCGAAGGTTGCGAAGGGGATTCGTCAAAAGTTTTATTTTCCGGGTGAAAATATCCAATGTTCGATGTTTAGTTTCCGGATGAAAGAATGTTACATTTTACAAAATTTAAAATTTTAGAAATGTTCAACCCATTTCGAATTTTATACATACACAAAAAAAATTTTTGTCATTTTATTATTATAAAAGCTTTATGTTATTATAATCAAAACATTTATTTATTAATCTTTGAAAAATCAATAGCTGCAATTAAATTTTTTTTTTATAATATTGGTTTTCTAACTATGTGTTTCCCTCATTTCGTTTCCCTCAGGGGTTGGACTGCCAAACTGCCCGGTCTAACCTCTTTCACATTTATACATCGTCTCATATTTACTCTTACTATTTTGAATCTTGACATGGTCCAACTCAAGTATCTGATTTACTTGATTATGCCATGGTTTCTCGGGCACCCCGACTTCTTCCATATATTCTCTTTTCTGCGTTCATTTGCTTTACATGCCGAAACCACCCGAGCGTCCGTTTCTTAATCTTACTCATTATATCAGCCGTTGCATTCTTTGTGTATCTCCACATTTCTTACACTGTCATGTATGGTACCATTCACATTTGAGCATGTATTCCCTTTCTGTGTTCATTTGATCTACATGGCCAAACCATCTGGGTGTTCATTACTTAAACTTACTCATTACATAAGCCATGGACTCTTTGCGGATCTCCACATTTTTTAAACTATCATGTATGGCACCATTCATATTTGCGGCCTATATTCCATTTCTGCGTTCATTTCATTGATTGATCAGTTCATCTCCACATATATTACACTATCATATGGTATTGCATGATTCACATTTGCGGCATATATTCCCTTTTCTGCGTTCGTTCGCTCTAAATGCCCAAACTATTTGAGCGTCCATTACTTAATGTTACTCATTACACAAGTCATGTATTATTTGCGAATCTCCACATTTCTCACACTATCATGTTTGGTTTTACCACACATACACATTCGTTATTAAAAAAAAAAGAATTATTACAATAAGAAGACAGGATGTACATAAAAAAATTAAACGAAAAAAATAAATTCATGACTGAATTATTACATAAAAAACAACATATATGACACGTCAGAGAACACTACATAAAATTGAATCTTATCAACGTCTGTGGGCTTGAATACGTGATTGAATATTGGTACTAATTTATACACGAACTAGCTGAATCCCGGCACGCGTTGCTATGCCTTTCAATGAAATAAAAGGACTCTCCCTTCTTATCCTTTCCCGTGCGTCCCCGTTCCCTTCCACCTTCCCCGTCTTCCCCTTCCCTCATCTCTTCCATCTCCACAAACCCCACCTTCTCCTTACCTTTCCTCCCTCCTGCAAAAATATATGAAATACACACATTTTCATTTATACAAATTTCATAACGCCAGAACTTACCATTATATACAGCCTATGTTACTTGCAGATAATGTAGCTTTCTATTGGTGAAAAAAATCGGTTCAGTAGTTTCAGAGCCTATTCATTGCAAACAAACAAACAAACATTCAAATCTTTCCTCTTTATAATTTTATAGATAATGCAGCTACGTGATTCCTTTGCTCAATAGACGAAACAATTTTACAGTATGAAGCTGCTTCTGCATACTATAAAGTCTTGCAAATGACCTGTCACAAAGATATTTTAAGAATTTTATTGAATTGCTATTTTTAGACTTTAAAAAAGCTTTTGATTCGGTAAATCACTATCTACTTATAAAAAAATATCAAATAGATTTAAAAAAAGATACGCTAAAAATTCCCACTTACTATCTTAAAGACAGTAAACAAAAAAAATAATTTTTATAGTACAGAAACAGGGATAAAAAATGGAGTACCACAGGGAACTGTGCTTGGCCCAATTCTGTTTTTTTATACGTATATAAATAATTATGTAATGTTGTAATCTCTGGTAAAGTTGTAGCTTACGCAGATGATACAGCAATAACAGTAAATGGAAATTCCTCGCTTGAAATTTTTTTAAATGCATTGCATCATCGTGGCTAAAATGTAATAGACTTCTAAAACTAACATAAGAACAGTGAACTCCCAACACCCTTGTAAGTATTTTTGGACTGTCAGATTTATTTAAAAATTGTTTTATTTCCGCTTTTCAATTAAAGCACAATAAACTAAATTTTTCCGAACGTAGTCAAATACTAAAAACCGTTTTTGAAAGGTAATGAAATACGCTTTCAAATTATATAATTACAAATAAGTATTTAAATTTAGGATGCAAACAAAAAAAAATTGTAAAAATGACTCACATGGTGCTTTTATGTGAAAACAGGACTAAAATTACGGTTAACGTAAAAAAAACACTTATTTTATTAGACAAATGTAAAATAAACAATTTTATTGCCTCATTTTTTACCATTTCATACAAAAATATTTAATATAAAATAAGCTTCATCTATGCGTTTTGGCGGGTCAAATCTATTTCTTTAAAATTAATATTTCTTTTGAATACTTTGAATGATAATGTGAAGCGTGGTTTATTAAAGATATTCTCCTTTTGTTTAAGGTTGTCACTAGAACAAAAACGGAGTTATTACCACAGTCATTTTGAATCAAATCGTTTACGAGTTTGCAATGTTTATCATCTATGTTTATGTCTTGGCAGTAATCGGACGTCTGCTGCGTGTTTCCTCAACAATTATGGTTTTTCCTAGCTCGCAATCACGAAATTTTATAATCCATTATTTACAGTAAACCTATCAATAGCATCTCACCGTAAACCTCCGTTAAGCTACGTTGAATCTCAGTAGGAGTAACTTTTTCAACAGTTAAAAATTCGATAACAGCACGCTGTTTAACTCACATAGACACAGCACTAAAATACGTCTCCATACTTCCGCTTCTCAAAATACACTGGATGAATTCAACGACTTCAAACCTGCGCATGCGTATAGAGGGGAAGCGTCACTTCCACATTCCATCTGGCGCGCTTCAGCCTACTCTCGTATATTGATACAAATTTAAATTGTCAAATTCAAATTAATAATACCGTTTCTAAATAAAGATATCTTACGTACATATTTGAAGGCTCAATAGAAGGAAAGAACTCAATATTGACATATTGAAAATGATTTATTTTTCTCTGTTGCAATCTTCAATCATGTACGGTGTTATAAGATGGGGTGGTGCATTTGACGCATTTTAAAGCAAACCTTTACAAATGACGCAAAATTGTACTACAAAAGTTGTGCATGATAGAAAAAGAATATTTTTGACAAATGCATTTCACAAAAAATCTTAACTTTTCAGTGTTCGTGAACTATTTATACTGGAAACTATGAAATATATCTTTAAAAAAAATCGAAAAAAAAATTAAAACAGGATCGACATTAGAAAAAATAATGTATTTTTACCCCCCAAACAGATACCAAACAAATGAAAATACACAGCAGTTTTATTGGATCTCTTACTTTCAATCTTTTACCGAAAAAAATTCAAGTAACAACTAAACTATCTCAATACTGAAAAGAGTTAAAATTATGGTTCAATAATACAGATGTTGAAACATTATTTATTTAATTAATTTAACTTTATGTTTCTCATAAACTGTACACTTATTATTACACTATACACTATTGTATACACTTTCTGTAGAAGCTGTTAAGACAAATTTTAATTATGTTTTTGCTTGACGTGCTTGTTTGTTTCTTTCTAGGTACAATAATAAAATGTATATAACTATATAACCCACCCACAGGCTGCGCCTCAGTGGGTACCCACTACACTTATGATTTTCAAATATTGTATATATCAAAAGTAAGATTGGGAAAAATAAAGGAGAAAAAAGGTACAATTTGTATAACGGAGATCAAACTACTGATTAAACTCCAGATTACTCTGTACGCAAGCAAAGTAAAGTTGCGTAAATAATATTGATACTACGAGTGTTAAAAAAAATTGTATTTCAATTATTGAACCTAACACTTTAGCAACTTTATTTCAGATTTGCTATACATATAATACATATAATTATGCAGGTAATATTGTAATTTACTGTCAAGGTTTATTTATTATATATGTATTTGTAAAAACGTATTTTTTGAAAATTTTGTACAACATTGAATCTGTCCTCTTCGATTGTTGATATATATCTCTTAAATAATTAAAACAAAAATTATCTTCTGATCACTATGCACGTATGTTAACTTGTTTCCCATTATATATTATATGCAAATCGGAAGTTAGCTATCAACAAAAAAGTTTGCCATTTAAATCAGCTTAATATGTCGATATCTGTATTAAACTGATCAATAATTGGTGGAGAATAAATTCAAAGCAAACGGTAAACAAACTTACCAAAGGAGAGTTGTTTTAGAATTGTTGCAGAAACTGTATTGGATATTTACAACCTTTCTCGTGAAATATTTGAGAAACTGTATTTCTCATCTACAATGTGCACATCGTGTGCTTTTGTTACAATAACTTCCCCGCGTACTTTCTTCGACAGTGTACTTCGTAAATTCATTTTCGTGACATAAACCGTCATGACTTTTCACCCATACCCGACTGCGGGGGAAAAGCTGTTCAACTTTATGGATGGTGATATATAAGCCCGCGCTTGGGAAGTAAAAACACAATATTTATGTATTTCCTTTTCAGGGACTTAGTCTTTTGCCGCTTGGGCCGAAAAGCGCCGTCAATTTTTCTTCAAAAGGTTTGCTGGTATTGATAGATTAGGGTAAAATACACGACACGATCTCTACTAGGAATAAACATAATCCCCTAGGTGAAATTGAGCACACTTATCAGAATTATTTTACTACGCAATTTTTTTTTTTTGATTTTAAAGAAATAAAATGCGCTGTCTTTTGAAACCAAAATCTGAAATTTAGATACGTACATTCCATTTTCCATACAAGGCGATTTTTCACAAAAACGGCGCTTTAAAAATTGTCCGATTATTATTATTCTTCTGCTCTATTCCTTCCGCTATCTCACTTACTTACAACATTTAAAAAATGGGAATGACATTATTGTTTTTTTTTTTTACATGAGCTCCAAACAGGAAAATACTCCTGAGGAAAATAATTTCCCGCAGGGCCTATGTCATCTTTGGGGATGCTGTGTGGAGGTTTTTTTTAAGGAAAGTAAGGGGAAGAGAGTTTTGGGAAGGTAAAGGGTTTAAGGGGTGGGTTGGAATCTGGGTTCAGTGTGTCTTTGTCGACCTTGTCGATCTCACCTTCATGATCTAGACAAACTTCACCCCATGAACCCGGACACCCCTTGCTAAATCACAAAACGTAGCGAATCACTTAGGGTGACCTATGGCATAGGTGTTGGTTATCCAATAAAGGTTCCCGCCTCTGAAATTGAGCACAAATTACTGTTGCACCTCCCAAATTACTGTTGCACCTTTCTTCCAATTCCTTTTACTGAAATAATCATAAGCGGAATTGCTGCTTGTGTAATGATTGAATCCGGCGCTCTTTGTCACCGTATTGAGTCTTTTGTTATTTTTCTTTAATTGCTGCTACATTATAAACTATCATTACGAGTCATGATGTTCTGTTTCATCGACGCATTTTTACTCGAATGATGGACCAACCTTGGGCGTTCTATGGCATTGCTATATGGAATATTTTTGCTTTGTTTTCATGGAACGGGACAATTTATGCGGACCAAGTGTTGACTCAGCTGAATATAATAGAATACTTTCGAGTTAATTGCCTGGCCGATGATTCCGGTGCAATATTCAGAGCACGTGCGGTGAAAAAAATCGCCATTCATTCCGTGTTTAAAATGTATAAAAAAGCCTGCTTAATATGGCGGATCAAAGAACGTAACTTCCACCAATGGGGAATTAAATTCTTAACGGCATTCCAGCCACATTAACAAAATTCAGCCCACATTCTCGCGAAACCCTAGAAAATGTTTTTTCCAGAATTCTAATGATATAATTTTCTTTTAAGCTTCATAAATAGACATTAACGAGGTTTGTACCGTAAAATGTAAAAAAATATATTTCCTTCTACATAGACATTGTAAGATACCGTGACATTAGAGTAACTTGTCAAGCTTAACAGCCTAAGCAATTATTGAGCGTTGTCATACGAGTTGGCTAGAAAGCATGTTTAGAATGTATGAAAAAGGCATTAAAAACGTTACCAAAATTAGACCTTAGAATAGAATTCATACTGTATTGCTAGTAATTACAAAAATAAAAGCAATATAAATACTTTAAGAGATGCTAAAGATTTGTAATATGGATAGCACAAAAAAAGTTGCTCACATTCTGCTCAGCAAGAGGATGGAAGCGTCACATCACCTCCGATTCTGAGCGCCCAGTAATATGGTTAGTTTTTAAATAACGCACACCACAAAAACACGTAATTAATCACAGTAATTATTTGATAGAAATGATATAAATGATCTTACATCACGGTTGTCACTTGCTGAAGTTTGTCAATGCACTGAACTTGTGATTATAGTTTTGAAGCCACTGGTGTGGGTAGGAAGAGAAAGGATAATAATAGGAATAATCCCGGACATAAACAGTAACCAATTAGTACTATTATTTTACTTTTAAGTTTTCTTAGAGCACAAAGGAGAAATGTCATCTTCAGGGATGCTGTGAAGAGAGACTATTGAAGGAAATAATTGAACCGAAGTCTTAAAGAGAGCTGTAGGGGTACACAGTCTAGCTAACGAGTCGTAAAAACGACGATTTCTCAAGCTGGAGTGGTAGTCTAATAAAACTGAGGTTCAGTGCCAAAGGGATCTATAGCATTTGTTCTTTGGAGTACTGTCCATAAACATATCGGTAGAATCAATACAGATTTCTCATTTGAGTATGTTGATTGTAGAAGCCAATGTTACGATTATGGGGTATCTTAAAAAAAATGTAATCTCCTTTACCGTACGAGCAAATAATAAGCCTTCGTATTGTATTTGCCCTATATTTCCAGCAAGGACGAACGAGGGGAAACCACATATTAGTTTATCTTGATAGATGTGTTCATACGTACATACCTGTGTATAGCAACGGTGAGTTTATATTCCTCTGTAAATTTTCCTAGTAAATCGGTAAACATTCCACAGAACCACGATGTATTATATTATTATAAGTTATCTAGACTATTTTGAAGTAGACTTGGTGAAAGAGAAGTGTTATGCCGTGTTGGCATATCCTACTTGAAGGCTTTTCATTATAAGTTGAAGCAGTTTTAGCAACTAAGTGACATAATTTTATTTGCTTTCATTACTGACTGTGATCATATTTTGATATCTGGTATATTGCATGTTATGGTAAAATTTATGAATACATTATTGCAATATATTCACGTGCCAGCAACACATAATAAATCGCTTTCTTCGTCTTCTGCATTAAAACATAGGAGAATTTTAACAACCTTTAGATAAAGCCTCCACTCCTTTCAGACTCCTTCTGGAATTATTTGTCATGCAGCTTTTTTGGGGGTTGGCTGCCATCTACCTTTGTTGCTTGCACTCTATAACGAAGAAGTTTCAATAAATATTATTTTTAGTGACTCTTCAATCAAGCTTCAATTTTAGAAGCGGATACGGGTACCGCCGGAAACCATTTATTGGATAATCAACACCCTTGCCGTAGTTCACTCCAAGTGGTTCGCTACGTTTGGTTACTTAGCAGGGTTGCCCGAGTACATCGGGTGAGGTTTGTCTAGGTCTTGACGGCGGATGCGTTAGACCACTTACTGCGTGGCGGGCCGGAAGCATCTGAGAGAAAGAATTTTTGATCTTTACAGCCAGATCCTCTAAACCCATCGCCTTGGGAGGCTTGGGTCTTGGTTGGTTTGAGCGACCGCAGTGGGAGCACATCCATCACTCCTGCAACCGTTCATTTTCTTTTTAGATTTCCTCCCATACCTTTTTTCTTTCCATGAAGATACCATCCACACAGTGTCCCCAAAGATGACATAGACCATGATGGAATGTTTTCCGAGAACCTCCTGTGTGATGCTAGGCCAACTCCTACATTTCCATTAAACATCCTCCACACAGTACCCCCAAAGATAACATATATCCCAAAGGAATTTTTTTTCCTCATGAACTCATGTGTGAATTTTATAAAAAATAAAAAAAATCAATCTACGTGTGCAACTTACACCCTGTAGAAGTGAAACCTTCAGAAAAGTAAAGTTGTCAAGAGTGGTGATACTACAAAGCACCGCACAAAGAAAGAGACCGATTATGCTATCTAATTATCTCGCAGGCTAAATCCTATAGATGAATGTGTTTGTCTCTTTTTAGTGTTGCTATTTTTCGTTTCAACGAGTTTTAAAACACAACGGTGCTAAATAAGTTTTCACTTCAAAAATGGTAAAGTCAATAGCTACCTCGATAAATCACAAAAAAAATTGCATGATAATAATGTAATTGTTTTGCCCAGCGACCACGTAGCTTTATTAGATAATGGGATCAACTAGGACCAAAAAGAGCAAAAATGATTTATTAATATAATTCATCCAATTTGGGCAAGGCCAGGTACCCTTAAATGTCAGATGAGAGTTAAAGTACATTTAGATCACTACTTCCACAGTGGCTCCTGTTCCGTTCAAAGACGAAAACCGCATTAAAACAAACAGCATTATTATCACCACTTTACAAAGCAAAGGAAGTTCGAACGTTATTAGATTTTGGGCAAGTACCGTTATCCGTTTGAGATAGTTTATAATATTTTCCAAGTGGATATCTTTTTTATATACTGCATGTTTTCATTTTGATGTGAGTTTTTTTTAACTAATCGAACAATATTAATAGTGTAGCGTCTGCGTGGTTGAATTTCAGAACCCATCTTCGAGTGCATGTTTGACGCCACGCCGTACTCGCCGTACGCGCCGTACGCGCCGCGCCGCAAATAACAACTGTGTACGTGAAATTTCAAACAAAACAACCATTGTAATTCGCTTTCGAATTCATGAATTCGTCGAAATATGTCGCCACGCCGTCAGCAGGTCGCATGGGGACGTGCCCCCCCCCCTAGATATTAGTACTACGAACTTGTGAATTTGTAGTATTTCTCCGGATATGGAAAAATTTACGGTAATACTAAGTTACATCAAGCTGCTATATATTGCATATGACGTCATTGCCTGTCCCGGTTACTTTGACCCGGTGACTAGCTATCACTGGATAACAGTGGATCCGAGGAACGGGCTAATTTCGGAACCAGTTCCTATTGGATTGATAAAATGGTGTCCAACACTAACTGGGCGAAGCCGAACCAAAAGCCGCCGGCAAAAACCTGCGGAGCGGGTTTTTAAATGCTAGTTAGTTTATTGTTATTCTATGTATTAATTTTCAACGCCCCGATGGGCTTTTACGTGATACAGAGAAACAATGTTTAAAACAAAAAACTTTACATTATTATGTGTGGTTAGTATATTGTGCATCTAAGTGATAATAATATAAAAGAAAAGATAAATAAAAATACAGAAACCATTTTTTAAATTGCAGATGAAAATAATAATACAGTTGAGGTAAAAATTACAAAAATTACAGGTGAATAATAATACATTAAAATGCGCATGATACGGAAAAGAAAGAAGAGAAACAAGTTTTTACATTGTAGATAAATAGAAAGCATATCAAATGTGCAGTAGCTCTTATGCGATGCTCCTTAATTACAGAAATATGCTACATAAAAATATCATTCAGGTAACTCTTAAATACTGGTAAACTCAAGTTAAATGTGTCGATATTTGAGGTGAATTTGTTTCCAAGTGTATGAAAGCGAGGTATGTGGTAGTTGATCCCAGAATTATTGTTGCAGAATAATATATTTCGCATAGTTGCTCAATTTGGTATTTTGAAATCGGCGTGATGCAGGAGCTCACAACAGTCTAATTTGGGAGGCAGAAATGGGTACCGCCGCCCTGGGAACCTTTATTGGATAACCAACACCTCTGCCATAGGTCACCCCAAGTGGTTCGCTACGTTTGGTGATTTAGCAGGGGTGCCCGGGTTCATGGGGTAAGGTTTGCCTGGGTCTTGGAGGCGGATGACCATGACACACTGAACCCCAGATTCCTACCCACCCCTCAAACCCTTTTCCTTCACAGTACTCTCCTCTCCTCCTTTTCCTAAAAAGAAAAACCCTCCACCCAGCATCCTCAAGATGACATAGGCCCTGAGGGAAATTATTTTCCTCAGGGCCTCCTGTGTGGAGCTCATGTAAAAAAAAAAAAAATTCGGAGTGAATTAATTTTGAATAAAAAAATCAAGCCATTTATTTTTCTTCTATTTTCTATGGTTTGCATTTTAAGTTTTTTTTAATTAAAAGTGGGTGTAATCCTTTATTATAAGTGCCACGAGTCTCGTATTTGTGGTACACTGCGATGTCAAATCATACGCTATGAAGTTTGTTATCCTCTGGGGAGGATTTCCCCTGTGATACACTCATATGACACATAACGATAAGACTGTTGAACAGGGTCAGACTAATACAAGCCACCTTATTAACCCATTGGCCCCAACTTATTATTTTATTAATTTGGCCCTCAACTCAATGTTAATTTTGCAGAAAATTTGTTAATCTATAAAATATCAGATACGATTAAAGATTTTCACAGCCAAAAAGTACTATCGTGATTTATGTTTGGGGTATTACGTATTGCGCTTCCACCTTATTTAGCCAACGTTTCGGAAAGCGTTACAGAATCCATCATTCGGGCTGATGTGAGTCCTCTCAAAAGAATGAAGCCATGGGAAGACCCGGAACGCATCAACCACGTCAAATTACGGAGGAAATTGAAATCTATAAGAATCCTTTTAATATCATTGGATATGACTTTGCTAAACTTAAAAGTTCTTGGTAATTCTTATTGTAGGAATGTGGTAGTGGTGATTTCTATTCCTGTTTTCCGGAGGACTACCGTATTTAATACTATCTAAATATTTAATTTTATTATTATTTTGAAGATAAAATTTAACTCACATTATTTAAAGAAGCATACCTATTTATTATTAAAAATCTTATTTTTTGAAAATGGAAAAAGTTATGATTTCCTGACAAAGGAATCTACATGTACATCTGATAACTGTGTAGGTACGTATGTAGCGGACGCGCACCATCTGGTCACAATCTTGTCAAATTGTCAAATAGGGTTGTGCAGTTCCACCACATCACAAAAGGTTGACATGTGTTCATGACGTGGGTTCAAAAGCATACTTTTGATTTTTGCTTCTGTAAAATAAATCATTCTTTTCATATTACACGAAGCTATTTTGAGATTCCATGAAAACTTTTGAATAAACAATAATGATCGAAAAAAAACATAATAATTTTTTTTACAAAAAAGCGGTAATTTTTAAAACGATTCCCGGTCTACACTAGTAAAATAAGCATTTATTTTAAAAGAATCGATTAAAACCTGAATGCAGTTGTTTGTCGACAAATAAATCATTAAATACGCAGATTTTAAGCCGATTCATCAAAAAATTATATTATTAACAGTTTAATTGGTTGAGCGATACAAAGCGTTGGTTTTCCACCCACGCGTTGCTGGTTAAATCTTCAACAAGCAAGTCCTCTATCATAACACAAGCAATATTTTTCATAATATTTCTATTTTTCATACTGAAAATTCGTGGTGGAATCTAAATATAGAAATCAAAATATGTTTGTTGGGTATATCATGAGTTATGAGTTGTCTATGTATTGCTATATTAAGCAAAGGAAATGTTTCAAACATTCAATATACCTTATTTCCTTCTTCGCGAAGGTTTCTGGATTATTAAAACCACATGAAAACATATCTGAAAAGTTTTTTTTAATCATTACAAAAAATCTTACGAAACTGTCAAAAATGTCACAATTTGAGAATGACATTTCGCAAATCAACATTGTTAAATCAAAATTCAATTTTCAAAACTCTTTAAATTAATGAATTTATTTGAAATACTCAATACGGTACTAACCATCGAATACTGAATTGAATCCTATGTTAGGTACCAAATTTGATTGATTGTTCATAAAATATACAAAAAGGAATGTTTGTAATAGATAATTTGAAAAAAAAATTGCAATAGGTGGCACGCGAGCTGTTTGAAAATCTGAATGTATCGGGACTGAATATATTGAACGTGGGAGAGGGTGGGGATTGCGGGAGGGGAGTTCGCCGGAAAAGGGAGAGGGAAGGTGGGAAAGGCGGAGGAAGAACGCCTGAGGGGAAAAAGACATGGAGGGGAGGTGGAAAGGGAATGGGACGAATGGGAAAAGACACGCAGGGAGAAACAATTTCTTTAATAGTGGCATTGCAACGCATGCCGGGAACTCGGTAGTTCCTTTATTATAATACAATAAAACAAATTTAAAACTTTTTTCCACTTAATTTATTTGTGACCGTAACCTGTTTCAGCCTGTGAAGGCCATCTTCAGACTGAAACATTTCTTTCTTAATCTACAGTTTGCAGGGGAAGGTAGTGGAGTAGTCAAAAAGTAGTCTGTAGACTACAACCCTCCCCCCCACTCATGTGTTATGTATGCAAACTCTAGGTTAAGAAACAATTGTACCAGTCTGAAGATGGTCTTAACAGGCTGAAACCGGTCACGGTCACAAATAAATTAAGTGGAAAAAAGTTAAGTACAAATAAATTAAGTGGAAAAATGTATGTTTCATCACATTACAATATTTTTCGCTTAAAATTATGGTAGTAGGAGGTTTTCAAATATTTTCAGTGTTCGCAGCCTGAGAATGTTCGAAGTTCTCTGTAAAAATGTTGAATATATAGCAATACACAATAGTTTACTTAAGCAATTTATTAAGTGGAAAAATTATACTAACAAATATAAGATTATGCTAAAATAAATTGTATTGAGCATTAATAAAACTCGAAGTGTGATTTTTATTCCGCCCTTACAACCTGCGGAGGATTCCGACGGGAAGCACCGCTCATAAAAGCTGCTCGGCGAGCGGAAGCCGGGCTTAACGTCGTCTATTTAATTAGGCAACGCAATATAATAAATTTCCCGAGCTTTAGTCCAAATCATAGATCATAAGCATTGTTTCCTTGATGGTACAATCGTTTTAATGCCCCTCTAGTCTCCCCTGTTTCAATATATCAAGCCTTAATAGCTGAACTAGTAAAATACAAGGCTAAGTGGAGTATTTAATATTTATATGTTTATTATTCTGATGTGCAATAAATGGGAAAAACAAATTCCTTCAGAGCCCATGTCATCTATGGGGAAGTTGTATGGACGGCATTTTCGAGGAGAGATTAGAGTGAATGTGGTACTTGAAGAGACCGTAGTGCTAATCATTCCACAGTCAAGCTTTTGAACTCAAGAACGAGTCCTAGAAACGACCCGTTGTCATTATTTAAATTTGTACCTAACTTCATCTTAAAAGTGGAGTCATCTTAATTTACAAGAACGCAAATGTTACTTTTGGTAAAGTACATTTCTTAAATTATTTTTAGTAGACCTCCGGTCAAGGGGTATGGTTCTCGGCTAGCAACCTGAAGGTCGCGGCTTAAAATCCCGACGTGCGCAAGCAAATTTTATTCGATTGATTTGTGTTCTTTTAGAGTTAATTCATTTAAAATATTATAAGGTATATTTGCAGCACGTTCCAGAGTGGAACGTGCTGCGTGAACGTGAAAGTGAGACCAAAATTCAGAATTGAAATGTTAGCCGTGTTTAGTTATCAGATCTAAATAGCCAGGAACTTCCCCGTCTCCCTTTTCTTCATCTCCTTTCCCTCTTCACTACCTTGAGGATTCTATCCACTACCTTGGGGATGCTATAGTCTCACTGGCTGCAGGCGTTCGGGTGCAGTTGGGACTTCCGTGATTCACATAAAACAAAAAAGTTTGTGAATATACAAAAAAATATATAATAACTAATACAAATATATAATAAGATCAAAATTATGGAAAACGTGAAATTTTTATAATTTTTATCAGTCATTTAACATAACTTTTCAACCGTACAATGCAGTTGGCATTCTTAAAATAACAATTTATTAGTGATCAACGCTAAATACACAAACTTTCCAATTGAATTACCTTTCACAAGTTTGTAAGAGTTTAGGTAAAAGATTTTTTGATGTTGTTATTTGTTTGAGTTTGAGTTCTTACTCACTCATTCTGCAGGAACCAAATAAATCAAATAACATTTAAGTAGGTATTAATGAGCACTTTCGGAAAAATTGTTCATCAAACTCATTTGATAAACAATTTAAACAAAACAACCTAAATACTTGTAACGGGAAAGCTGTCGTAAGGAATTTAATATTCAAATCATCTAGTTTTTATTAGAACGTTTTACTTGTTTCCTCGAGCAACTATTAATATTTACGTTTCGCGGAAGGTACGGTATTTTCTAACTCGTAGCTACTTCTTCCCGGAATATTCTACAGCGCCAAAGCGATGCTATTAAGTTCTCTAAAGGATTTTTACTTCTTATTGTAGGTACTTTTAAACGTAACCAATATTACTGTGCGCATTATATATTTGATCAATATTTAATACAATTAATTTTTCAAACATGTTTAAAGCAAAAAAATGATCTGTTTACATCAGCATAAAGGTCAATTTCTTGCCATTTTCATAATTGTATCAGCAACCTTTTACTTCAGCAGAGCGCCTCCAGGCATAAGCATTTATATCTAGCGCTACTTTAGCCGAATCTTTCATCGCCTGGATTTAGTATTTGTTTTCCCAAAAATTGTCTTGCACAACCAATTGGACGTCTTCCCTCTGGGATTATTGCTGATAGAATTCTGCGCGATAGCCATTCTGTTGGCAACCTGAGCGCAATATGTCCAAGATGCCTTATCTGAAACAAGGGTTTGATGCCCAGCAAATAGAATAAAAAAATATTTAAAAAAATTGTGGTGTTTCGTAACCGCTGGAATTTAGCACAATGTAACAAATATTAATAAGAAATGTGTGTGCTAATCTAAATTAAGTTCTTGCGAAATAACTGATTTCAGTACTTACTAATAGTAAACATTTAAAAAAAACTAACCGCACCAGGTTTTGCGATATGAGCAGCTCTTTAGAAAATACAAGATAAATAAGAAAACAGAAAAAAAAAATATACATTTAAACTTTTACAAATTTTATATGTAAGGTAGCCCACCGCTTTTGAATGAACCAGTAATTTTAATGTAATAAATGTGTTTTTGGGCGAAAATGTTTATTCTTAAAATTATATAAGGATGAAGTTGTCTACCTCAATTGGTCCAGCCGTCATCATCTGTCCTCACGTCCTAACACATCTCCCGAGGATTGTGAGACGTGAAGTGATACCGTCGAGCTCACTACGGGACAAGAATGCTTAAAACTTTCGCTCCACTCTAGCCAGAGACAGTGCAGAGATTCTGAAATAAACTCTTTCATATTTTTGCAACTCAAATAAATTAATGATTACCACAAAATCACTCTGTGAAAATTTTTTAAAATTTCAATAGAAATAACTTTGTTAATAATTGTTCTGGAAATTCTAAAGATCTATCTATCATTATTAAAAAAATCATAGCATTTATCTCGGTTGCAGTTTCGTTCTTTTAAGGGAATGTTTAGTAAAAACCTTTATGATCGTGGGAGACATGTGGAGATCCGCAAAGAATGCAAGGCAGACGTAAGCGTAATAAGTAAGATTAAGAAAGGACACTCAGATTTGGGCATGTAGAGCAAATGAATATTTGCAAGGAGAATATTTGACGAAAATGTGAATGGTAAAAAAAGTCGAGGACGCCCGAGGAAAGCATGGCACCATCAAATGAATTAGATACTTAAGATATCACGTTAATTACGTTAAGATATCACCATGTGAATGAGGCCGGGATTGTGAAACAAGACCGATTTGTTTGTTGATCCTCCCTTGGGGAGAAACGCCGTGATGGTTTGTTAGTTTCATTAAGGCTGTTTTATTAGGTGAAGGATGTTCTCCTCAATCAGTAAAACAATATTGAAGCCTTAAAACATAACCTTCCAAGAAACGATAATTAAAAAGCTGTTTCTGAACTTTGTTCCCGGCTGCATTCTTTCAAAATTGATATATTTTAGAATCCCTACTGAAATTAAATAATTACAAGACGAGACATAATATTACAAAAAAGCAGAGAATAGATTTCTCAAATTCGTATGGATTTTGCTAGACTGCAGAATTCCTAGGCTTATTACAAGCCTTTGATGATATCAGCTATAAATAATACTAGTAAGAAATGTTAGAAAAGTATTCCCAGATGAATAACATTTCTTTGTTACACTGGAGAATCGTATATTGAGGCAAAAAAGATAGGAAATTACCACATGGAAACAAATTTGATTGTTCAAGGGAGTCATAAAAGGTAGAATGAGAATTTGAAGCATACGAGTACATACAAGCTATTTTAAAATGACGTCAAGTTGGAGGCAAGATGAATGAAATCTGAAATCTACACAGATAATATGGTTCTCGTTTCACCACCTTTGAGAAAGCCAATGTTCATGCTATTAAATATGAAAGTAGTGAACGCACACATTAATGAAACAATGTAAATCAGCCAGCCAGCTTTACCATAATTGTTATCTATCGGGATAAATATCCCTTTTTTTACTCATTGTAAGAACTCAACATATGTACGGCAATGCACGCTTAGAGTAATTTAATGAAAATTCTGTCAAAAATTTACATAAAATTAAATTATAGTTACGAGAGCTAACCGGATAAAACTAAACAATGAATAAAACAAAACATCATACAATAATGGATTAGGATAGGTTAGGATAAATATTTATTTTCAGAGCTATGTTTTGTCATGGAACAGTTAAAATGACAATTTGCCTTAATGAAGAAAGAAGATTCATAAAATTTTCGTAAGTAATCATTATTTTTTTCAGTTCAGTTCTTTTAGGTATCTCTCTTATTGATGAAATAATTTACCACTCTCAGAAAAAAGATAAATGCTCCAATGGATTATTTAGATGAAGATATACGTGAAATCCTATTAAGATACTATTTAAATTCATCTTTACGACGAAATGCTTTACAGTATGAACATCAAAAAAATGCTACGGATAAATTGAAGCATTTACTAGCTTTTCTATGTATTGCAATTACAATAAAATTATTATTTACGTAACAAAATATATAAGCTTAAACCACTAAAAAAAAGTTTTTTCATGACTTAACTATGAAGTAATACAAAAAAAAAACAATTTAAAAAATACACCATTATGGCTTACTTTCCTCGTGCAAATACGACGCGCGATTTAAAATTTTGTAGGCATGAGAATCGAAATATTTCTAGCGTTTATATTAATCTTAAAAAAAATGACTCCACAATAAATGGATGTCCTGTAAAAGTGGTATAAAACTAATTATTAAAGTAATTTTGAAAAAAACAACCAACATTCCCTTCAAAATCATTGTTCAAAATTTTCCAAGTACCAAAAATTGAAGACCTCTATAAAAAAGATTCAATATTACAAATATTTAAAGACAATGAAATCAAAAAATTTAAACTTAACTCATCATTAAGGCATAAATTTAACATCCAAATTCCTTTGCATTCAACACAACAAATGCACAATAATTATATTTACAAAGGCATAAAATATTTTAATAGTCTTCCCGAAGAAGTAAAAAACATAACAGATTTCGTATCATTCAAGAATAAAGTCAAATAATTATTTAAAAAAAAATTAACAAACATAACATCACCAATCAGAATGTTATAACTTAATTTCATGCCATATTAAAAAAAATAACGTCACAACTACCTAGTACTTAAGTTTATATTTATTGTTCACTATATGTAAAATTATGTTATAATAATGAAATAATTATGAAATAACTCCTACGCCAAGCTCAAGAGCTAGCACTCTTAATTGGCGTAGAAAATCATCGAATTATGTATTTCACTATTTTGTTTTGCCTACTACTATGTTCAATGCTGAAACAATGTTATAAATTAAACAATAAAAAAAAACATTTTTAATACCTTCATTATAAAACAGTTTCCAATCGATATTGGAGTTTTCTGGAGAAGTAATTTGTGCGTCTGAATTAGGAAGATCAAGAAGCACTTCAGATCGCTTCGGAGCTTCCAACCTCCTTGGGCAGGATGTACCAGGGTGTGTTGTAGGGAATGCAGGAATGTCGGGGTTTAACTTAATAATACCATCTGGAATGCACTTGGAATGCTTTGATACCGCACTGTGGTTTCAGCAGAACATTTCATATACTTGCATTTCCATACTTCCAAGTAGTCGATACATTCATTTTTACAACCTTCGGCTGGCCTGGGAATAAAAATAATGGTCTTCTTGAAACTTATTTATTTGTAATACTTTATGGTTTTTATCTTTTTCTTTAATCGTAAAAATGTTGATTAGGTAAAATTATTGAAAGTTATTATAATTACTGAAAACTGTTATTTAAACTTTTTTAGCACCGTTGTGATTTGAAACTCGATTGAACGGAAACGAGCGACACTAAAAAGAGACAAACACATACATTTATAGGATTTAGCATGCAATAGAATGAGTCGCGCTCTGTCAAGCAGTGCGCATTGCCCTCTTTGATTATGAGCTCACTTTTCAAGGCTCCTATTGGTTGAGATTGTGTGAATGAATATTTCACTTCTATCGCGTGCGAACTGCAATCGATTTTTTTTTGTTGAACACTTCTTCTTACAATGAACATTATTTATCCTACCAAAACCTTTGAATTTAAACAATAAAAAAGTGAATTAATGATGCTGCACTATCTGGTACCTGCCTATTAAATTGGATAAGTCGTTATCTCAGAAACGATACATTTTACGAAATATTTATTTATCTTTCAAGCTCATATATCTTAAATTTGCAGAGTGATACAAAATTTATGTAACATTATTTAATGTTGTTATCTATAACATTGTAATATAGTAATATAAAAACTAATCTAAACAAAGTATTTTTTTTAAAGTAGGAAATGAACAGCGTTTTTTCAGGTTTTTTCCAACGGTTAAATCATTAAAACTTTAAATAACGGAATTAAAGGCTGTTCAGTATTTCTGCAAAATTATGTAATATCTGAAGGAGGCCCTGTTACCACAACCTTATTATATTAGTATGGATAAGATTACATACTTCCACAATGTTTCGAGTGAAAAAGAGATAGAATTGGGTAGATATGGGGAAACATTGTACATTTTGTTTGCGCCCAGAAAAGGGTTCGTGTGAAATGATGCGCTACGAATTCATAACAATATTTCATTTTGCAAAAATATTCCCCACATCGCGTGCCTATTTGATTATTTGTTGCAATTTTTTCCACCGCACGGAAACACGCCGCTTGCAGGGGTTGGTATTGTCGGCTTTCAATTTCCGTTTTCCCATTATTTCACCACCCTATTATACCGTTACTCTTCAACAAGCAAATTCATATACAAAATCGAAAATCTCTTTTTAAGGCCTAATAGTTTAATACTCGTAGTATCAAAAAGGCAGCCCGGTCAAAATACGTATTTTTTTAGATATCTAGGAAAAATGCCTAATGCAGGAATATGCATGATATGTAATTGATACAATAATTGTTTTCATGTTCCGGAGAACCGATTTCATTAAAATAGGTTTAAATTTTTCGTGTAACTAATTTAATAAATATTAAATGAATAAATGCAATAAAATAAATAAAAAATAAATGTGTATATACATAAAAATCAAAATACGCTTGCTAGTATGTACGTATGGGTATTAAGCGTTGCTAAACCATTCATCCGATTGCGATGAAACTTTGGGGATTAGATGTGCGCATTCCCGCGATAGGAGTGGGGGGAGAAACGCGGGAGGTGATTCGCGGGACGGGGGAATAGGGAATGGAATCGTGTGTAGGGAAGGGGACGCTGGAAAGAAAGGGGAGGCGAAAGGGTAACGGGAAGAATGGGAAAGGACACGCAGGAAGAAATAGATTAAGTGGCAAGAGACTAAGAGACACAAGGGACTACGGCGTCCCTAATTGGGGAATGTTGGGAGGCTGAAGTTAGTGGGGAGTGGGAGGAGACGGGAAAATAACGGTGGTGAAGTACCTGGCTATTTAGATACGGTAACCGAACACCGCAAAAGGCATTATTTCAAGTAAAATTTAAATTCTGAATACAACAGGGTGATACTGAGAGTATCTTCTACTCTGGAACAAGCCGCAAATACACAATGTATTATTTTTGATGAACTAGTTATGAAATAACACAAATTAATCAAATAAAATTTATTTTCGAACGCCGGGGTTTGAACCCTTCAGATCGCTAATCGAGTCCTTTACCCCTCGACCACGGAGACCATCAAAGAATATTATTTAAATAATGCATTTCAAAAAATTCAGTTTTTATCGTTAGACTGGATTTAAATTAATCATCATCGCCACACTGTGAAACTAAATTTTAACGATTTCCCTTTAGCTTCAAAGAAATTACATACACGTTCATAAACACGAAATTCCATTGATCATTTATTTGCAGCTTCTTAATTTCCGTGATGATGGCTAGGTATCTGATGGCTGTTGGCCATGAGCATGCACTTTGTCTGACCATTTCTCTTATAAATCAACCCACTCCCAAGTGCACTACTACAAGTGATATATTTATATTTTTTTCACCCTCCGTTTCTATTGTTATCCTAATAATGCCCGCTCGTTGTTCCCGCTTTATTTATTATTTAATAATACAGAACCCATAAAATATTTGCTACGCAAAAGGGAATTCTGCTCACTTGCCTTTGTTCCAGCAAAAGATCTACTCTCAAGGTTTGCAAAAGTTGAGAAAATTTATTAATAAATGTAGGTGCCTGCGTTGGTACAATCAATAAATACCCTCCTGCTTCAATTCTGCATCATCTTTTTTCTCCAAATTATAAGATATTATTTAACACATTTGTTCAACCCCTCAGACCTTGGGCATGTTCGGTCAGAAAATTAGAATATTTCCGCTTTGCAATAAAATCAAAATAAATGGAATATTTCTGAATGTATCTGGAAACGAATAACTATTTTTGAAATGTAAATTTTAATATTAGAAATATAATTTAATATTAGAAATATAATTTTTAGATTTCCTGGCAACGGGTGATGCCACCATTTTATAGCATGTCGTCATGTGGGAAGAGGTTAATATTCAAGTCTTTATTAATACGATATTTATGTAAGGCAACTTTTTTTGGAAGAAAATCTTTCGAGAACTCTCTCGTAATTGAACTACCGTCACAAATTGAAAATATACGCTATTTTGAAATTTTTGGCATTTGCCATTAAACAACGACCCCTATTATTTGAAGCCAGCTGGTTCTCGGTCTGCGTCAGCCTTGTGTCGAAATTGACGACCGTTATGCTGACGGCTGATCAAATTTCGGCTTAACTGACAATGGATGCACCGAGAATCACCTCCAAAGGCCTATTTTATATGTTTTTTAAAGCATTGTTTGGGATTTTTTTACCATTTGAAATTCTAATAAATAAGCTACCCGAATTGCATTCTTCTTTCGGCATGCAGCCTCACGTTGTATAGTTATAGTGGAACATGTTTTCGTGTTTTAAAATTTGAGCTCATCCTTAAAAAAATATGTTTGTAGTTATTGGTTAGTGATGAATTGGAATTTCGAAGGAGTATTTTTATTTTTAAGAAGGTCTTCCATTTAGTTATTTCTTGAAGAATCACACCAGCCTACATGTGGAAGTTTTCTACACACCGTTGGACGACTGACACTACGATTCTCAGTTGCACATTAATTGTACCATATTTCCATGCAAGATAAGAGATTTTGATAATAATGTCAGTTACAATTCCTTCACCCCAAATACTGTAAAATCAAGAAGATTGTGTGACCATTTTTTTTACTTTGTCACGTAGTTTACGATTTTGACGAGTCTACAAACGCTGCACGCGTTTTTGTAATAACGAATGTAAGAGTAGGTAATTAGTAAATGGCCAACCCGCTGTACTAATGTAATGAAATAAAAAAAATAGATATTACAATCGTAAAAAAAGACTTGGTCAAAATTTTAATAAACTTACGACAAATTTGTGTTCCAACTCAAATCAATAATTTGTAATAAAAATTTAAGCCCATCGGAAAACATGAACAATGTCTGTACAAGACCTGTAGGCCTGCAAAAAAACTGTAAATAATAAGCGCTGGCATAGAGCCGCCCGACTATTGAAATGTCCTGATAAAGATGTTCTCTCGCTTTGACAGCTTAGGCCGTGTTAGGCAGGTATCATCGCGGCCGGGACGATCGTCAGTGAACTCACAAGTAGACTGGTTTGTCATTGCATTTGCAGGAACGGGCACGTACTACGGTGAGTACAAAACTGGCCGCCACATTTTTAATTCGTGTTGTCTTATTAGAATTAAAGCAAAAAGTATGAAATCAATATTTGTTTTAGTTTGGCTGTACTACAAAATTTACAAACTGATAAAATATTAACTGTAGATTTCCCGAAAATGAATAAATAAATTAATTGATTGTTTCATAATGGGCCAGTTATTTCACAGCACTTGTATAGTAACAGAACCCGAATAGGACTTTCACAGAACTTTAATTTTTTTGAAATTTAATGAAATGTGTTAGAAGAATTCCTCGTACTTGATAATTGTTGCAATAATTCTTAATTTCTGAATATACATAAAAAGGGTTTTTGTTTCCCCTTTATTTTAATATTTTGAAACAGTAAATGAACTCACCTGGTCAAAAGAGTTACGGTTAAATCTACTTTATGATGTTCACTATTTATAATTAACTCAAACAAAATGATTTTTAACGAGCAACGTGCATACAGTGATCTATTGTTACACTTAGTTATAATAATTTAATATACTTATACTAATTTATTAGCGTTTAACTATACTGCCAAGCAGGTACCTACTTAATAAAGACAGTCAATCAAAATTACGTCGGTCGGTATTTGCATTCCAGAGCTAGTCGGAATAACTGATATTGGCGGCAGGTTGGTAGGTACTCAGTGCAGGGTTAGAACCAGAGCCTGAAGGCATTTCCAATGGTCCGTATGCAGATTGGGAATGCCATGCCTAATCAATTTGTAATGTGGAATGTTTGGGTATTGGAACGCTTCATAAATTTCAATCGTGTGTTTAATTTGGGGCGTTGAGTGACCATTGAAGTGTCCCACGTAAGCAAACATTAAAGATAATAGAAGATTACGTACCTACCAACATTCTTAAAAATACTAGAACAAAAGTGTTTTTGCAATCACGCTATTTTTTAAGATTTTTATTTGGAATAAATTCGTCACTAGGTTTGTAAAATATTACATCAATTATCTTTTAGTAATTAAAAAAAAATATAATTTTAAACCCTTACAATAACTTAAATTCGACGAATTTTACTAATTCGTTTATTTCAATAAATCCGTAATTACAATAAGTTTACAAATGTACCTTAATTTTTTGTCAAACCATCATAACTTATTACGGTATAGTAGGATGGGTTGGCATAATTAATAAAGAAATTAATTTTACATCCTCTAGTACCAACTCAAGTTTTAAAGAATAGGAAGTCAGAAAATTAAATACATTATTTCTGAACCACTCAACTTTACTTGTAAATAAGATTTTCTTAATAAAATTGTACAAATCTCGGGCAAAAATAAATGTTACCGTTTCCGAAATGTAAAAAAAGCTTTGGGTTAATGGACCTACAAGAACCTAGGAAAAACACGATTTCAAGATAATATAACGTGACCGGACATAAGTTTGACGTAGGAGGCGTTATTAACATTTTTTTAAGAATTCAAAACACGATTAAAATTATGCACTAAACAAAAAATAAAAATTATAACAAGTATACACTAAAAAACCAACGTCAGTAATAAATGCAAAAGCCCCTAAAAAGGGCTTTAATAAATACAAAAATTAAATATATATATTATAATTATTAAATAAATATATATATTAAATATATATATATATATATATATATATATATATATTAAATATTAACCGTAACCCTTTTGACCAGGTGAGTTCATTTACTGTTTCAAAATATTAAAATAAAGGAGAAACAAAAACCCATTTTACGTATATTCATAAGTTAAGAATTATTGCAACAATTATCAAGTACGAGGAATTCCTCTAACGATGAGTTGTTTCACTGAGTTTAAACAGTTAAACATTAAATTTCAAAAAAATTAAAGTTCTGTGAAAGTCCTATACAGGTTCTGTTATTATATAAGTGCTGTGAAACAACCGGCCCATGATGAAATAATTAATTAAGTTTATAAAAAAACACGCCCCCCCACCCCCTAACACAAGCTTTTTTATTTATTTATTTTTAAGTTATTTATTGCTTCTTCACAATTTAAAAACATTGTTTAGCTTTTAATGATTAACCCCACCAGGGATCGCTTGTTTCGGGGTTAATAATTTCACAATTTAATCAAAGTAACACACATAAATATCGGTCATTACCAAACAGTTAAGAAAAAGCAGAATAATAAAATTTAAAATTTAACAATGAAAACATTGATTTTTATATCTTTAAATAAAAAAAAATATAGATACAAATATGTATATAAAGATGAAATGTTACTGAATATTGTGCGGATGAGTTATTACTTTAAATAAATGAAAAGAAAATACTAGGTTTTAAGTCACTTTATTGATATATTTTCAATGTCTGCCGGTTTCGGTACCTCCGTACCAATTACGTAATTAATTGTTAATTAACGTAATTAATTGTTAATTCATTAATTAATTATATTATGTAATTAATTAATTAATTTATTATTTTTATAACAGCCCTGATGATAGTACGGAGGTGCCGAGATCGGTAGACAAAGAAAATATATCAATAAAGTGACTTAAAACCAAGTATTTTCTTTTCATTTATTTAAAATGTCAAGTCACAATGTGTTTGTTTCTTTTGAAAAATTATTACTCTATTATCAAAAAGGTTTATTTATATTTTTGTATAAATGCATTTCTTTTTTTTGTTATTTATTTTTGGGGTGTTATGCCGTGTTGCGCTACCTTCTTCTTTAGCCAACGTTTCGGACAGCGGAGGTAGCGCAACACGGCATAACACCCCAAAAATAAATAACAAAAATACTTTTCGCCGTGAAAACCTAAAAACATACCAAATGCATTTCTTGTTAATTTATTTTAAAGATTTATAGACATAATATCTCAGCCGCGGGCGGGGTTAGGTTTATAAATCCCGGATATTATAAAATATTTATATATATCTCTCTATTTCTAACTATTTCTTCAAACCTTACTAACATACAAGAAGAACATCTTCATCACCACTTTATACATATCTTTTTGTAACACAGTCCACATTAATCTCAACGATATTCATTCAACAAATTAGTAACATTTCGCTGGTTCTAATTTTAATTTTAAATCTCCTTTATCATTTGTTCATGTGTGTAGGTATTAGTGGTGTAGTTGAATGTCACTTCTTGTTTGAGTTCTGTAAAAAAAATTGTTTGGGACTTATAAACGTTTCATTAATATAAGTTAAAAATAAAACACCTAGTTTCCAAGTTAAATAGGGATCCGTGGTTCTTTTGCTCTTCGTGAAGGTAATTTTGAATTTAATCATCACTGCATTACATCCCAGGGTAGGATTTGGCTTCCTTCACAAATCTCCTCCGCTAACTCGCCTCCAGTCTTCCATTCTTCCTGTCTTGTATCAATCCTTCACCCAGTCAATTCACCTCTTTGTCAGTCTGCCTCTGGATCGTTTCCACTGAGGCACATGTTCATAACTTTTGACATCCTATCGACTGGCAGAAGATAAATTTTAGTCGTTTTTTTCGTGTCTTGATGTATCGTTTTTCTATTGTGGCTGTAGCGGACGTGTTGAGTGATTTGTGATGTGGTCACAGGAAAAATATGAGAGCCTAAGGCAGGGCTGATCGTAACCACGGGTCTCCCAAAAATATATGTAAGATGCTTGTAATGTTATATGTTCAAAAAAATAAATCGTTGGGGAGGGGGTAAGCGAGCAGCCAGAGACCACACAGCAGAGGCGTTTTCACTTGATTCTAGGAATCCGACCCGGTGGCAATGGCAAATTTAGGCGCTGCCGTTTTGACTCTTCTCTCGTTTGCCCACCCGGCCTCGCTCTGACCTGCATCCATTCACCTCGTTTTCTTCTGACCGTCGCTTCACCCTAGATCACAGAATACCCTACACTCTCTGGAACAGACCTGGCTACGTTATAAGGAAGGATTCACTGGATCTGCTCAGAACAGCTCTTCAACAGACTACGTTCTCCTTCACACGTGGTGAACGGACCGACGTTTTGCGCCTCCGTGGATAGGGACTTTCAGCCTTGTCGTACAGTACTTGTGGCTTCACCCTGTCTGGTACAGTGACCTTAGTATTTGATCTTCCTAACGCAATACTAATATTTTTTGTTAATGAAATTCAAACATATTAAGTTAACATAATTTGTTGTTTCGATTTGTATAATAGAAACAACTGATGAAATCTCTATGGAAATATGATAGCAATATTATTTTATACTGATTTGCGAATTCAGGAGCTTTTATTTGTTTCTACCGCAGTTGATACTATCAAGTGCTCGCCAGCCCGCATTGCAGATCACTTAATTCGTCGGAGCTTTCATTCCTTGTCTGCATATAATTGGAACTTTTCACTCGACCGGAGATACACAGGCTAGGTAAAAGTCACCATTTCCTTACCAAATTATTTCAGCAGCTTAAATTATATTTTTTATCTATTCAGATCTTTTAAGGAAAAAAAATGTTTTTAATATATATATACAGTAATGTATTCATAAAATTCTTAGGAAAATGAATATTTATAAAATATGTTTTATTTAACCGTACCTACGTGGGAGAATTTAAGTTTTTTTTTTCATTTTAAACGAAACAAGACCTTTTTTTCTTGAACGATAAATACAAACTACCAGCTTTTTTAAATGGGAATACCTTACAAGAGACCCAACTGCTCCCGTCTGTAGCCAGTGAGACTATGGCATCCTCAATCGGGGTGTGTTATTAGGCTGAAGGTAGTAGAGAGGGGAAGAAGATGGGGAAGAGGGCTGTAGGGAAGTACCTGCTATGCAAATCTGACCACGAGACCTAAAACCAATTCAAGCAAATTATTAATTCTTAATGGCCTTAACAATTATAAACGGTTGTTTAACACCATTTGGCGAAACATAATGTCTGATTATTATCATTTTCTTAATGACGCGTTCGTTGAAAATTCATTATTTAAAAACCAACCAAATAAAATTGAATAATTATAAAGTAAATATATTTCATTAAATGAAGACATTATGAGCGAAACTCAATCGAAAATCTGGAAACAGAAAAATCAGAAAAAGATATTTAACCTCTGGGACTCGAGAGTGGGGAGACTCGTTTCATTTTTCTGTTTCCAGATTTTCGATTGAGTTTCGCTCATAATGTCTTCATTTAATTAATATTACAGTTTGAGGTTTTACTCATAAAAAGTTAAAATAAAAAATAATAATATTCATCCTAGACTTGCAGAAGAGTCAATAGATGTCGCACATTAAATAAAATGGATAAAAATTTATCCAGACACCATCTAGATTGCTTTTAGTTCGAGTTGAATCTTGCAATCATTCATAAAGATGGCAGCCAATAAAAATATGCGTTAAGAAAAATGAAGATATTATGGGTGGTTCTTAGTTGAAGTATGGTACATTTAAAAAGTGACCGAATTGGAGATCGACACCTTAGCTCAGTGGATAAGAGCGCCCAACCCGGAAAGTAGGGAGGTCCTGGGTTCGAGTACCAGAGGTGTAAATATCTTTTTCTGATTTTTCTGTTTCCAGATTTTCGATTGAGTTTCGCTCATGTCTTCATTTAATTAAATATTACAGTTTGAGGTTTTACTAATAAAAAGTAAAAATAAAAAATAATAATAAATATATTTCATCAGATTTTCAGTTTCCTTAATGTTTTTGCGTAAGGTATTATCAAGTTAGAGTTAAGGATAGTCAGGAAAATTTAATAGATTGTAGCATAAGAAGGAAAAAAAACCCGACATAAGATGCATGGACCGGCGTAAGGCATTATTGTTTTCTACTTTAAAAGAATTAATAAGACGATTTTAGTGACATGGCTCCGTACCAGTCAATCTAAATAAAACATCACCTCCAATCTGTAATAGGGATCGGGTTGTAAACTTTTTCTTACATTAGCTCCACACAGGAGGCCATGAGGAAAACAATTTCCCTTATGTCATATGTCATCTTGGGGAACTGTTTTGTGAAGGGTCTTTTTGAGGAGAGGAAGGAGTGAGTACAGGTCTTGAAAAAACCTTTACTGTAGGATGAAGAAAACACAGTAGCCGGGGAATTATTCTGCAGTTGAGCTGTTGAACTGAAAAGCGAGTGGTTAAAACGACCCGTTCTCATGTGACAAAAGTCAACCGCGTACGTTGGGCGCGCGTTGGGCGCACGTTTGGCGTGTTTCCCGTCTATGAACCGGTGCCGAAGGAATCAAAGACGATAGTTATTTGCCATTACCCGTAGAATACGAATGGCACTGCCACCTTTTGCCTGTCTTTAAAGTTTACAATCCTTCTTTTAAGGTTAGGAAATCTATTAAACGGACCGCCCATTTCTGCACAGAGTTAAGGGTTTTTCAGGTATTTTGGGATTCAAACCAGAGGGGGCTTCCAATTTCAACAATTTCACCAAGTACAACAGATTTGTGCAAGGTCAGCAGTTGTTCGGCATATTATATACGCGCCCGTTGGGCAGTTAACACTTAACTGATATAGGTACATGGGTCAAAATAGACCGGACAAACCCTTGTAGACTGTCGTTCGTTATTCACACATCTCGTGCCCATTACTCCTCAGTCGCACGTAACACCACAGAACACAGCAATGTAGATGCACGCGCCTTGAGTGATATCTCTTATATTCGGGGTCACGTCCTCTTTCTGGTCAGATTTAACCCATGTACACCTTCAGTATAACCTTTTTCCTCAAAAAAGGGACAATAAAACTAATATCATGTGCACAAAATGTGAAATATTACGTAAAGTTCACTGGAGTATGTTTACAACATGCAAAAATTGTTTGTAACCCCCCATTTTTTTTAGTTTAGGCTCATGATTTTTTGATCAAAGAATGTTTTCTTATATTAAGTACCAAAAAAATTATTGTTAATTTTCCTCTACTTCTATTTATTTAGAAGTATTAAGTGCTTTTATATTTCGAGATGTCTTAATTTAAGTTTAGGTTAGAAATTATTATGAGTTTAAAATATTTTTTTAGAAAAATAATAAAATGAATCCATATCAATAAAAGTACCTCATAGTACACCTTTAATTTATTGTATTACTCGAATCTTATATTTTTTGTGTGTTATTATCTTAAAACTGGAAATTTTTTTCACTTGGTTCAAAAAAAAAGTTCAATACAAATAAACAATAGAAAAATACCCAAAACAAAGTTCACACAATATAATTTAATTCGGTTCCATTTAAACCCATGTTTACCTTGTACGTAATTGAAAATATGAATACCAGTATATTATTTATATAATTGTTGTTGGAAAGGAGTGTGGTTTTTTAAACCCTTGCCACCTTGCGATGATGCGCATGCCGGCTTCTATGCTGTCTACTTGGAAATATAATATCTACTAAGAATGGGAAACCATACATTTTTATTATGTGTAGCTTTTAAAGCCGATTGGGCGTCGTATGTAACAATGATTAAATAATGATTGAAGTGTATAAGGAGTATTATAAAGCATGAAATAAAGAAGAGCCAATCCCACAATGAAACTCGAAGACGATTTCTAGTGTTAAATTTTAATGTCATATTGCTAAATGATTCTTATGTAGATAATTGATCTGTTACGGGCGCCAGACCGTTTAAACATAACGACCAAGTAAATAAATTAAAAGAAGTTAATAGTAAACCACAAATAAGGATCTAATAATTTGAAAGAATGGATTTACGGTTCCTTTGTTTCTGCCATTTTTGGTTCACCTTGGAGCTGAAGCACATGTTCTCACTTTGAGCCTGTTTGATCTGAACTGAGAGCCGCGTGAATCCGCTCGTTCCTTCAGTCCGTGAAGTAGTGATGTCGCAGCGTATTGCGATACCAAAAAACGGGGTACGATGATACGTGTGAGGAATTCAACCGTGATAATTGGAATATATTTTTTGTAATTCTTACAAGACATCCGAATTATTCTATCAGGAGTTATTGTGCGCAGGATTGTTCGATATTAAAAAATATTAATAACCCGAATCGTTCCTTATCGTAACTTTATAATATAATAAGCATCAAACAAGTAATTTCTTTCATCTATTAATAAACCTATATATCTAACTTTTATTTATTTATAAATAAACGCCCTTTTTCGGGGCTTTTACATATATAGCAACGGGATATATGCCAGTCTTCCGAAATATCAAATCAATAAACTACAATCCGTTTTCAACGCTGCGGCAAGACTTATCACCGGCGTATCTAAATATTCCCACATTTCAGAGCATCTCAAAAATCTTCATTGGCTCAAATGTCCTGAAAGAATCCAATTTAAGCTCTGTTGGATGGTATTTAAGTCCCTCAACGGAATGGCCCCGACTTACTTATCGGAATTGTGTATTCCAGAAAATTCCAATTCTCGACAGTTAACCCTGAGATCAGCAGCGTCATCAGCTTTCGGAAGGTTGAAGGAACCAAAGCGTGCACCAGATACTAAGTTCGGTGAGCGCGCTTTCGGAGTGTCAGGACCCAAAGCCTGGAATGGACTGCCACACGACTTAAGGATGATCACAAATTCAGCGGAATTTAGAACTAAACTTAAAACCCACCTTTTCAGACAGTCGTACCCTTAAATTCAAAAACCTTTCACCTTAACCTTCAATGCCCGCGACATTGTAAAAATAACTCATTTGGTAAAAAAAAAAAATAAATAAATAAATAATTTTAATGTAAATTCATGCAAAGTCCAGTGTTTTAAATATAATGCCCTCCGCGTGCAAGACCGTATCTTCTGCAACTATCTTAACGTATCTATTAACTTTCTAATTTCTCGGAAGTGACCTGCCAGGTAAGTATGTTTCTGTATCTGTTTGTAAATAGTTAAATTAGATAGAACCTAGGAATTAATAATAAGCTGTACAGCGCCCTTGAGGTGATTTTTCACAAAAACGGCGCTCTACAAATTGTCCAATTATTATTATTATTATTATAGCATAAAAAAAACATTTTATTGTACATAACTGAACTGCCTCAATAACAATATTTTATATTTATTCAAAGATAAATTGAAGATGTCCACTGACTTGGTATAATTGTTTCCCTCCATTAGTATTCTAGGCAAAGAGGAATACATATGGTAGTTAGTCCCAGAATTTCTGCACTGAAATAAATCCTGACTTCTAGTATTACGAAGTGGAATTCAGAAGCTTATCAATTCAAGTAATACCGGACTATCAACTAAATCATTTAGAATTTTATATAAAAATACCAAGTCAGTGAAAATTCTTCTGTCTGACAATTTAAGCATATTCATATCGTTTAAAATTGTGTTTTCTTCGTATGAAGAAGTGTGTTTTTGACCTGTGGCAGGCGTGCAAAATTTCATCGCTGATTGCATAAAAAAAATAAAATCGCTGATTGCATGAATACCGTAAAACCACTCACCGTACCCTTTTACTACCATTTAATTAAATCCAATATTTTGGTATTTTGAAATTTACTAACCGTCAAAATAAGGTGAAAATGACCGTCTCCAACTGATTTTCAAAGACTCTGGGCCTGGGCAACGCCGCGGACGTAAAAAATATTCTACAGGTGCCTAAGGCTTCAAAGCTATACATTCAAAGCTAGAACGCACAATGTTAAAAGGTCACTACCTCTTAACATTGTGCGTTCTAGACTAAAAGCTCAATTCCAAAGCTCAAAGTTCAAAGAACAACGCTCAAAACTCAAAGTTCAAAGCTCAGTGCTCACAGCTCAAAGATCAAAGCTCAAAGCTTGTGGCTCCAAATTCAAAGCTCGAAAATCAAAACCAAAAAATCATAGATAAAAGTACAAAGCTCGGAGCTTAAATAAATAGTGATAAAATGAGGCGTGAGAGATGAACGAAGATAGAGATTGTTTGGATTATGAAAGTCATCCTTACGCATACTTCAATCAGAAGATTTACTAGAAACATTGCTTTTATATTAATAATTATATTTGAAGGATTTGCATCGCGTCGTTTTTATTAAAAAATCACCTCAAGGTTAAATAAAAAATAGTCAGAACTATTACTAAGCGCAACTTTATGTTATATTACTTACAAACACCAAGCACACTCTGGTTTTTGCTGTTTATATGAAATATTTTAAATTGTAATTTTCTTACTGCTTAACTTTATTCATAAAACAGATTTTTTCTTTCACATGCGCTTCGCTTCGTGCGAAACGGACCAAAATTCATTGTACGAAATTAGCGTTTCCATGAAAAGGTTATAACATATAGTGATCTTACTATCTATTATATCAGACTCGCCACAAACTCCAGAAAAAACCAAAAAAGTCAAAGAAAGTCGTTTATAATATAAAGTTATGAAAGCTTACATTATCTACAAATAAAAACTACGGATGTCTCTCAAATTTCATTTACCGAAGACAAAACAAACCTAAACAAAAAATTCAGTTCGCGGTGTTAGTACAAATCGAGCAAATTTGGGTTTACTTTATTTATTTTTTGCCTGTTTTCCTCGCTGTATTGAATTTTATCATTTCCCGTAGTGGGCCGTATCGTCTAGGGGGCGATTCGCTAGTTTCGGATAACTTAAAGCATTGTCCCGTGCTTGTAATAGCGTTGTATCCGTAAGTAAAAGTCGCTCGAGCCGACTGATTTTCGGCAAGCACGAACGTTGTCTTTAACGAAATTGGCTACGTAATTCGATAAACGTAGATACAGAGTTACAGTTCGGCTACTCCTTCATTAAAACAGGCCATTAACGAAGAAAATACACGATGTATAAGGTTCCTGTTGAAAGTTAAATTGCGTGCGTCATTATTTAATTTTCTTAGTTCTATTTACCCTTTATTATGTGAATAAATTTTATACACTTGGTTTAACATGAATTATACACGATCTTTTTAAACACAATATGAGTGGTGAGAGATGGAAAGACACCTGTTGATCAAATATAAAAGTGGACGAGGGAAATAAAATACAATGGTCACCATAATTACCTCCTTTTTTAATTTGTGAGGCGGGTATGGGTATCGCCACCCAGGAACCATTTATTGGATAACCAACACCTCTGCCATAAATAAGTGGTTTTACTCAAGTGCTTCGCTACGTTTGGTGATTTAGCAGTAGTGCCCTGGTTTGTCCTAGTCTTGGCGGCGGATGCATCTGCCCACCAGCTGCAAGGCAGGCCGGATTGGGAGAGAATGGTTTAGGGAGTCGCATTAACTTTTCCAGCCACACGTCGCTTTGCACAGCAGTGGGAAGAATGAATTCATACGTCCTTCACCCCTTGACGCACTGACTCCTAGGTTCCTACCCACCCTCATACCCTTTTCCTTACCAGAACTTCCTTTCGTTAAAAGACCCTCCACATAGCATCCCCCAAAGATGATACAGGCCCTGACGGGAGTTGTTTTCCTCAGGGCCTCCTGTGAAGCTAATGAAAAAAAAACATAATTAGAATGATTCATGGTACTTTGGTTGTAACGGTTGCAGCAATTTAATAATTGTTGTATTAGGAGGGTAGAATTGTAAATTATGATACATTTGGAAAAATTGGTGAAGGAAACCAAACCAAAAACAATGTTAGCAGGATTTAAAAACCGCACGTTAAGCTATCGAAAACCAAACAGGAGATGAATCTGGAAACCTCGGTGATGAATTAGTTATTTGCGACATCGATGCGTTTTGGTATAATGAGTCGCATTTTATAGTGCTGTTCACCCCGGAAATGAAAAGGCCGATTCATTGGCAAAAGATGCTATTATTTCCTGGGATATTTTATATAATTTTTTAAACCCCGATGACGTTTTCATAAAATTGAAAGAAAACATGAATTCCACATGGCAAAATCATTGGGTTGAATCTAGTAAAACAAAAGGGTATAACTTTTTCACAAAACAGCCAACGATTCCTTCAAAACCGTGGTTTTCTAGACTCTCTTTAAACAAATTCTCTACATCCTCTATTTGCCGCATGCGGATAAGGCATTGCTGCCCTAATGTTCACCTAACAAAAATTCATGTTAAGAATTCTGCGATGTGTGAATGTCGTCTTGGTGAAGAGGACCTCAATCATATTTTTTTTCAGTTGCCCTTTAAATAATTTCATCCCTCACCTAATCAGTTCAGGCATATTGCCCCCCTATAACATTGCATGTCTGTTATCTTCTGTGAATAAACGCGTTTATAAAGTCTTGGCTAATTTCCTGAATATTAACAGCATCAATTTGTAACTGTTAGTTTAGTTTCATGTATTTATTTATTTAATTTTTTATCCATAATAAATTATATCAACATGCTTATCAATTTCCTGTTGCTTCTACTTGTTAAATGTAATTAAAATCATCTCGTATTGTAAGAATTTAGCGTATTATTATTATTTGTATTATATAATGTAGATAAGTTCTTGCTATTGAAACCAAATTTGTAAATATTAACCCAAAATTACACTCACAAAATTACACTCATAAAATCATTCACTTGACATTGGCCAGAACACCCCATTGGGGTGAAAAGCCATGAAAAAAAAATAGTTTCATGCTTTTAAAAAACATCTTATTTGATTTTTCTCTGTACCTTTCTACAATGAGAGAAGTGCAAGTGAAAACTGATGTGATGATATCTTGAAGAGATAACACGTGAGTTGGTTCATGATTTGCCAAAAGATGGTGATATGAGTCATACGGGATACTTGCTTAAAAACTTCACCCGTAGTTATCACTACGACTTGTTAAAGATACCATACGGCAGAACTAACAGACCACAATATAAGAGTAATAATAATAATATAAGAAAGGTAGATAATATGTATATATGTTTGTAAATACACTTTAAATTGCGTTAAAAAGTAAATCTGTCCTCTGAAATATTAAAATAAGAAATTTAACGACAGATCATAGCACATCGATGTATAGCACACGATAAGAATTCTTATTTTAACATTTCAGAGGACAGATTTACCTTTTTACGCAATTTTAAGTGTATTTACAAACATATTTATAAATACACTTTTAACGCAATTTTAAGTGTATATACAAACATATAAATACACTTTTAACACAATTTTAAGTGTATATACAAACATATAAATACACTTTTAACGCAATTTTAAGTGTATTTACAAACATATAAATACACTTTTAACGCAATTTTAAGTGTATTTATATGTTTGTAAATACACTTAAAATTGCGTTAAAAAGTAAATCTGTCCTCTGAAATGTTAAAATAAGAATTCTTATCTTGTACTATAATTCGATGTGCTATGATGTGCTATGATCTGTCGTAAAATAATTTAGAAAAAAAAAACTCTTACCATGAAAACCATATTATTAAATGGAAGCTTTTATGGTGCGGAAATTATAAAAGCCTTTCATAGTTTCACAAAGCGTACAATGAATAGGTATAACATAAATTTAAAGCGGACGAGTTTTAAACAAACTGTGTTGAACAAACAAGTCTTTTTCATTTCATATAACGAGGGCACATTATTTCGTGACAGATTCAAAACAAAACTCTCCAAACCCAACCTTGGTAACTTTGCTTGATTACTGGACATAAAATGGAAAAGAAGGTTTTACTCAATTCATAGAATTTAGAGTTGTCGTTTCAGGTTCAACTACTCGGTACACAACAAAGGTACATATTGTTTTACGTACATTTGAGCCCAGAATAAAATATTTTTACTCTTAAAAATTACCTTCAATTTATACAAAAGTTTATGTTTAAACGCATTTTCTTTGTATGAAGGTATAAAAATAATTCATTCAACGTTAAACAAACCCGAAAACTGATCAAATAAAAGGCTTATATTGTTATTCTTTTATTTAATGAAATACATTTATAATTTATATTGAATTTTAAATGCTTATTACATTTTCTTTTACGAAATGAGTTTATTCTGCCTTCTTGGAAATGTTATATTTTCAACATTGTTCCTTTAATTAAATTAACTTTTATTATTTTTTTGTTCTTTTCATAAAATCTTTTCTCATCCAAACTTTACCAGTAAAATATAAACATTTTATAAATATTTTTTCTGTTCTATTTGTAGTAATAAACAGGTATAATTGTTTGTTTATACCCTAATACTAACTAGCTCTTATTCATTACACTTTGTTTTATTTCAGGTCTTATTGTATAAATATTTTAAGCTGAATTGTATTAGTTTTTTGTAAGTACATCTCATACTTTTTCATTTCATATCTTTTAATTTATGTTCCAAACCTTATTATTATAATCTCTCTTATTGTATAACGTTTTACCTTTTACCTACCGTCTTTACTTCTATGTACCATGTGTAAAACCTATTTATGTTATCTTTGTTATTTAAACACTGTTATAGTATGCACTAAATCATAAAAATGTAATTTTGTATGTAAAAGCCCATAATGGCGTTAATGATTAATAAAATAAATAATTGCAATAGAAGCAAAACCATTTTTATTGTTCTTTCCATAAAATCAAAAAGTTATTTTATGTGTAATTTGTACAAAAATTAAAATTCTGAAAAGTAGCTTTCCCAAATAATTTATTGATTTATTTTACTGCTTGATTATATGATTTGAAATATACGTTTTATAATACAAATTTTTGTTTGAAAATTTAACAAATTTGCCAAGGACCCACGGTAAAACCTTATTGTAATAAAAATAGAAAAATTTTCTCAAAATTTAAAAAAAAGTTTTACTAGATAAAAGAACCGAAATCAATTTATAATTTTTTTGTGGAAAAGAGTCAATACGTCTAAAATTTGATCTAAAAATTACATATTTCCGGTTTTGTCTGGTTATTCCCTCTTAAGTGCACACGCTTAATTCTTTCAAGAAAAGCATACAAATACAACATTGGATCAAACCACTGATACAGTATTGCGTTTCTATGCCTGTCTTGAAAGAATTGGGTTTGTTTACGGATAAAACTATTTATTCATGTTCAAATTAAGTACATACGGGCGCAAACAATTAATTCATCTTATTATTTTATAGTATACCTTATGTTTTTGCGGACTATGGTACCTGTCGTTTATTTAAATCAAGGTAATGGGGTATTTCCACAAACCAGGTATACCGCTAAAAACATTATTATGATTATTTTTCTGAACATGATTATCGCATTAAAAATGTTTAATTTTGATATTTTCATTCATAATTATTGATTTCAAAATACGCGTAAACGGAACGAAACGTAAACGGCCCATAACTGCTTGTACGATTCATGACGTCGCAAGAGTCGCCGTTCCGAGGTTTATCACCGTGTTACTATCAAAAATCTAAACATCCTAGACTTGTTCGGGGTTATGGACGGTTTTATTTCATATTTAAGATGATTGTTTATGATTGTGTTATGTTTCTACAGTTTTATATAATATTGTTCAGTTGTAATGACTGACAGTAGTATTTTTAACGGCGTAATCCGACAACTTGCCTAAAATAGACGCTACAATGAATAACAATAATTTTCTAAGCCCTAAATTTCGGGATTCTAAGACGATATGGTAATGAAAACATTTTTTTTACACAAACTCTCATATTATATACGTTATATACTGGTTTCAATATTTTGACAAAATAGAATTAATTCCGGCCCTTTTCTTGTCTTGATTTAAAATAAATAAAAAATATATTTTTTAAACGTTTATTATAAAATTTATATATACAATTTATATATACATACATATACATATTAACGCCGGGATTGCTAGTCGAGAGCCTTACCCCTCGACCACGGAGGCAGTCATTATTGTGTAGATATCCATCTTACGACTGTATACAAAGGTGTTTCCATGTTTAAATTATGAATTTAAATAGTCAATAACGAAAGGTTTTTTTTTGTAGCTTAAAATTTAAATCTGAAAAAAAAGGCACGGGGGCTCCTTCGAAGCCTCCTTATTCTTCTTCTTACCGTACTATAGGGCCAATTTATACTGCAGATAGTACACAACTGCTGACCCTGTACAAATCGCAAGTCCACCTGTTGAATTTGGCAGCCACCTTTGGTCTAGAGTCCCAAAATATTTGAAAATTCAGAAAGCATAAACGGGCGGTCCGTTTGTTAGATTTCCCTCTCTAACAAACGGATTGCAATGATTAGCGCGCAGGTTTCAGATGGGAATGGTGTCCTTGATCTACCGGTATTTCAATAGAAGATGCTCTGAGGACCTAGCGTCATTGAACCCTTCGGCGGTGGTGTCAAACACATTAACGCATTGTCTTTAATATCTCTTCATTCTGTGTCAATGGTGTGTGGCTTGAAACTACTATTCAGCTACTTTTATAGAGATTCAAGTACAAGTACTAAAATGGTTTTCAAGAAGTTCTCCAAAACTCGAAAAAAGTTTAAGGTTTACTTTCAACGGTTTATGTTAGTACAGTGTTTTGTGTTTCCATACAGCAGATGAAAAGGCATTTTCTCATAATGTGTGTATAGTTAGTTTTCCGTAAGGTTTTAAAAATCAGTAGTTTAAAAAAACAATAAGTAGTAGTAAACGAAGTAGTTTAAAAAAACAATCTAATTAAAATCTGCTCTAATTTTGGAGCACAAGATCGATTTTTGGCATGAAAAATTGCCAAACCCATTTAGCAAACAACAACAAAATTATCAAAAAGACCTATCTCAAATTAATGTTTTTATTCTGAGTTTTCCCAAAAGCATTAAAATGTTCTTCTAGTTTGGTGAATTTAGGATAAACATACTCCTTCAGTAGGTTAATCCTACTCTATCATGCTCTCTTTAAAAGTCACGCTGAGCAAGTGGTGACAGGTTCATCCATCCATCAGAAGTTGATAAAGGAAAGAAAGATAGAAGGCACTCTTTACTAGTGAATACTAAAAGTACGATACGAGACTTGGTGGAAAATATTTGGTTGATTATGTTTCCATTCCCTCGAACTTTTGTGCTTTTTAATTCGAATTATTTAAGCAGGTAGATTCTGATTCAATCAGATAAATTAAATAAAATGAATTAATTTTATACTAATTTTCCTAAAACATTTTCACACATTTACAAATATTTGTATATAAATACTCTGATGTAGGTTGTTTTGGAAAGTATGTTGAAAGATATATGGCGCTTCTTTCCTATTCTTTAAGTTTGGGACAGCGTTGCAGTATTCATCAATAAGATCAAGGACATCTGACTGTTGGCAGTTGTTGTCAAAGTTAACTACTGCCCTCTGTTGGTGCAATTCTTAAACTATTGAGTTGTACGATTTTGAGACTGATTTTTAATTAAATACATCTATTCGAATTTCACTTTAATTTTCTCGACGGAATGACTGTATGAATGCGGTGGAATCTTGCGGGAAATTGTCTCATTTTTTGACGTCTTTTCTGACATCCGATCGAGCTGAAATTTGGCAGATAGTTATAACAATACTTTTGGTGGCATTCAAGTACACATCCGCGGACATGTACGCATTTCTCAGAAATTCGATGACATAACAGCACTTAATAATGTACGATATAAATTTCGGGCTCATCAACTCGGGATTTAGCTTGGTCGCTAGCGTGGTTGATTCTAATCACAAAGTTAAATCCTCAGTCAAACTAAAAAAAACTAATGTTTTATAGTTGCTTTTGCATTTCCTGGGCGTTAACTATGCAACAATTTCTAGACATTTTGTATGAAAAATTTTACTTTCCATGTAAATTTGTTACTTAAATTTTTATATTTCTGCTACCGGTAGCAGAAAAAAAATTAAGTAACAAATGTGTACGGAAAGTAAAGTTCTTCAAAACAAAAACGAAAACAAAAAAAAACTTCATTTTTACGGTTGATTTTATTTATATAATAAAGCAGAGATCTACTCAGAATTCAAAGGATACATTTATTACTATTATCTTAAAATATCAAGTCGGTTTTCAACGATTCACTCAGTGATTTTAACGGAGTGTTTTTATTAAAGAGTCCTTGAATCTTAACAGCATTGAAAGTTTTATTATATAATGCCGTCTTGCGAATGATGTTAATATAAAAGGTTATCGTCTATTAAGCGATTCAAATGTTTTTTTTTTTTTTTTTATTGACTCGTTTACCTCTTCTTGTACTAATGGCTACAAAATAATGTATTCTGCTTGACGGGTCTGAAAAGTTGGGTTGGGTTGGTTTGTTCGGGATGACCAGTGACTAGCGACTTCGCGGTCAATCCACTGGAGCGCTGCGCCGCTGCTTGAAATGCCGAAGCTTTTATAGCGGGCACCGGCCCGTATTGTATCGGTATTTACCCGCCACTGACTGACTTGTTAGCGACATTCGTTAAATATGTTAGTTAGCACTTCGCCGCTGGCAGCCTCGATTAACGGGGATGTGGTAGTATATATATACTATCGTAGTTACAGCGAGAGTGGCGAAATAAATAATAAAAATATTTACATACCTGCACTAATATATTATATATTCCAAAAAGAAAGCAGAGTGTGTTTAATATAAATTGGTTACTTACTATTGCTGAGTGAATTGAAAAGTGTGCTTTTATATTAAGATTGTATAGTGTCAATTTATGTCTATAGGCTCAAAAGATTAACACAATGCGATTATATTCAACTTAGATTAAATAGCCTTAAAGTCTTAATCCAAACGATCAAAATAATTCCACTTAGCAATAAAATTCAAATAAATGGAATATTTCTGAACGCATCCGAATGCTAAAAATTGTTATTGAAAGGTGGTAAAATACGTGTTAAAATTTTATAAGTGGTAATAAACATAATTTTTTTGATTAATAACTTTTTTAATGCAAAGAATAGAAAGTTTTAAAAATGATACACCTTTCGTTTTTCTAACTAAAATTACTGATAACGATAAAAAATAAAAACACACACATATTTTATTAGATAAATGTATTATAAACGTTATCATCACCTAACTTTTATGTCTTTTCTTGTAAAAACGATTAATAAAAACATCCCAAAATTTCAATTTTTTTTTTACAAATCGCGGTCAAAAACTTTGGGATGAAGGATAATTTTAATTATTTTGTGGTTAACTTTGAAATTGAAATATAAAACGTTGTGTTTTTACTTTTCAACATCGATTTTATCATTTTTCTCACCATTGTAGTAAGGGAGACACAAGATTTGAGAGACACATTAGACCTACATGAGTTGTTCCCAAAAGCGAACAAATTTGTCGGAGGGGTTAACACGATTCGATATCATGCACCTAAGGTTAAACAACTCTATAGTCTTAAGTTCAGTCACAAAAATGTGATATTTTTGTTAATTAAAATTGATAGAGCTTTGTTATGACTAGGATAATAATTATTTATGTAACAATAACACATTTTTAACTGTAGTCACTTTACCGAAATCCTAATTTTAGTTGAACGTAACATCTCTTACTCCCAAAGCATAACTTCATGGTTTTTTCACACTCGCTAATTTTCAAACCATCACCTTTCTATCGTGTCAATATCAAACATGACTACTAATTGTCCAATAATTACCTCACTGCTAATTTATTAATAAACATAAAATTCACGCGGAATTTAACATAAAGTTTTTTTGTAACTCAACATTTTTGTAACTCTAAAACGCTTAGAAATGTTTTATATAAAATATCAAACTGAGAAACCTCCCTATTTTTGGTACGAATAAATGAACCTTTTGATGATCATTGCCAACTATCATTAAATGTAGCGTTTTATGAAATACCTTATTTTACAAGAAAAAGTTATTACATCTACCGCTCCTCTCTGCTGCCTGAACAAATTCTCCAATCTCCATGGAATTATTTCCCCGACGATATTAACATTTATATTTGATGAAAATAATGAAATTCATGTATCGTTTGATGAACACAGGGTGAGTTATTTCAAAAAACAGCTTTTGTTAGCTTGGTTCAGCTACCTTTCACCAAGAATAGATATTTTTAACGGAATCTCAATAACTAAAAGTGGTACTTGAATGACTGATGATTTAATAAGCTCTTTTAAGCAATTCATCAAGAAACCAAAGGATTTAATCGTAATTTTATAGAAATTATATGTGTAGAAAATTTGATACATCTTATGAAAGTTTTAATTGAATGAATATAATCAAGTTGACATAATTACAATAGATAACTATCAATTTATTAATTTATTCTTATTCTTATTCTCACCTTGAGGGATTTTACAAGTAGATACATTATTATGCGTAAGTTGTACGAAGGAGTATA